>BSBK01003275.1:207500-787637 GCA_027943335.1 Chamaecyparis obtusa
ACAGGTCTTCTTTTTTTTGTACATGAACATAAGTGCTTAAAACATAACCCTTTCAAACTCCTCTAAATAAAAAAAACTATAATGCTTATTAAAATAGATCTTCAAGAGACACGCCTTTTTTTTCTCAAATTTCATTGAAAGACTTATTATATCATAAATAATATATGTCCATAAATCTTTATTTTTTTGCAACCAAGATTATAAATACACTTATTTTTTTTTCTTTCATACAATACAAACTTATCCTCTTTTAATAATAATAACAATAATCTTTTTGTTTACAAACCATATTAATAAAAATAAATCCACATTTTAATAGGAACCATATCTTCATCCAAACTTTTTATCCCTTTCATCCAAAAGCATAAACCTACAATAACACTTTAATTTGACCGTGGATGCTCACCTCCCATCCTAGGCCTTTACAAAGCTACCCCCAAGTTAGGAGAACTAGATACCAACCAGGTAACTCTCAAACAAACCACTAAAACACAACAAGGTATTTAACAAGTATTGATACAACATTTTTTCCAACCTAAGTCTTACATGTATAAGATCTAAAAATTGATCCAAAAATAGGGTGAAGTTGGACCAAGTACTTAGGAGGAGAATGGAAAGATAGTGAAATACATTGCCTTCACAAGACATACAAAACTACAATCTTCCTTTGTATTGCAAAACCCACAAAATCTCTTATGACCCCCAAATGGCAACATGCCAACAAACTCCCCTTATGATCCCAATTGCATTGGTAACAAAGACCCCATAATATTTTCCTTGTCCCTCTCCTCCATGAGAAGAGACTCTACACTCTCTAAGATGTCCTAAATCCCTTCACCCCAAGGCTATTCTTCCCTCCCAAGGGTGAGTTTGGCCTTGCACTCCCAAATACAACATACAGACAATAAATCAAATAATTTTTTATGAAAAACAAACAAAAAACCTCCACAATACATTCAATAACATAACTTTCATTCACATTGCAATAACAACAATGAGGATGGAACCACCAACCTTTACACAAGTTATGAAAAATGAGGTTTCACGAAGAGCTCCAAGTCCAAGTCCTACTCTTTCTCCAAAACTCCTCTAAATCCTTAGTTGTCTCCCAAAGTTGGAGAGTGGGTGAATAACCCAAAAATTCTCCAAACTTCCTACTAAAAGCCTCTCTACCAAGCTCCCAACCAAATGTCATAAAGAGGGTATGGCTCAAGAAGTCTTTTTATCCATTCTTGTCTCCCCTCATAAATGATATGGAGACCAAAAAATGGGGAAAGGGGAATGAGCTTGTCCTCTATTCCAAAACCCCAAAATTCGTCACTTGACTTGAGGGGCCATTTAGATGGGTCATAAATGAGTTATGAGCTCTAGTTTGACCAAAATATAACCCCCAACCCATAGTATACCGATTGGGGTAGCTAAATTTGACCCAAACTACACACTAGATGCTCATTTAACCCTCCAAAAACCCTCTTGAAGTTTACCTACGGGTTCAACATGATTTGACCAAATTTATTGCTTTCTAACCAAGGGTCCTACATGGGAACACTACACGTTAGTCTCAAGGTAAGTGTCACACTCCATCCTACTCACAAGGTCTTGTCATTCCAACACAACACGCTTTACAAGTGTCATGTGACACTAAAAAATTACACATTACATATACACATGGCAAGACCATTTTGCACAATTACAATTTACAATTAACAAATTTTATGTTTACAAATTACAATTCCCACACACTCAAGGATTTACAATTATGAATTAAACACATCACAAAGAGGTTTTTTCTCTTTATTACACACAATCTTGGCTTTACTTTTGCACATAGGATTGGTTCTAGTTCTCCGAATAAATTCGATGGTCACTTCTTGCACATCTTAATTCGAACATCAGTAGCTCAAGAAATTACATGCATATAAAATATGTGAAACATAACATCATTCAGGAAATTACCAATTACTCAATATTTCACACATCCAAATCACAATTCAACATACCATAAATAATTTAACAACTTTTGTCGCATTTCCTACATGAAATATTATGCATATATTAACAACATTTAAGAACCTAACATCTAATTTTTGAAATGAGGTCATAAATTCCAATTCCGATTGTCATTTTTCCTAATTAATTCATATAAACATAAATTCAATAGCATAAACATCATATTCACTAAGGTAAATTGACTATAATGAAAAACATGAAAGTATCATAAAATCATCATCATGCGTATGAAAAGCATCATAAAATGTGGTGTATCATAATCTAATTTGATCAAATCCTTGTTAAAAAGTGTATAAATCCATAACGCATCAAATGATAATATCAAGAACTATATCTATCATAATGAAAATCTGAAATGCTATGACAAGCTTGGGTTAGGGCCTCACAAATGACTAGATATGGAATTTTGCCAAAATCTTTTTGGCACTTCTGGAAACATCATTACTCTTACATTTAAATTATGCAAGAGAAATGGGAAATGAGTAGCCTTTCTTTTGCATCTCAATATATTTCACATTAACTTTTTCCTTTTGACGACAAATTTCTAGGAATACAAAATAATTCAATGTGTATTTAGGCAATTCTCAATGGGGCATTTAATAACCCTTAAGGTATGTGCAAGATCATGAGGGGCCAAAAGTGGCAATGAGAAAAAAAATGCAATTTTCATCTGCTAAAAAATGCAAAAATACATATTGACATTTTAGTAGGCCTAGGTGTTAGTACACTTGAGTGACTTGACCATGACAAACAGCAAAGCATATCAGATATCTAAAATGTATTGGAAATCTGATACATATATGATATATTTGATATTTTTGCATATATAATATTTAAAAAAATAATATATAATATAATATAATGTAAATATTTTAATATCAATATATATATATATATATATATATATATATATATATATTATATATTAAATTATATATATATTATATATTAAATTATATTATAATTACATATAAATTACATATTATAATTATTGTATGCTATAATATTATATATAATATATAATATATATAATAATATTAAAACATATAATATTATATATTATATTTTTATAAAATATTATAATTATATAATATATAATATAGTATAATATTTTCTATATATAATATATACATGTATATATATGTTTTTTTTAAATCTTATTTAAACGTATTAGATATACGATACCTTCTAATATAAATTGGACTTTTGCAATAGCCATGGGTCATTTAAACCCACAATTTTTGCAAACAAAACATTTGATATTTGAAGTGCATCTAATATCTGATCTTGTGAGGGCAATTTTTGATTAAATCAACCCCATGTATGATTTTCATTGCATTTTAATCCATTTTTTGTCAATTATTTGCATTTTTGAGTTAATTTTTTATTTTTTGGTTTAAATTAGGTTTTTTAGTTTGAAATTGTTTGTATTGTTTAAACTACATGTTAATTATACAAATTTGAAACTTAATTAGGTATGGCAAATATTGTTGATAATCTTCAAGCCCAATGTAGTGAAGCCAACTAATCAGATGATGCTGGATGATTTTTTAGTTCAGGCTGTAGGAATGAATTTGAGTTCCCTACAATGGGAGGACAAGATCAAGCTTACTAAAGAGGCCTAGGAAATTATTTCCTCTAATTATGTGAAGAAGGAATGATGCCTTGATAAAACTTCCATAGAATTATCGAAGTTAAATCCATGGTCGATCATCTCTAGATAAGGGATAAGTCTTTAGAAACTATGATTGTGCAACTCTAATCATTTGTGCAACAGGAGAGGGTGGAGAAAGATTCTCTACAATTGAAAGTTCAAGATATAACATGAAAATTGTAGAAGGAGAAGGAGGCAAAGAATGAGTATCTCAAGAAGATACAAGAGAAATAAAATGAGCTCTCCTAGCTATAGGAAAGCATCCCTGACACAACATAACTTGAAGCTTAATTGAAAGTAGTCATAGTGGAGAATGAGAACCTTGTACAAGACCCGAGTAATGCCTAGGTTCTCCTCACACAAGAATAGAGCCTGAAGGAGGGCAAGTTGAAGGATTTGAATGATAAATTGTCTCAAGCCAAGGAGAAAAATCAGAAATTAGAAGAAACTCTAGCCAATTATTAAAATGATTTACCTTTGAGTGAGAAGCAAATACAGGAGAAGAGAACATAAATGATAGATCTAAAATAGTAGTTCATTAGTACTGAACAAAAAGAGAAGGCATTAACAAAGAAGCTCTCTCTATTTGAAGCAAAAAATAAGTTGTTGGTGGATATGTCTCTTGTGCTTCCCCCATCCCTTGTTGATCTTTTTCTAGTTTTTGAAGATATTCTTACTACGAAGTATGGGAAAGTAAATAAATTATTTATTTCTTTTCATCCCACCTTCAAGTTCCTGAAGTAGGCTATTCTTTGTGTGTTGAGGTCAAGAAATTTATTGACCAATTTTTGAATTTTGTGGCCCCTAAGATTTCAAGCTCTCAACAACATGCAATGTGGTTGTATGCCTCCTTAGATCAAGATATTGCCAGAGTTGGGTTTACAGATCATAAGGAGGCCATAGGGCACACAAATGCAATCATAAATTGCCACAAAGATACTCTCCATATGTAGGTCACCTTATCTAATTTGAAGTTTTCTATTACAAAGGCAAAGGGTCGATTTAAAGAGTTAGAGAAATAAAAATTTCCTTCCCCTTTCAATCTTGATGAATCATCCCTGCAAATCGATGAATTGGCCAAGATTGATCAACAACTAAATCAATCAAACCTCCAAATAATCCACACAACTACGAAGGTGGATTTGTTTGATAAGTTGCTTCACCCAATCATTCAGCTCCAAATTTTGCTAGAAATGGACTTCAAGGATCTCAACTCCATGTCGTTCCAAGAGTTGATTGAGATGGATCAAGAGTATAGTGTTTGAGGATCTGGGTGTTTCCTTTAGGAAAAGAATGGCTCCTCTTGCAAGTTGCAATGAATAATCTCTTGGGAGTTAGCAATTAGGGCACTAGTCCGCAAAGCCAAAATTTTGAAGGGTTTTATATCTTGTAGGCAGGATTTCCCATAGAGTTGCCAAAGTTTTGAATTAAAATTTACCATTCAATATATTAGTAAGGTATTTGGCCAGCATTCTATTTTTCCTTTTGCTATGATTTTTCTTAAGGAGCTATGTGCACTTTCCACTTGTCATCATGGCATCTATTTTGGGGAAAGTTTCCTTTTTCCTTTCTCAAAAGCATCACAACTATTCACACTTGCCACTTCTCAATGCGACATGTATTTTGGATCGAGTTTTCTCCTTTCTTCACTAAAATCTATGTTGGATCACCATGTGTTTGTCAAAGTGAAAGCCATAATTCTTTTTATTAGTGAATCTAGGTACTGCTAAAAATTATACCCTCACTGCATAAATTAACACATGGTCATCTCACAAGCTTTTATGATATCTCAACTTCCTCTTTGAAAGTATCTTTTGTGCCCGTCTTCCATGTGTTGTCCCTAGTGAAATCTAAAGCATCCACATGTCTTGCATCTACAAGCTCTATTATTTTTAATTCAGACACAATTACTAATGAAACTATTGCAATGATTGCAGAGGAGTAGTGTCTAAGTGAAATGATGGAGAATCTGATCATGTTAATAGACCAGGTGCTAGTTGTCAATTTTTCAAGGTCAATGATGATGTTAGAATAACTGAGAGGGGGGGGGGGTGAATCAGTTAGATCAGTTATCCTACAGTCCCAAATACAAAGATGTAACACACAAAACAATTTCAACAAAATTTGTAGCTTGGTAACATAAACTATTAAACTATTTGTGCCTTTTATCGATTACCAGTTAATTAACTCACTATGATTACCGACCAAATAAAATATATGCAGTATGTAAAGTATGACAATAAAGAAATCATCAAAGAAATGTAGAACACAATGATTTAATGTGGAAACCCTGCTAAGGGAAAAACCACCTGGGACCAGTAACCCAAAACAATTTTCACTCTTCTAAAGTGAGCTCGGTGAAGAGCCAACCCTGTTAAAGGTTACAAACACACTATTAGGTGTGACCTTGTTAGAGGATTTAAGACTAACAATTATGTTTCAACCAACATTCACTATGGGGTTGATTAGATAACAATGTACATTCTATGAATGACATAGGGGCATAACATAAGATGGTTAAGTCCACTCAGTTAGAAGATTTTATGTAACAATGGTTAAACTGAAACAATAGTTGATCTGATTACAATACAACTCAATTTGCACATGTTTAGATCTATTCTAAGCCCATACAAATCCTTTGATCAATATTTCAGTTCACTTCCTCAACTTTTTTTCTTTCAGTAATAGTTCTTTGATGCTTGGTACTGTTCTACAGTTTGATTCTCCTTTAACCAGTCTAATCAGGCATGCATGAAACTATATTCATGTCAAATATCTGTAGTCTTCTTTCTTCTGGCATAGTTTCAACAATGAAACTCATATCTCTTATATAGATAGATAAACCATTTTTATATCAACCATCATATTTTGTCACTTATTCTTCTTTGTTGATTTTGCCTCTTAAACCTTCCTCAGTAGTTGTGTCAATAACACATTTCAATTTCATCCTTTAGTGTTACAAGTAGTGGTTGCCGTTGCACCAAAAGATCGATCTATTAATGCCCGATACAACCACTAGATTTATAGAAGACACAAGAGGTTGCTAAACCATGTCACGAATCCTGAGGGGAGCACTGACTATTTTTTGAACAATCTCCCCCTCAGAGAGAGAGAGTTCTAAAACTAACCATAATTCTAACCATAACCTAAGTCTTAACTCTAACCGTAACCCTAACCTCAACCTTAAAATCTAATTGTAAACTTTATTGTAACTTGAACCCTCCAACCTTAATCATATCCATGTACCCTAATATGAATTCAAATAAACTATAATCGAATCACTAACCCTCATCCTATCCCCTAACCATAATTATAACCCTAACCTTAATCATAACTTTAATCGTAATTGTTAACATAATAATACTAATTGTCTCTTTAATATTAATCTCACCCTACCCCTAACCCTAAATATAATTGTAGCCATTAACATAATATTACTCCTAACTTTAAACCGTTCACCCTAATCGTAACCATAACCCTACCATTGACCCTAGGTGATATGCTAATATTAATTGTGGTAATAACCCTAATAACCCTAACCATAATACTAACCTTAAGACTAACCCTAATTACACCATTGAACTTAAATGTTCCTGTAACACTAACCTTAACCGTAATGCTAACACTAACCTTAGCCATAATAGTAGCACTCACCGTAGTACTAAAACTAACCGTAACACTAACCCTTGCATAATTATAGAATAAAATTCATATAATATGCTAACCTTCCCTCTAACCTTAAAATTAACCTTAACCGTAAACCTATCACTAACATTAACCATAACAGTAACACTAATCATAGCAGTAACTCTTACCACCATATATTTAACTATTAAAAATCATAAAATGTCTTCCATGTCATGCCACGACTGCTAGTAGCATATATATATATATATATATATATATATATATATATATATATATATATATATATATATATATATAATGCTGAGAGTAATCCTTCTCAAGGTGCCTATTCTCTTCAAAGTCTAAGGTGCAATAGGTGCCTCGAGAAGGATTACTCTTGGTGTGTATATATATATATGCTACTTATACAAAAAATACCAAAACCTTTGAATATACATAATTTTTAATTAAAAATTATTTTAATTTACCTACAAACCATATTTTTATAAAATAATACAATAAACTAAATCTAATACCAAAATATATTATAATAAAATATTATTAATAAAAATAGTAATTTGAAAGGACTAATAATAAATAAAAAACTTAAATAGATTAATAATAATATTATTTTTATTAAACTCAATTATTATTACTTAATTAAAATAATAATAATAATTATTAATAATTAAATAGACGTATGCACATTTTAATAAATATTATATTGATTGTTGTTAAAGCATTGTAATTTTATTTGAAAACCATAAAGAATAGAAAACAAAACAACATCAATTGAGTTATGGTGTGTCCTATTTTGAGGAGAATAAAATAATGCACAAGCTCCCTCCCCAAAAAGCTCATATAGCTGAAATATTTTAACCATAAAATATGTTTTGTTAAAAAATCAGCAACTTTACTTTTTAAATTATTTATGTTTAAAAAGTGTCTATTTTAAATAATTTTTTTATTTATAATAGTGTTAATTTAAATAATATTTATATTTCATCCTTAACACTAGCCTTCTTGATGATAATGATATCCTTGCGGCCATTAGCATTATCAGACTCATTAACAAAAGCCAATATCCCTCCATCTCTCATGCTAATAGGTGGAATACAAACATTCTTGCATGGTAGAATTTATTAAGAACTATAGGGAAAAAGCAGGCTAAAGACTATAGATTCACTAAGAAGAAACTTATCTCTAATCTTAATGAAGCTGAGACTAGTATTCAAGCCAACCCTACTGATTCGATGCTTATCCATCAAGTTGCTAGTGCGAAGGAAGCTCTTAGACAACATCAGAAGCTCAAAACAAGAGGGGCTAAAATTTGATCTCGTGCTCATTGGCTCCAGTTTGGTGATAGGGGATCTAAATTCTTCTTCAACCTCATTAAGCATAAGCATACCAATGAAACCATTGATAGAATTGTTGTTGATAATCAAGAAATTACTGACACAGAGTGCATTAAAAAGGCCTTTGTTGATTTCTATAAAAATCTATTTACTTCGGAAGATACTTTGGAGGCTAGCTCCCTCAGGGACTAATGTAGAACCCTTATTCCTAATAGAATATCTGGCATGGATGCCTCCCTGCTTAGTAAAGACATCTCCCTGGAAGAGATAGAAAAAGCTATCAATTCTCTTAAAGATGACAAGACCCCTGTCCCTGATGGTTTGCTTGTTGAATTTTACAAGGCTAACATTAAATGGATATGCAAAGACCTTCATGAGATTTATTAGGAAGCCCTTAGCTCTAGTTCCTTGGGTAGCTCCATCAATAGAGGAATCATCGAGCTGATTCCCAAGGATGGGGATAAGACTTTTCTTAAGAATTGGAGACCTATCACTCTCTTAAATGTCTCTTATAAAAATTTTGCTAAAATTTTGGCCCTTAGGCTTGAAACCATTCTTCCCAAATTTGTGTGCTCTACTCAAACTAGCATCATTAAAGGCAGATACATTCTTGAGAACTTAATTACCAGTTGGGAGGCCTTAAACTAGGCTAAGTACTCTTAGCAGAATTCGTCAATATTTTTGTTGGATTTCAAAAAGGCTTATGATAGAGTCGAATGGAATTTTATTTCCATGATGCTAGAAGCCTTTGGTTTTCCTCCCTTCTTTTGTAACTTTGTTAAAATGTTACTTAAAGATGCTCATGCCCAGGTTGATATTAATGGTTCCCTCTCTGAGCCTTTTCCCCTTGGCCACTCCATCAGACAAGGATGTCCCTTGGCTCCTGCCCTCTTTGTCATTGCTTTTGATGCCCTCTTTTACATCCTCAAAGATAACTCTCTTTCCCCTGCTGTTAAGGGTATTACCCTTCTTGATGAAACCAAACTTATCAATTGTCAATTTACTGATGACACGACTATCTTTCATAAAGATACTGAAGATAATTTCGATGCCCTACAAAAGAAAATCAATATTTTTTGTGATATGTTTGGGGCCCGTCTTTCTCAGTCCAAATCTATATGTCTCAGATGGGAGGATCATCTGCCTGATTGGTTTTAAAAATGTAATTTCCAGTGGGGAGGTCCTCACAATATTGTTAGGTATCTTGGTTTCCCTTTCTCTATTGAGCCCTCTCTTAAAGTGGTGCAGGAGCACCTAGGCTAGCCTCTATTGTTTATAATTTTTTGGCTTGTACTTGACTCTAGCCAAGTCAAGAGGTTAGATTTGTTTGTTTGAAGACCTTAGAAGGTTATTTTCAATGTTGGTTAGGTGAATTAGTCACTAGGACTAAGGTCACTAATTAACCTTTGTTTGTTGTTATTTCAATTTCCTAGTGTTAGGAACTTAGCTTAAGTTGGAGTCTTAAATGTGTTCTAAACACATAATGGTTGTTGTAAAGATTTCATAAGGTCATAAATGGCATTGGATCCATGAAAAATAGGTGTTTATGAGACCTATAATATAGGATTGAGGCACATGACAAAGTTGCCAAGTGTTGAGAAGAAGTTGTCTTCAATTTTGCAATTATTGCAAAAGAGTGCATGCCATTCGGGTATCTTTGGATTCCCTAAGTTATAGGATGGTTATGCTGCAGAAAAAAGGCCTTAAAAGGAAGGAAATGTCATCTAATGATACCCAAGACTCGAACACAAAGTATTATGGAAGCAGTGTAATAGTTTAGAGAATGTTAAGAGAGCTCTGCAAGCATTTTTAGCAGATTTTTACTGGTGTTTGTGTTGACAGTCATACTTAATGGATTGAACGACTAAATATAATGCTGGATTAGTGTTCTATAGGTTTTTTATGAACTTTTTCATTTGAATAACAGGTCATTTTGAGTTCTTCTAAGTACTGGTTTTGGGAATTTTAGTTCAGGCAGTCTATTTTCAGCTTGTTTTGAGTAGTTTAAAGAGTCATGGCTCCTCCATGAAATCTAACCATGGATAATCATTCATGATAGATGGAAATGGAAGGGGAGTCATTTTTATACATATTTTTAGGAGTTAGGAGTCATGAAAACATGAAGAACTATATATTATGCTAGGTCCTAGGCAAGTTTGTGCAGCTCAGATAGAGGTCTAGAGGTGAAAAGAGTGAAGAAACATTGCATGGTTGTACGTATCCGTACTGCTCCAAGAATTTTTCATGAATTTAAACATAATATCTATCCATTATAATCATATAGGAGTCATACCAATCATTTAGAATTTGGTTTGAGCAAGTTTGCTATCAAAACCACAGTTCAGTCCTAGAAATTAGGCCTATTAGGCCTCTTGTCCTTGTTTATAGGAACCCCCTGTACGGTCACTTTCAGACCCAGAACCCTTAATGAAAGTTTTAAAAATTCCAAAAGGGTATCCAAATAAAGTTTTATTTTTCTGAGTTGTTTGGGAAAATTTTACTAAAGAGGGGGAAAACGGACTGGTGAAGGCTACAAGGAAATAGGCCTATTTTAAGGTCTCTACATGATGAATTGATGAAGCTGATTGGAAGATGACTCAAGATCCTTCCAAAATGGTTCAAATGGGAAATATTATGATTTTTTACATGATGGAGAACATCCCTGCAATGTTGGAGCATGTTTATGGAGATTTGGCACTTAGAGCCTTCTAAGTGAGTGTGGAGAAGTGAATCAAAACTAAGGTGTTGATCATTCAAGGTTATGTTTTCAGAGATTGAATCTTATAGCAGAGTTTGAATAGATCTTAGTTAATTATCTAAGCCTATAGGAAGATCCTATAGAGGAATAGGATACTAGGAGGCAAGTGAAGTCTCTTGGAGGGTGTGAAAACAAGCCTTGGAGTTTATCATACACCATAAAGATATGTGGCTATGGGTTAAGGAAAAAATCACCAAAAAGTTAAATAAATGGCACAATAGATCTTTATCCTTGGTTGGTAGAGTGTAGGTCTACCAAAAAATCCTCTCCTCTTACAACATATATTATGCCTCTGCATGGATGTTCAACAACTACCAAATCTTAGAAATCCAAAAGGCCATCAGGAACTATCTTTGGTTGGATGGAAAAGGTAACAAGAAGCTCCATGCTATTAAATGGGAGTGGTTTCATATTGACAAGCTCCTTGGTGGTTTAGGATTGAAGGATCTTAAAATTGGGGGCTTAACACTTGCCTCCAAATGGATCTTTCACTCTTTGGATGGGGATGATCCTTGGAAAGTTCTTGTTAGGAGTAACATTGAAAGGGGTTTCCCTAAGAATGCTAAATTCTGGAAAAACTTACCCTTTTGTGATTTGATTTGTGGCAATTTTTCTATTGTGGTTCAAGGATCTGTTGTCTTTAAATCCATTTGGAAATCCTAGAACCATTTTAGACCTTATATCATGATCAAGAACTTTCATGATAACAAACAACTCTATGGTGAAAGATCCATTTGATGGAATTTATGTTTAGCTGGTAAGCCTCTTGCCCTCTCTCAAGGATGCTCTGCCAAGCACTGGTCTACCATTGGGATCACTTAGTTTGCAGATATTTTCAAGAATGACATGCTCATTGTGTGGGATGAGCTAAAACTTAAGTTTAATAGTCCCCCGTCTCAAAAAAAGACCTACAATATGATCATTAAAGCCTGCAAGGACATTCCTAATATTTGCCATGTTGACTCCAACATATTTTTGAACATTAAATGGCCAGATGGAACCATTATGATGTTGTCAAGGCTGGTGGATCCAATTAAGGATTGACTGACCTTGCAGCCAAACACCAACACAACGGAAAACACAACAATAAACCAAATCTAAAAGAAAATAGATGTCTTTATTCATCAAATAACTGATTACATGTAATGTGCTGAGCTGTAAGGCCTTCCCGGTTATGGCCAATTACAATGCAAGAAATAGTTCTACAAGATCACGTAGGATCCAACACACTTCTCCTCAGCTAGTCTAGGTCTGCAACACAATAGGACACTGGTAGGAACTCCAAGAAAGATCTGAACCTGTACTCAAACTTCCAAGCAATCTTTTTGCTACCTAAGCTCACAAGCTACTAACTCTACTTTCACAGATCCACCCATCTGCTACTGCCCTAAACAACTACCCAAACATCTCCTTAAATACTAAACCCCAACCACAAGTTGACTTTACAAATAATTAAATCCCAAAAGCCAGTCGGCTTCCAAATATACAAATATTAAATGCCAAACATCAGTCGGCTCACAAATAAATTCACAAATATTTAATTCACCAAGTTGGCCTCCAGATCCACATAGGATAATGCAACATGCCAAATCTAGGTCCCCACACATCCAACGGTCAATCCATAAATTAAGGAACGTGACGCCGATTAAATGCATCAGTCGACCGAGCTGAATCTCCAAGAACAACCATTGGTAAGCCAAAATACCAAGTGTTAGGAAATACATCAAGCATCTACACCAACCGAGCACCAACAATGTTGACCAAGCACCACAAACATTGCCGAGCACCAGAAGTGCCAAGTCTCCTTCAATGACTGAGCTCCCTTCAGTGACCGAGTCCTCCAGCGACCGAGCCACTTCAACAACCGAGAAACAAGCATAAACACCAAGACCTCATCGGTAACTGAGCACTAAGCAACAAACCACCAAGTCACCAAGTGACCATCTTCCACGGAGATCCACCAGAACTTCCAACTAAGAATCATCGTCAAGACCGAGAAACTCCAGTCTTCTACCGAACTCCACCAGATAGTTATCGAGACTGCTAGAATCTTCAGGCACCAAGCGATAAGCCAGGATGCCACTGCATCACATTATAACTAGGCTTAAAGACAAAAATATTTATAGTGTTATTGATTATAATGATTCCATCATCAGCCATGTCAATAAAGTTTGGTACACTAATCTTGATGTTTCCTCTTGGAAGAAATACTTTGATAAGCCATGGAAAAGCCCAATTGATCCTAAGATTAAATGTTTTAAATGGCTATTAATTCTTGATAGACTCCCCATTAGAAAGGACTTTTCTGAGATGCATTATTGTACTATCTGTAGAACTCCAGAAACTAGGAGGCATATTTTCTTTGATTGCAGCTTTGCTAAAGAGATTTGGCTCATGTTTGGTAGCTCTTTTCCTACCAAGTTTAATATTTTTGAAATAATTACTGGTCATATTGATGGGATTAAGAAGGATACTAATATTTTCTGGAACATTCTTTCTTCTAACATTCTATGGTAGATCTGGAAATGCAGGAATGAGGAAAGGTTTCAGAACACTCCCAGGGTTCTTACTGAGTCTTTTCGAAGTCTCATACATTTTAAAATTTTCTTGCAGGTTCATATTACTATGAAGGTTGATAAAGACAAAATTAAAAGACTTCTCAAGAGTGGTTACGCCACTTTTTTCTCCACTGAGCTTAAGGATGGACGCTTATGGAGGAGGCATATGGACAATTTCTAGCTTTTTTAAAGCAAACTATTAAGTAGCTGAATAAGGAAATTAGGAGGACTAATAAAAACACCAATGAAAACATGATCCTCTTGCTCGATCAAATTCAGAACCAAAAGAATATTGTCTAGATGGAGGGCATCTTGGGATGGACATCGTGGGTTGATGCTCATGAGGACCTGCTTCATTAGTCCTTCTTTCCTGTTTTCTAGTGTTTATGTTTTGATACTATACTCTTTGATACTCTCATGGTGAGGCTTTGCCTCTTGTTCTTTTGTACTCCTCAGTGAACTATTGTATTTTGATCTCCTTATATATAATACAAAAAAAATATTTATATTTCATAAAATATAAGTAATAATTAAAATATGGGGAATAAGATCAATTGGCTATTTTATACAGATTTCATTCACACTATTTAAATAAAATAAAATAAAAATTTAAACTATTTCATTACAAACATAAACCTAATTATTATATGTATTATTTATAATTATAATTTTGTATATTTTTTCCTTTGCAATCAATTCTATTTTTTAATTCTTTTTGAGAGTCATAATGTTTTTAGTCATGTAAATATGTATAAAATAATTTAATAATTTTTTTTATTATAACTTTAAATATTAGTCACTAAAAAAACATATTTTTAGTATAATATTTATACTATACAATTTCATAATTATTAATAGACGTTACATTAATATAAGTAATAATTAATATTACATAAGTATAATTAAAATAATATAATTTTAAACTAACAATCAATAATTAAATTTCATTATAATTTTAGTTATCTTTTTTCTTGTTTGATCTCTATTATCATAGAGTGTGATCCAAAATGTGATGTTAAAAAATTTACACACAATCAAATTTGAAGCTTCAAATAATATTTACATGGATTGTAGAGATCTTCCAAGTAAATATTATTTGAAGCTTCAGATTGAAAAACTAGAGCAAACAAATAGAAATAAAACTATAAATGTAAATGATACAAGATCAAAATAGCAATACAAATTTAGTCTTCACGAGAGAACCACAAATGCTAAAGAAGCAAAATAACATTAGGAGCATGCAACAACAAAACTTGAATAATGAATTACAATGCAATAATATGAAATAATAGTAGCTAGGAGTGAGTGTATTACCTTGCACCCACTCACACAAATTTCTCACTTTACTAATCAAAATCTAGGAATAGAAAAGTAAATAATTAAGACCTACACTAATAATCATATTAGTTTAGAACATGTTAATATTCAGGTCTTAAATGATTGATTTCATGTATGAAATTCCAAACAGAAAATTATAGAATTTTTACTTAAATTTTGTAATTTTACATATTCTTTGATAAAATTAGTAAGGAAAATTGAGTTTATCAAATGTGTTATTATTCTTAATCAAAAAACTAACAATAATAATATATATATCTAATTTGAATTAAAATATTAAATATATTTTAAAACATCTATGAAAATATTACATATAACAATATTTTTTGAAAATTAAATAATCTATATTAAAAAAAAATTAACTAAAAATTAAGATACATTAAATATACTTTATAAATACTTTAAAATTACATTAAATTTATGAATGAAAATAGAAAAATACAATAAAATTTGAATTCATTTTCAATCTTATTAAATTACATTTTCACAATAAAATTAATAATAAAATAATTTTCATAACATAACAAGTATATACATATTTTTTTGACTTAAATTGGGATATTACGAAGAAATTTTTTTATAGTGTAGACATTACTCCATTTTTTTGTGGCTCTATGATTCTTTGAAGTCAAATAAAGAAAATATGTGGCTACACATTAGGCCACACTACATCTCACCATTCAATCATTCTTTTAAAGGAAAAATATTACGAAACCCTATAACAAACTACATTCTCTCACCATTCATGCATTCTTTTGAAGGAAAAATATTATGAAACCCTTCAACAAAAGGTTAAAGAATCCACTCAAAAAGAAAAAAAAATGACAGTTTCTTATTTTCAAGCCTTAAATGGTTGATTCCATGTAGGAAATGTGTTGACAAAGATTAGATGGAAGTAATATTTTTGTCAGCAAGAGATTATTTCTCTTATTAATAGTAGACATCCACAATGAGGCTGGTGAAGTGGTATGATACATAGGTAGTTTGTCATGTTTTCCCAAAAACTGTTTACCGGTGGCTTATTTTAGAAATTGGCAAAAAAAAGATGGGTGTCATCTGATTTGTAGGCATGAGATAATTTTTTCAGCCTCTTGTATGCAAGCAACTTCATAAGGGAAAGCCTATTAACTAACTAGAACGACGAGCCTTCACCAAAAATTCTTGAGAAAACTATAAAAACAATAATATAATAAATAAGTTGTAAGGACTGATTTTCGACAGTATATGCCACTTAAGAAATGTACATAAGACAATGAATTTAGTCAAATAAGTCAAAAGTTGAATCCAGAAATTGACAAGACAAAAATAATTTCAATATTAATTGTATGAAAAATATAAGGTTTGACCAATTTGTTGAACATAATAAGCAAACACATGATTCCATAAACAAGAAGGGTGCCAATCAAACTTTTGAATGTAGTAACAACCTATCACATGAATAATTACATCAAAATCAATAATTGCTTCGACTAGCTTGTCAAAAACAACAATATCTAACACTGAGTCGATTTCAAAGAAATCATAGTATTCCAGAATTTAAGACCTTCCTGATAGGAGCTCCAAACACTTGCTACACAAAAACATCAGGAAGAGAATATTGTAGAAGTGTGTTTCCACCCTACCATGAAGAAGTTAAATGCTTCCCCAAAATCTTTCCTAACATGAAAGATACTTAGCCTAGATTGAGGTAATCTAACAAAGAAAAACTGAAAGGAGTAATGAAATTCGTGCAATGGTAAATCTATAAACTAATATAACAAAAATCATGTCACACAGTAAGCATATGGCATAATTATGCCAATAGAAGCAACAAACTTTTTTTTCGTTATCATTTCATAGAGTTGTGATTCCATGTCACATATGGAAAAACATATTGGTAATAAATGAACAAGAGGTCGCTACAATGCATTCATACTTTTCTTAATGAAGTCATTAGTTCTCAATACATGCAGTGTTCATCATGAAAATGTTTATATCTATCTACAAATATAAGATACGACTACGTAATGTTAAATAGATCTCTTTAATAAGCTCATTACTCATAACACATCTTAAGCTGACAACAAATCATAACCGGATTTTCCTTGATCTCATAAACATATAAATAACATAGTTTCTGATGTGAATAGTAAATTCTTTTATACTTCCAAAATATCAGCTATAGATTTCATCATTTAGTTAACATTTCTTACATTCCGATTACTTCAACCTCTTTCAAAAGAATTCTTAAAAAATACGTTGTCCTTGACATTAAAATTGAGATAAACGTAACAATCTTTACAAAAGTAAAGTAGAACTTTTCCTTTCACTAGTAGCATAAACATCTTTGTAGATATCCAACAATCATACTACATATTTAAGCAAACCTCTCTATTCAATTGTGTCAATGCTTTGATTCCCATGATAAAGGAGATCAATATGTCCAAATAATGAAATACACAATGTTCCTAAACGTTCAACTCTCACATAGCATGCTGATGTATGGAAGCTACAAAACCATTCAATTAATAAGAAAGCATATTGTTACTACCTAGTTATCTGCTCCATTGTAGTCTTCACTGGTACCTTAGAAATAAAGAAATGGATTTCTTCAGAGTTTAGTTTTAATTAACATATTTCTATATTTGTTTATTTTATCGGAAGTAGGGGTTTTCTATGGTGTTTATACACAGGAACTAATATGGGTTTTATTAAGAGATTTGCTAAGGGGCAGAACATTGACAGCTCTCTTCTGCTGCATCAGTATGCAAACAATGGATCTCATATGAGCTTCTGAATATAGATTTTGAACATTTCAAAGAAAAGAAGGGCACAAACTGTTTGACAGCGTGCTTCAAATATTTTTGAACATTGCAGGACGTGCACAAAATAGATTTATTGATCAAAATGCATTTAAAAAACTTTTTAGCAATTGCAACTTATAGGCATCAAGGTCAACCTGCGCCAAAATGGGGAAGCGCTGTAACAATTTGACAAAACGCCACAGAGATTTGTTGTCTCCTGATATGGAACGGAAGCATATGCACAGAATAGATTTGATGAAAGGGGATTTTCGTAGGTGTAAAGCCAAATCTCTACAACCCTGCCAATGGCCTGTGCAAAAACGATGCGCTGGAACAGGGTATGAGCCTCCATCAAAGCATAAATGATACAAGAATGTTAAAAAAAAAAAAACTTTAACCTACGGCAAAGAACCCTATCTAGATTTTGTTCAGAGACTTTTGAATGAGAAAAAAACATGGTTGAACACATTCCCAATTCCAAATATTTCCACCAAGAATGGTGTTTGGAAAACCGATTCCTCGTATTGACCATTTAAGGGAAATCAACGTTTCAAGAAGGATGTTATTATACATCTTTAAATATGCACTTGTCTCAAATAGAGATTGGGAAAAAGTCACAGCCTAAAAAGTAATAATACAATTCAAGCAAATGAAGGTCTACAAAGATGGAAAGCCGCACACACTTAATAATACACTCAAAGCATTCAAAGTCGCTCACACTTAACAACACCATCCACTCCATTTCTATTGGTCCAAGAATATCAGAATATGCAATTGAGTATCAGTATTTCCAAGAAATTTTAAGGCATTAATGATTACCAGCGCCGTATTCCATACCAAACTCAACTAAAACAAAATGAGTTCCCGCTAGAGACAAGGGTTACAGTAGATAAAATGCCTCCTTTGGTGGAGAACGCCAAAATAGGAGTAGCACAGATCGTTGTGAAAGCATGGAAGCACCCATCCATAAATAAGATGATACCAGCTACATACAATGGGTGCATAGATAAAAGGGATATCACAGAATACAAATAGAAGAGAAATCTGATAAAACCAATATGGAACTTTACCCAATCTTTAGCATAATATGGCAACTACTAAAGTATTTCAGGCTCATTAAAGAAATAAAATAGCAAAACTATGATGCAAGAGGGGGTAATCCTATAGGTGCAGACCATGCAGGTCAACACTAAGCTTTTATTGCAAACAGATCCTAAAGGTACAAAGCTTAGAGTTATGGTTTTTGATTGCTGGTAAAAATAGGTTTTAGGGGGATCTGAAATCCCTTACAATCCTTACAAAATAGGAATAAATATTAAGCCCACTGAATTGAAACAGGACTAGAAACCAACCTGCTAAACCCAAAACAAGCACAAAAAATAAAAAAATCAGAAACCAGAAACAACACCCAACAACAGAAAACCTAAAACTAAACCAACAGGGGAACAACAAGACCTAGGCAAACTCCAAATGAGTTCCCTCCGCCTCTTTCTTAGCCTCAGACACCTTCTTGATGGCCGCATTAAAATCTGAGAGCTCTTGGATCATGTCATGGATCTTCTTCTTTTTTGAAAACCATGTACGTTTTCTTGGACCAGCATTACCTGCATCATCTTTGTTATCTTCGAGCTTCACAGTCGGAGACCCAGCATCCAGGTCAGACTTGATAGTCTTGAAGCACTCCATCACAGAACCCATAAAAAGGTTATTATCCAGCACATGCTTCTTAAGAGTGTTCTCCATAATTTCCATTCTGTCCCGCATATCCTTCATGTTTTTCTCATCCTCTTTGTCCTTTCATACATCCATCCCCGCTGACCCAGTATCCAGATTCCCCTGAAGAAGATCAACTTTGGCTAAGAGGGAGCGAAATCTAAGATTGAGGCTTTATATTTCTTGGAAGACCCATTTCATGAGGCAGAATGAATACATCGACATCACATTCACCATTTGGAGGACACCGAAAGGGGGATCAATCTCGTCATCCATATCCTCTTTAAGGAGTTGGACATTCCTTTCCTGCATGTCAACCATTTTCACAAAGGGAATGTTCCTAGAGCTAGAAGGGTTATTACCCTTCTCATCAAACTCCAAAACAAGAATCTCATTATCCTCCTTCCTATCCGACTGCACCTCCATGACCACTTCCATCTTCGGGGAGATAGGAACATCATGTTCCTCAGAGCTAGTATAATTGACCAGAATGGGGACCTTCTGACCACACTCATCCACATATTTATCCATAGCTATAGGGTCAGATCAACTATTTCCTTGGCTTCATAGGCATACTCTTCCTTGTCCTCTTCCTCACCAGAATCAGTAACCGAAGCCGACAGGGACTCTTTACTTTCCTCATCAGACTAGGTGTGGGGAGAATTTTTAGTAACCGCATAACCATCCACACTCTCACCTTCAAAATCCATTTCCATGCCAACCTTCTTATCAAACTTTAATTTTTTACCCGCTGACATCTCCTCTTTGCTCTCACCCTCCCTAATCCGTTTACCCAAAGCCTTGGCAGAACCAAAGACCCTAGGTGAGGGGATAATAGGGCTACTAACAACAATTTTCTTAATATGATCCACAATTAAGAGGATAAGGCCCTCATGTAGAATAGACTTGCTCCCTTTCTTCCTATGATCAATTATGCTATGGCAAAAGGACTACAGTAGAAAAAATAGGAGAGAAACCCTAACCTTATGTCTGAAATGACAAGGCAACACAAAATGATAGGAGTGAGCACACTCATACCTACCATCCAGAGTGATATACTCCATAACAACATTCATAACCTTCGCCTAGATCTCCTTGAAAGTGTCCACATCATAACAGCCACTAGAATCCTTCACCAAGCACTCAGCCTCCGCCTTGTCTTTAGGGAAATGCTGAATGACTTTTTGGGAGATCTTCTTGTCTCTATAGAACTTCATGCCCTTGGTGTTCAACCCAGACACCTCCACAATAACTTCCTTAGTGATTTTTACAACCATTACCCCAATAGTCACAGTGTCATCCTTCTAGCTCTCAACAAAAGTCGACGTGACATCTTCTTTGAACCCATGAAGGCATTCCATGTACATGTTGAACCCTCCCTTCCTAAGCTTATCCCAAACCTCAGTCATATTCTTCTATTTTTTGCAATCCTTCGGCTCCCCGTGGTTAAGCCCACCACCCATAATGCCCTTAGAGGAAAGACTCTCAACAGAAATGGCAAAGACAAAGCAAAGATAGAACACAATGTCAGACTTCAAATTGAACGCCATGCTAATATACACATGTATATGCTCAGCTATCTCAGGAAAGTCAAGACTTTGCATAACCCTTATAACTACTTTAATAAACCTATGTCTTTTCATCATAGCTTTCTAAGATATGCCAAATCTGCTCTTTTGTTGTGAGTCATATCAAACACCAACTTGGCCTTCAAATCGACGGTCAGATCATTTCCTCCATGCTAAGTCAAGATGTCCTTATCCCTGACAACGATGTTGGCCAACGCATCCGCAGTACTATTAGCCTCCCTAAAGTTATGAGAAATAATAACCTGCGTAAAGGAATTAATGATTATCTGAGCCTTCTCTATAATTGCCTTAATAGACCATGATGGCTTAGTCACCCCTTTGATATAGTTTAAAATGTTCATGGAGTCGCCTTCAATCCACACGTTTGAAGACATGTCCTCTTTTATTATTTTTAAATTTTGAAGGAGAGCCATAGCCTCCATCACGTGTTTAGTCGGGATGCCAATAGGGAGTGCCGTGATAATAAGATAGTTAGCCATGTCATCCTGAATAATCCCGCCATAGCTAGCAGGCCCCGGGTTACCCTTCATCACACCGTCAAAATTAGCTTTGATCCAGCCAGGAGGGGGGAAAGCCAAATGGTATTCTCCCATTGGGAAGGGGAGTTCGCTTTGGTACCAACAGAATTAACTCCAACATAAAAATCCATCTTAGCTCCAATCATTGTAGTACAGTTCTCCTTAATACTTCTCTTCATCTTCTCAGTTATCACCACCGGAGGAAGGGCAGTGTTTCTAAACACTCTATCATTGTGTTCTCTCCATAGTTTCTAGATAACATGAGGAGCAATGATGTTCCGCACCAACCTGTCTATAGGAACCTCTGCATTTCTCCATTGAGTGAAGAAGTTCTCCATGTTGTCTGGAAAAAACCAGCACAACTTCCAACATTGTAAAATGAGGCTCCAGACTTCCTAGGGGTACCGACAATCTATAGCCATATGGTAAATCGCCTCCTCAACATTATTACACATAAAGCATATGTTAGGTAGAATCATACCTCTCTTTTGGAGATTATCAATAGTAAAAATCTTGTTCTTCAAAACCAGCCAAAAGAAAATGTTAATTTTAGGAATTAACCATTAATCCCAAACTTGGACCCAAAAGGGAGGAGGATTTAGATGCTTCAACAAAATCTTAGAGGCAGAGGTGACAGAAAAGACTCCAAAATGGAGAATCCCCCAAATCAAATCATCCTCCCTGGTAGAGTCCACTTTCCAAACATTTAGATCCGGCATCTAGATAACATCATGGCAGATAACAGCTAGACAATCAAAATCCAAAGCAGAATAAATGGGGGAACATATATATAAATTTGTCAAACTGCACACCTCAAGCCTGTGACTAGAAAGTAAAATAAAATGGTGAGTACAAAACAGATCAAGCTTTCTCCAAAAGCTCATCTAGATGCCTCTCGTATAGTGCAAAACCTAAAATTTTGAATAGAAGTCAAGAACAAGCTGAAATGAAGTGATCTTCCCTCTCAATCTCATCTATTGTTTATGAAGGAAGCAAAATTTTTTGTCAACAACTCAAAAAGTGTCTAATTTTATCAAGCATTACAAACTAAAAGCTCCAGGAACCAACATTTCTTATGATGTGAGCATGCAACGTGAGGTAGCAAGAATAGAGTCCCTCGTTACCAAAAATGATCACTGCCAGAGCCAGCATGTAGTCTTTAAGAAGAATGAGAATATAGAGTCTAATGGATATGTCCTTATTCAATTGTTCAGTCTCTCTATTTATTTTCTTGATGTTTCTTTGTTTGCTATATTCTTAGAATGTGAAGGTAGATTGGATGCCTTCCCCTGAATTCCCCGCTTGAAGAATAGATAGTCTTTTTTTTACATTTCCCCAAAAATAGGAAACCATTTTCACTCCCTTCATCGATTCCAATCCTTCCACTCCCTCAAATTTAGGAGTAATTAGGGAATAGTGGATTTTTAGAGTCTAAGTCTTTATAGAGGTTGAGTTAATTTTTTTTTATTATAATTAAATTCAGAAATTAAAAAGAAATAATTGAATCAATCTTATTTGATAAAAGATGGGTTGTGACATTAGTTATCTATTTTAAGTGGATATTAAAGAGGGAATGTTTTCATCATTTCTACTAGTTCCATTGGATCCACTATACAAACATAGTGATATGAAGAAAGTATCAATAGTTAAAAAATCAAAATTTTGGAAGTTATACAAGTACCCATTTTTTATCCATTAAATGTAAGTTGAGATTTAGATCATACATCCTTAATTGAAAGAATCACTTACTCCTCATTCATCAATACACTATATTCACCTATCACATATATCACTATATGGTTGTTAATTATCTTTGAGTTTAGAAGTGGCATCCAAATTGCCCATTCACAAGCAACTATCTCAATAAATAGCTTATTGCTTATTGAGAACTTAAGACTTTTCAACATTGCTACATATCCAATTCAATGCACCTCAAATTTTATTAAAGCATACATTTCATATACAGATATGCTAAACAAAATGGGAGAAATAAAATAATATTTAATTTTAAAAATCTTTACATCATATATTTGAAGAAATTAAAGGGCGAAGAATCATAATATAGCTCATGAATGAAATTATTCTGTAATTTCAAAAGTATTCAAGTAAAAAATAGTGATAAATTTAGATGAAAATGGAGACAATTAAACAAGAGCTGCAAACCATTACACAAGATATATATGGAGAAACCCTTTGGGGAAAAAATTCTACACCTAAAGAGATCAAAAGTTTGGATTAATTCTTCAATTCATTTAAATAAATAGAACTTCTCCCTCTCAATTTGTATAACACTTCATTACTTTTTCAACTAGTAAAACAACTTATTTTCATTTGAATTAAGCTCTAATATATAGCTAAAAGTAATACAAGAAACCACAAATGAGCTCCAATACTATGGACTAAAGTGATAATCGAAATGGGTCTATATGTAGAGGATATCTTATGACATGTTTCAGTAGTTAAATACTTCTTTTTTGATTATTCAAGACTTTTTCAATGAGTTTGGTTGTCCAACTTCACAAAGGGAGAAAAATAATCCACTAGAAGAAAAAATAATTGTGAGGTCAAATGCTATAAAGAAAATGATGAAGGCTTCTATTATGTATTGATCATTGATTACAATATTATATAATGTCGAAAAAAGTTAATAAATAATTGTTAACCACTTACACGAATAAGTGCATTAGTAATTAGTAGTTAAAACTATAATATATTATGTCAACATCCCCCCTTAATATATTGATCCTAAAAACACTAAATTCAGCTTTCCCTAGGGATCCCCCTTAATGCTTACATAACAAAATATGCTAATCACATAATATAAATACATATTTTGAGAAAACATTATTTTGAAGAAACAAATGCTAAACCAAGCGAGGCTCCATCTAGTTGTCTTGTGACCCTAAAAATGGTGTAGCTTTGATTTATGTTCTTAATCTCTCAGTCCCAAGTTATCGAATCACAAAGTCTTAAATTATTTACAAAGATTCATCAGAGATGCAACAAGTCTCTATCATTGTCTAGTGACTGTGAAAGAGTAGAATTCTCAATCCATATTGAGATACACACTAAATCACAAACCTATCTCCAAAATAAATCTTCACAAAACATGTATTCTTCAAATTTGTCAACATTAGAAAGCAAAACAAAATGGAAAACATTAATTGAAAATGTCAAAAATCGCTTCTCATGTAGAACACCATCTCAAAGAAAGAAGCTAACTTGAGATGATGGAAATTTCTCCATCCTTTGATGTTGCTAGCCTCCAAAATGAATGCTCAAAGTACTAAAGAAAAATTAATAGAACCATCGCAAGTGTTATGAATAAAACATTTATCATTTGTTGAATATTCATATTCAATGCAAGAAAAATTGCCTTCATTAGATTGTTCTTTTAGTTTTCCCTTATGAAGAACACTAGCTCTAGTTCTATAAACCCATGTTGTGCAACCCATTTTTTTACAATAAAAACTTGTATTGTCTCTTTTATTTTTATCTAACCATTTCTTAGTACTTCATGAATATTTAATGCTTTACCTAATTGAATATCTTCTTTTGAATCTTCTTTTCTCCACATTTCTTCTGCTAGAAGGGTTGAAATCATATCTTTTAGAGTGTGTGAAGTTATTTGACTGAGTGTAAAAATAACACTATTATATTTTGAAGGGAAAATATTAAACAAGATGGTCTTAGCATCATTATCATTGAATGAAACCTTAATCTATGCTAGCGACCTAATGAGTGATCTTAAATTGCTTATATGGTTCAAAATTATGATTCCATATTCCATTTTGAATCTAAACAATTGAAGCTTTAAAGAAAACTTTGTATTAACTTCTTTTTCTCCAAACAATTTGTTCAAATTATTCCAAATATTCTCAGATGAGTCATCCAAATCAATATGATGGAGTTTCAAGTTTGAAAGAGAAAACCAATAATAGTTGTGCTTTATCATCTCTAATTCTCCATTCCAACAACTTAATTATATCTATAGGTCACTTTTCTTTTCCATTTACTATTCCCTATAAATTCTTATTCATTAATTGCATTTGTATTTTTATCCTCCATGTATGAAAATTGAAACTAGAGTATTTATCTAATGGAATCTCCATTCTAGACAATACAAAAGAAAATCAATCTTATCTCTCCAAAAAGTAAAACAATCACAAACAACTTACTTCACATCCCTTTCCAAGAAAACCAAAATAGGTATAATAAATTGTAAACTTGAGACAATTGAGAACCAAAAGTACCTTGGCACTTGTCATTATCTTCATCAATACTCTATCTCTCTCCTTATTTTGAACTCTCTCCTAGTCGAGTATTCTGGCATTTTGACAAAAAAATTTCATTCTTTCTTCACTTATCAAAAGGGTTGAGATTCAAACAATACACATCTTTACAAAGGTTCTATAGATAAAATAATGTAATTTGGTATGATTCAACACTCTACCATTCACATAATATGTAACTTCAACATAATATTTTTCAACCTTCTACCATTAACTTACAAAAAATTAGCAATGGAAGAACCTTCGATGCCACAAGAATCCAAATGTTACAACATCTTCGATGCCTTTATTTAAAAGCTCTCTCCCATCATGCTTCCATGTGTTTGAATGGATTTAGGGACATAGATACCTATACAAAGGGTCATTCTCCTTGTACTAAGGTGATTTATGCACTAGTCTTCATAAAGTGATCATGCAAATTTTGCAATAATACACATAGATGTGAAGTCTAGCAACATCCTACTTGACGAAAACCTTGATGCCAAAATAAAAGATTTTGGCATTTCCAGCATCCCCGTGGTCAACCTTTCTTTGTTCATAGAAAGTGTAAAGTACTCATTAGTGTCAGTAAGTTTCTTGATCTCTTCTTTCTTGTTTCACACACCAAAGTCACACCATGGTTTTGTAAAAAACCTTCATACTCCCGCTGTTATACCAAATGTGAGATTAAATGTTATAAAGAAAATGGTGAAGGCTTTGATTATGTATTGACCAATGACTACAATATTATATAATGTAAAAACCAGTTAATAAATAACTGTTAACCACTTACATGAATGGGCACATCAGTTATTAGCAATTAAAACAACAATTTATTATACCAACAATAACATCTCCTTATGTCTTGAGAGAGGCCACTCACTTATTACCTAGATAATCAAATATGATTTATACACATCTTAGCCTCTCATAAATGCTTCTTACACCACAATAAATGCTTCTTATCCAACTCAATGCCAACTTGCATAAAATATTTAAGTGTCTACAAAATAGTATTTAATTATAAAAATGTTACTACAACATAAAAGGAGTCCCATAAGAGATTAAAAAAAGCCTCTTCCACTACTCTTAGAACCACATAAAACACTAATCAATTATGAAATATTAAAGTTTAAATACATAATCATAAGATCCCAAGATTAATATTACCAACTCTAACAAAAGACCATATTTAAACTGTCTTACAATCCTTCCATTTTTATTCAACCCACTTATTACAAAAGAGAACTTAAGAAAAGATAAAAGTACACTAAGAAAATAAACAAATATATAAAAATTTAAATGATTCTACTGACTTTCCTACCACTCATTGTAAAAGATAATGTAATAAAAGATGAAACTAAACCAATAAAGACTTTAAAATCACCCCCACATTTAAATACATTGACTTTTACAATCCACATATCACAACTCTTATGATTCACCAAAGTTGAACGATTGTTAAACTACAAGTACTACTTACCTTACCTATTACATAAAAATAAGGTTTAGTATTAACAATTACACATTCTAACATTAGTTCGTAAAATACTTAGCCAACGTGTTGGAGTCTTGATGTAAGATTTTCTATTTGTATCAGTACTATATTTTAGATACACACAACCAAGCTTAGAGATGAGCTCTTATTTAAAAGAAAGAAGACGAAGCAAGCTTTAAATATAGACCCCAATTACGTTATCCCTTGGTGGCCTCCATCATCTCGTCAAAGCACTCGGTAAAACACTTGGCCAGAGTATCACTATTCACATAACCCTTGGTGCCAATCACTTCCAACCTCACACTTCCCATGTAGCTCACCATCGTCAAAAGAAGCGTCTGCAAAACAAAACAACTCATTACATCAAATAATATCCTTCCAAGAAAACACAGTTTAGCATTATCATATTCGTAACACAAAAGATGTACTTTAAGTAGCAGATACACATTCTTACACTAATAATCATAATAAAGGTGGTAGGCATCTGTATGGTAGGTGTTTGGTGAATAGTTTTTAGTTAATTAACGTTTTTTCTGATGGCTACTAAATTACTTGCCTGAGGAATCCCTGATACCAAGAAAGAGATGCTCTTAACAGGAAGTCGATTGATTGCTATCTTATCCGTGGGACCAATCATATTCGATAAGGCTAATGTTGTGTTTGCTAGAATGTTATACATGCCAGTAGCAGATGCCTGCAATACTTAACAATATAAGCTTTAATTCAACCTAATATTTTCTTTCCCTACAAATGTAATGAAATCGCGCTCAACATAAATCACATACCTGTGGGCCTAGATAACTGAGTAGTTTTCTAGTGACATTTTCTTTCTGTCTATGATTTCTTTCTCTCTTCGTACGAAGTCTAGTGGATTCTCTACATTATCTACAGGCATAGGGATTTGTAACATCCCAATACGGTTTCCCCATGGTGCTTGACTGTTAAGTTTCAACATCTCATTTATATCCTGCAGAAACCCAAGGTAACATTAGGTTTTCTCATATTCATTATATCAATTGCAGCTCATCAATTAATAAACCATTTATCAATAGTCGTTTATTTGTGCATGTAATTAATTTCTCTTTAATACAAGACTTGTGCATCTATCTTAAGTAAGTACTGGTCAACTTTATTAGAAGAATATGTATTATAGTACTGTATGGTTATCAAGTGACCATTTAAATAATCATTTTTGGACTTTTGTTTATATAATATTTTTTTATCATTTTTATTATGAGTATTCATAAGATGAAACAATAGTTTTAAACTCTCAAGTCAAATACAAAGAATTTTTTTTTTTTTTTTTTAAACTTAATATACTGTCAAGAAGCTTTGAATGCTTAAAGTTAAAATGAACAATCACTGAAACCTTCTCTCTTAAAGAACTCTAAATTATTTCTCTAAAAAAATTTGATTTCTTCACGGTGCTCCAATTTTAAGTTTCAACAATCATTTATACTCTATAAAGATTCACAATAAAATTAAGAAATCTTTTACTTTTTAGATAATGACAATTACTAAAAAAATAGAACACTTATCTTATGAAAAAATACCATTTCTTGAAATATGATCTATAATTTTTTTAAAGAAAAATTTAGACTGAATATCTAAGTTTGATGATGATTGTTATCTTAGATTATATATATCCTTTGGAAGAAGATAATTCAGCAACAACTTTTGAAAGATTGTATTTATTATTCTTAGTAATATAAATATTAAATGTTTCTTTGACACTTTCTCAAAATTTTACTTTGTAAATCTATAATATGTATATTGTTTTATATTATATCTTTATTTATATTGGCAATTAATGTGTACTACAATAGTAGTATATTTAATTTTATGAATAATAATACTATCAATAAATGTAATAAATCCTATATTTCACCTATCATGCTAAAATAATATCATAGTAAAAGGACCCTCATACAAATTTCTTTTCTAAAAAGGTGGAGAGATATTGTGCAGTTCCTTCAATCCCGATAGTGCTCTTGTGTTCATGAATACAATCCCCGTAACTCTTGACTTCGTCATTTCCTTCCTGCCTGCAAAAGTATGTATAATTACTCATTATATATCATTGGACTTATTATACCACAAGCTATAATGAGTTGGAATTATATAATTGAAACTATCAACATTCATTGCGCGCACCGTGAGAAAGAGTTATCTCCAAGTATCGTTGAAATCTAGAGAATATAACGCCAATTACAACATCATTAACTGTCTGCAAAAGTATTTTACCAAAATTAGCCTACCATAATGAACATATTTGGAAAGATTAAACATGTATTATAGTGATATAAAATGAGAGAGAGATGAAGTAGTTACTCCTCCGATAGAATTCTTTATTTTTTTGACGTCTTCCATGAGGAAGGTGACAGAGGATATGACTTTGGGCAGCATCTCAACGCCGAGAGGCCCACGAAAGGGCAACTTGCTATCCTCCATAAATATAATTCTAAGGAAGCTGCTAATGAGATCACAAAAAGTGTACCACAGTACAAGCACAAACATGAATATCCTCTGAAATATGTAATACATAAATTCAGTGGAAACCCATGAATAATATGGAATAGTCTTGTGAGGTGGAGATTTAAATGAAGGAAAGGTAATTGGGAGATTGGGATCATCTGCTCTGGTGACACAACAGAGTAGTAGGGACATGAGGGATGTACCATCACCTAAGGAATGGTGCATGTTTATAACTAATGTGGATCTAGCCTTGCTTGTATTGTAGTTGAGAATGTGAAAAGCCCACATAGGCCTGCACTTGGGAAGAGGGGTCAAGTGTATATTACTGATATACTCTTTCACAAACTCGTCATATTCAATTTGATCAAGAGGAAACTCTGGAACAATTACATGGTCATCCACGTTCACTTCAGTTTCCACCCAATGTGGAACTCCATGTCTATTCTCAGTCTGCCATGACACCAAATATATTAAAAGGTTTATTGATAAAATCTCGAAAAAAAATTTGAACTACATGTTTATATTTTTTAATTTCAGAACCCATTTTAGTTAAGTTATTAAATAGTTTAGCTTAGTTAAGATATATTGTATTTGAACCATAGTCATAAAGTATAAAGCATATCAAGATCAAAATTATTGTGGATATTTCACATTTAGCTGATATATCACATATTATATATGAAATAGTCTATTTATTTCTTGCTCTTGTTATGTAACATGATCTATTTAGATTATTGAAGTGGATTCTTTTTACCCACTTTTTATTATTTTATAAATGATAATATTGACATTTATTCATAAAAAATTATTTATAATTTGAAGGAAAAAGAAGCATATAAACAACTCATAAAATAAGAGCTAAGTGAACAATATGATGTAGACCACTTCCTTATAAAAGTCTTGTGCTTATAAAGTGACTCATTTAAATTCTTGAAATGTGATTCTTTCTACTTACCTTTTTACAATATCTGTAAATTTATTTTATAAATCATAATATTCACATTAATCCAAAAATATATATATAAATTGATATCAACATCAAAACTATTATATTTCAAAACAAACATATATATTACCTATAATGTAGTCCACTTCTGTCTGCTATTCTTACCTTTGTTATATAACTTGATTCATTTCAATTCTAGAAATACTTCTTTTATATATTTCTAATATCTATTAAATTATTTTATAAATGATAGTATACATAATTTGCTATCATTAAATATAACTATTTGCTATCTGAAAAGAAAAAAAAAAACTATAAAAAAAAAAGGAACGATAAAAATCAAATCATTATAGAATTACAATACATTGCAAAGTGTTGTGTAAGAGCATAAAGAGAAGCTACAGACCATCATACAACAAAAACGGGGGTTGTCTGGCAGAAGAATATTGTTAATGGCTTGCTTGGTGTTAGAGAAATCAAGGGGTTCTTCCAGCTCAAATGTGGCCTGCATGCAAAATGAAAGTTTGGAAGTACAGACTGCCTGACTGAAGGGACTCACCACCTCGCACCCATGATTACTGTGTACCAACAACGTTTTCACACTGAGCTCCATCAACCTGAATCTTTTTCTCAGCCAAATTCTATCTATGCTTATGAACGCCAGAGGTAACAAAGCTTGATATATATGCCTCCACTGATATTCTCTGATCTTCTCTTAATGGCCATTGAATATTAGCGTTGAAAAGAATGACAAATTTGTCAAAGTTTTCATTAAACTTGGTACATCTGAACACCTAATTTCTTCTGTAATTTTTACAAGAGAAAATATGGTAGGCAAGGCTCAAATTAAATTCTTACTCAAGATGGTATATTTGTTGTTGATCACATCTATGAAATGTCTCATTCACTTCTGTTAAGACTTCCGTCCCAACGAACTGGGCTTAAACTTTCAGTGCAAGCTGATAATGTGCACAGTGAATAAGTCATACTGATAAATTCTTAGGTGCCTACAGTAAATAAGTGAATAAACTAATATAAACAAATCTTGTATTATCTTATCAGTTGGGATATGTAAATTAATTAAATAAACAAATTTATTTAGTCCATTTGATTATTAATTCATTTTGTAGAATAAAAAATAATTTGTTTTAAAAGAACGTATCTTTTCTGAGAATGAATCTTACATGCTACATTCAAATGAATCTTGCTTCTAGATAAATATATTATTTTTTAATTATAATCAAAATGGACAACTAGACAACAAATTACAATATACAACTTTAAATGTCTTTTAGATTATTCTTTAATTACAATCAAAATGGACAACTAGACAACAAATTACAATATACAACTTTAAATGTGTACTAGTTAAAAATTGGTGGAAATAATACACAATTGAAATAAAATTAAACTCCGGCATCAATCGAATCTGAAAATAATGATTGAGGTATTACATAGGATTTAACCCGCAGCTTATTGCTAGAACTTTTGTTCTTTTAATATAACATGTCATGTATAGATTTAACCAGATGATAACATTAACATTTGCTTGTTAATAAGAACTATTTATAACTTATTAGAGAAACCCATTATGCGCTGATAAAGTTCAAATCAACAATAGAAGAACCCTATAAATCATCACAGAATAGAATTATAATATATTGCAGAGAAGTGTTATGTAAGAGCATAAAGAGACGCTACAGACCATCATACAACAGAAACGGGGGTTGCCAGGCAGAAGAATATTCTTTATGGCTTGCTTGGTGCTACAGAAATCAAGGGGTTCTTCCAGCTCAAATATGGCCTGCACGCATAGTGGAAGTTTGGAAGTACAGACTACCTGACTGAAGGGACTGACCACCTCGCACCCATGATTACTGTTAACCAACGACGTTTTCACACTGAGCTCCATCAAACTAAATCTTTTTCCTCTACCAAATTCCATCTGTGCTTTTGAATGCTAGAGGTAACAAAAGTTGGGATATATGTAGCCTCCACTGATATTTTCTGATCTTCTCATAATGGGCATCAAATATTAGCGTTGAAAAGATTGACAAGTTTGTCAAAGTTTTCATTAAATTCGGTACAACTGAACACCCAATATCTTCGGTGATTTGTACAAGAGAAATTCAATGTTTTCATTAAACTCGGTACACCTACACATCTAATTTCTTTGGCCATTTTTACAAGACAAGAGGGGGACGGAAAGACTCAAATTAAATTCTTACTTGAGAGGGTACATTTATTGTTGATTACATCTATGAAATGTCCCATTCACCTCTGTAAGGATATCCATCCCATCCAACCTAGCATCAAATTTCAGTGTAAGTTGATAATATGGAGAGTGACTACACCCTATAATTATAGGCTAGTTTGGTCCATGGAATTAATTTATTCGGAGTAGGTCTATTCTAGAACAAGTGCCACGTAGTGGCCAAATACTTGTCTTTAGTTTTATAAATAAATTTTATTTTAATTTTGATTTATATGTAAAGTGAATTTTTAATTAAAATAATTTATAACAAAGTTTAATTTTAATTTTAATTTATATGTAAAGTAATTATTTAATTATAAAAAATTATAAAATTACTATAATTATAGTTCTAATAATAATTTTAAATTTTATAAATAATTATAAAATATCATTTATAATTAATTTAAATTGTCAAATAGTTCTACTTATAATTAATTTTAATATTAATTATTTAGTCCAAATAACTCTTTTTCAACAATATTATAATGTTATTCTATTAAATCTAAATTTATATAATATATATTAAAATAAATCTAAAAAATATTTAATATTTTATAATATAATAAAAATAGAAATATTATTTTAATATAAGGAAAAATTTATCAATCTCTTAATAGGTATCTATAAAGTTGTAAACCATAAACCGAATAAAATCAGATGATATATAAATTAGATTGTATTATTTGAATGCACGATTTTCATGTACAATAAATAACAAACGTTGTACATTTTAATTGGTTCACTCCAGTAATAAGAGCTCAAATGTATTAGCCAATCATATCATCAAAAAATAATTTTTACAAATTATAAACTTAAAAAATTAACATTTAGACTATATAATATGTGTTATTTTTAACAAAATAAGAAAATACTAAATTATAATTGGTGCAAAGAATTGGTTTTAATCACTACTTAATGGAAGAAATGCAAAAAGTGATGCAATAGTACTTGCTAGCCTATTAGCAAGTACTAATAAGGACTTTTGGTGTATGAATTAATTTATCGAATAAGCCTATTCTAGAATAAGGACCTAGAATAGGCCTATTCTCAAATTAATTAATCCTCAAAACGAAAGCTGGAATAATCTATTTTGTGTTTGGATCCCATAATGTGAAATTGGAATAAAGATTATTTTTTATTTTTTTTATTTTTTATTTTTTGAACTTTGCTAGTTTTTTAATTAAAATATATATGTATTTTTAACTTATATATTTTTAAATTAAAATATGTATTATTAACTTAAAAAAATAAGATTATAAAAAAAAATTGTAAAAAATAATTATTAAAAATAAATTATAAAAAAAAAATTATAAAAAAAAATTGTAAAAAAAATAAGATTATAATCTCTTAACCGTTTACACACAGACCCGAAAAACTTATACATTTCGATGTAATTTCGAATCCATGAAAAGCTTATTCCTGGAATAAAATGAATTCCAAGTTTTTTGTGGAATTAACTAATCCAAGCATTCAGTCGAAAATGAAAATTAGTTTTCTAATTCAAAAATTCAAAAAATAGCCACAAACAGCGAATTATTTTATTCTTGCATTAAATAATTCATATTCCAGATTAATTCCAAGCACCAAACGGGCCCTATTAGTTCATTTGATGTTAATTTGATTATGACAGATATTATTAAGCAAAGCTCAACACAAGTTATGTAGGAGCACGACATATTTTAAGGAATATATTGTGTACATAATAAAATATTAGGTCAGTTGCGTTTAAAAATAATTTTAAAAATTTTAAAAACATTAATTACATGTTTATTAAAAGACTAAAAAATTCAAAAAAGTCAAGTGACATTTAAAAAATAAAAAAACAATTAAAAAATGTCACTAAAAACTTATAGAGCGTTTAAATAAAAATAAATAAATAAATAAATGTATAAATCTCACGTTGGGGGATTGAACCTACCACAGAATCCCGTGCGACGTCTCTTACCATTTGCATGGTCTACGCGGTCCATGCGGCAAGGTTGCCACTGCGTTCACTGCCGGTAGCCTGGTAGCAACTAGTGTCATAGTGCACGACACTATCCGTTGTTAGGTTGCCTATAGCAAATGTTGCATGACAGGCTGGTGCCCCGCTGCCATGCCCTGTGAATGTGGGTGGATGGGGGGTGGTGGCCCTGTCTACAAATAACAAAAAAATTTTAAATTTTTTTTTTTTTAATTCGTCAACAAGGCCAAATGGGGCACTAATCGTTGTCAGGCTGCCGACAGTGAATGTTGCATGACAGGCTGGCGGCTCGCTACCGTGCCTAGTGAATGTGGGTGGACAAGGGTGGTGGCCCCCTCTACCAATAACAAAAAAATTATTATTATTTTTAATTTGTCAATAAGATCAAATGGCCAAAAACAAAATTGCATGTCATTTTTTAATTTTAATTGCGTCCCTCCACTTCTTCCATCTCTGGCACAACACAGTCTACATCAACGGATGAAGCTAAGTTATTCTTAGATTTTTGTCAACACCAAATTTCTTTGACTTGTATATCTCGCCATAGGGTCTTACATGGAAATCAAATAGAATGTAATATTTGATTTTTATTCTTTAATGTATATGTAATAATTATAAATATAGTTTAGTTGTTAATAAGAAAAATTAGTGGTTTTTGTCTATTATTTTTTCATTAATTTTCATATTTTTCAAATTATATGATGTTCATTATTTTATAAAAATAATGATAATATTAAGATTTTTATAAAAATAATGAACATCATATAATTTGAAAAATATGAAAATTGATGAAAAAATAATGGACAAAAACCACCACATCATGGTTTTGATTAGGTCTAATGGACAACAACCATATAATAGAAATATTATTATTAGTATTGTGGTTGTGATTAGGTTAAAAATTAAGATTATAAAAGACTTTAGGTTTATGTCATGTTTATGATTTAGACTATGAAATCTATCTAAATGACCTCTAGATTCATATCCACCTATTATTAAATAGATTATTTTGGCAAATATAGATTTGCACTTGCAAATAACAAGATTTCATCTTCTTGTTTTTCAAGAAGAGAGATAAATTTCATAGTCCTTTCATACTATTAGGATTCTTACAAAAATATGTTTGTTATCATATAAATATAAAAAATGTCCAATTTCTTAAAATTGATATTTGCAAGTAGAAATGTAGATAAACTCATATTTATTAGTACTTGCCCGTAGGCTAAGTACTATTGTATCATTTTTTGGTTTTTTTAGTGTTAATTAGTGAATAAATGAAACTCTATCTGCCAATAAGAATTTATTATATTTTGTATTTTGTCATAAATTTAGATTTTGTAAAGTTTAAATATAATATTTTTAAATTTATAATTTATAAAAATTATTTCTCTATCATTTGATTGGCTAGATCAAATAAGGTTGTATACACGAGAATTTAAGAATGTGAAATGTGAATAATTTTATTTCCACTTTTTTAGCCATATTGCATTATTCAGGCACAAGTCAAATCCGTATTTGTTAGCTTGTAAAATTGTATTACAAATAAAATTAAGCTTATTTTATAATTTACAAAATAATTTAAATTAACATAAAAACAAAATAAAATTAATTATAATTTATAATTTATATTATTAAAAACTTATACTTAAAAATAAAATTACCTATTGCTACATCTATAATTATATAAACTAATATAATTATTATCATATGATTTTATAATTAATTAAAATACATCTAATAATTATAATACATTTATTAATATTAGAATTACATTTAGATATAAATTAAAATTAAAAAGTAATATAATTATTATCATATAATTCTATAATTAATTAAAATACATTTAACAATTATAATACATTTATTAATATTAGAATTACATTGAGATTTAACTTAAAATTAATTATAAAACTAAAGGCTACTAGAATATTATTTTAAAGATTTCATTTTTATTAAATAATTATTAATTAAAATAAATTTAGTATTTATAATAAATATAATAAATTTAGATTTAGATTTATTTATAGCTAAAATTATAATTAATTTCGGCAAGTACTGGCCACTACGTGGCACTTGTTAAAATATGAAGCGATAGAAGGTTAAATTGATAAGATAACATTGGAAGGAAATTTTCTTGATTGATATTTATCATAATAATTATATCATCACAATTTTTTATTATATATATATATATATATATATATATATATATATATATATATATATATATATATATATATATATATATATATATATATATATATATATATATATATATATATATATATATTGCAAACCATCATAATGCTACAATTATTTATTTATTATGATATAATAAAAATTAATTTCATTTGTCATGAGGTTTTTATAAAACAACAATAAGCGATATATGATTTTAGAATATAATACGATTTTATAGTAATATGAATTGAAAAAAAATTATAGTTATGTTATAAATTATCATAATACATTACTATTATTTATTACTATGTTTTTTTTTTAAATGGTCTCCTACTAAATTTTTATAAAATAATAACATCATATAATTTGGAAAGGATGGCGAGCACAGGGTAGGATGGGCAACCGTATGGTAGGAGATATCCGTTGCAGTCACAGAACCAGTTGTTCAAGCAGTTCTGCCATGACAATGGAATCGATGAGCACGAATGGAGAACTTATGGCAGAGGGCGGCAGAAGAAAATGCAGACTCAGAAGGTTGAGCAAACCGGTCATGAAATGGGTCTTCTGCAACCACACTAGTACGAATATGTCAAGCTGAGCAGTCACCATCAAGTTAATAGTCAAGGGTTCCAAGCCTTCCCCTTTGCCCAGAAAAATATACCTATATCTGACTCTTTACCTCAGCCAGGTGCGGACAACTTCATGAAGATCTTCAAAGGTAAAGCGACAGTCCAGCCAGCGAAGCCATTCTTTGTCAATCCCCGATTTCATGTCAAGCCTTCTATCCCAAAAAATCAAGGGTTCCATCAAAATTAAGGTCAGAAGCTACCTAAAAATGATCGGCAAGGTAAACCTCATTTTCAAGTTAACGACTCTAACCTCATGGTCAAACCTCCCAGATTTAATGGCATTTCTACTTTTGAGGTTGGAGAGTCGACAAGGCAAGCTACCTTGAAGAACACGATCTCTTTCAAATAGGCGCTTACTTCTTCAAATCAAGATTTTTTCAAAAAGATAAATGGGCGAGAAAAAAATCTATACTCCTCACGAGCCCGATATAATAGATTAGGCCATTTCGCCAATCGGAAGGGGTTTGGAAGGAAGTGAATCAATCAGAAACAACCAATTTTTGACATATGTGAGGGCACTCTGCATGGATCCCCTGCTATTAGTCACTATTCCTTTGGCCCTAGTCCAATGCAGCTTGAAATTAGTAATGCTATTCAAATTCCTTTTGGGGTTAGACCTGAGGCTCAACAACAAGATTTAAGTAGAGCACCCTTCAATTAAAAAAGGTCTATCCAAGCTTGGCAAGTCAAACAGTCGTAGGCCTCCTCAAATTCTGTTATTCCTCCTTCTGGCAATGATCCACACACACCGACTACCATTATTCTGCCAAAACACTTGCTCTAGGATCAAGTTGATCATTTTCGGGATAGAGCTTTAATAGGTAAGTTCTCCAATATAGATCTTTCAATTGATGATATTTAACCTTGGGCCCTTCAGAACTGGATTGGTCTGTCTGATGTTTTTTGGCTGAATTTCGAGTTGGGATAGTTTTTGGCTAAGTTTGACTCTGCTGAAAATAGGGATGTCATCCATAAGTATAAAAGTTGGTTCTGCAAAGGCTCTAGCCTCTTTACTTCAGTATGGACCCCTAATGTTATGCTAGATAGCAGATTTCCTTTATTTTTTCCCATATGGGTTGCATTACCTCGATTGCCTTTGGAATACAAAGATTTGGAAATAATAGAGATCATTGCCAATAGACTTGGTATCTTTTCTAAACATGATCTACTTCCTTTTGAGCTTCCACACCGAGAGGTTAGAGTGTGCATTCTTCTTGACCCGACCAAGGGACTACCAAACCACATTACCTTAAAATTAAAATGGGGGCATTGGATTCAGGAATTTGTTCTTCAGCATTAGGATACAATACTCTTATTCCAACACCAACTAGGGCATTTGATAGCTCAATGTAGCTCACAAGCTCAGACAGCGTTGGAGGTATGTCAGGATCATTGCACAAACCCTCTTCAATGCTTAGTTCAACAACAACCTCAAAGCTCTCAGCCCACGGACTCACAAGTCCTCTCAATAGAAAAATCAGAGTATGCCCAGGATGCGACCTTACAACCTTTTCATCAATCATATAAGGCATCTATTTTCTTCTATTTTGTGCTGAGATATGTTCTTATGATTTTGAATAATTTTAGTAAGGTCCTTTCCATAGGCTAGGAACCTACAGTTTCTCCTAATCAGGATATTGATAAGTTAGTTCATCAGCTCATGTTTCGAGATTCCCCCATCAAGATGCCAATAACACATGATGTGCTTAACAAAGAATCCTTAGTAAATCTTCAAGCCAGGAACCTTTCAGATCAGTTGCTCACAGAACTAGCTACCAAAATCATATATGAAATAGCAGAGGAAGAGGGTGTAATCTTCCATGAAGACTACCCACAATATGTTGATCCAGACTCTACTCAATTCCCTGATTTGGTTCTTTCGGCAATAAAAACCTCCTCATCCCCAATGGAGTCTCTTGTGCTCAAAGAGTCCTGTAGCACTAAAACACATTATCTGCAACCAACTAGTACTGACTCTATGATTGATCCCATCAGGGAAAGCATGTTGAATTCAAAAAACTTTAAGTACAATGACAAACAGATTGATCAATTGGTCAGTAGTTTTGATCGACAAATTACTTTATCGATTCAACAAACCCCTAGTCAATAGATTCAGTATTCCCCAACTCCTAAGAAGAGGGGAAGGAAACCAAATAACTCTCAGACCAAAGTGGAAATAGATGCTGGTATTCAGTCTACCCTAGATGGGAAATTCTCATCAGTAAAATGAGTGACAAGGACAACTAAGGGTTCTCCTTGTCCAACATGAAGATTTCCTCATGGAATGTCAGAGGCTTGAATGCCTCTGACAAGATACACATAATCAAGTAGGAGCTTGATTCTATGAGGTTGGATATTATCTTACTTCAAGAAACAAAAATGTCTAAAGAAACATTTGATAAGACAGTAGGAAAGTGGATAGCATGGCAATCGATACACCAACAGGGTAATGGAGCCTCAGGTGGTTTAGCAATATTATGGGATCCCAAAATAGTCTAGGCCCAAGCAGTAGATCAATTTGATAATTATCAAATTCTGAAAAGTTTATGTTTATGATATGAACTTTATTCTGATTAATGTTTATGGTCCAATGGCAACAAATGACAAACAAGCTCTTTGGATTGTATTAACTAGATCATACAATCACAGTCCAATTAGCTTATAATTGCAAGAGGTGATTTCAATGCCATTCTAAAAGCTTTAGAAAAAATTGGGGGCATATCTCCTCTAGCTAAAACTATTTCAGATTTTTCAAACTTTGTGGCAGATAATAATTTAATGGACATTGAGCCTATTAAGGGTTATTTCACATGGACGAACAAAATGGAAGACTTCTCTCAAATAGCAGTTAGGTTGGATAGTTTTTTGGTTACTTTGGATTGGAAACTAATTGGTATCACATTCCTGACAGATATATTGGCTTGCCTGAGATCAGATCATTTCCCCATTACCTTGCAGTTTTCTCTTCCATCTGCTGAGAAACGTTTCCATCATCATTCATCTTTTAAATTTGAGAGGATGTGGCTTTGACATCCCCAATTCATGTCATTAGTACAACAATGGTGGGTGACTGCTCCTAGATGTGAGGGTTCTAAAATGCACCAGTTTGCTCAAAATCTAAAGTTCATCAAGCAGCACATTAAAAAGTGGAATGAGATAACTATTAAAAATATTTTCAAAGAAAAGGATCTTGTTAGGCAGAAATTAGCGGACATTCTTGATAAGTCCATTAATCAGGGCTTGGATAGTGCAACGTTCTCTAGACAGAAATTGTTGCAAGTGGAATGGGAAGAGTTGTGCTCTCGGGAAGAGATCTATTGGCATCAAAAATCAAGGGAACTCTGGTTGGGGGAGGGAGACAAAATTACTCAATATTTTCATGCATCTGCAAAATAGAAAAGAGTTGCTAGTCGTATCTTCTCTATACAAAATCCTCATATGGGAGAGGTTATTATGGATGCCCAGGGCATTCAGGAGGAAGGAGTCAGATTCTTCAAAAATTTACTTGCACCAATTAATATTCCTACCCCTTCTGCATCTCAACTTTTTGATATTCTTCAAGCTATTCCCTCCTTTATCTCAGAATCAGATAATGATCAATTGTTGGCCCCTTTTACAATTTTTGAAGTTAGAAAAGTGGTTTTTTCCTTGTCTCCTGACAAATCCCCAGGCCCTGATGGATTTACTACAATTTTTTATCAAGCATGTTGGGACTTTATTGGGTGGGACCTTCTTGGTGTTCTTGAAGAATTTAGAAAAAGTAAATCTATGCTGAAATATTTCAACACCACGAATATAGCTATCATCCCCAAAATGAAGACTCCCAAAACATTCTCAGATTTTAGGCCGATTTCTCTTTGTAACATAATAGACAAGATCATCACTAAGGCAATTTATTTGTGCTTGCATCACTTGATTCCAAACATGGTCTGACAAGAACAAGGTGGCTTTGTACCAGGCAGAGAAACTATGGAGGGGGCTTTAGTAGCACATGAGGCTCTTCATTCTATTAATTTGAACAAGTCCTCCCATTTCGTCATAAAATTGGATATGATGAAAGCATATGACAGAGTGTGTTGGGACTTGCTTTTCAAAGTTCTTCATAAGTTTGGTTTTGCAAAAGGCTGGTGTAAATGGATTCATGCATACATTTCAGGTGTTGGATTCTCAGTCATCATTAATGGATCTCCAGCTGGCTTCTTTAGATCTACTCAAGGGATTAGGCAAGGTGATCCCTTATCTCTGGTCCTCATTTTAATGGCAGAAGCATTTAGCAGGCTTATCCAATATACTCATGAGCTTGGTTTTTGGCAAGGTACAGTGATAGGTGGAACAAATATTTTGATCACTCACTCTTTATTTGTAGATGATACCCTTCTTTTTGGAGCTTCTAATTTCAAGGAGGCCAAGAGGATTAAGCAAACTCTAGACTTATATTCAGCAGCTTCAGGTTAGAAGATTAATCCACTAAAGTCTAAAGTTTATCTATTTAATACTAATCCAATTATCTCCAATAAAATCATCTCAATTTTGGGCTTCTCAGAAGATTTGATGCCTTCATTTTATCTAGGCATTCCCTTTTTCATGGGAGCTAACAAGATTAGTTATTGGACGCCTATTATTGAAAGGATCAAGGCTAGGATAGTGGCTTGGAAATCCATATGGCTATCACTCGCAGGTAAAATTCTCCTTGTCAAAGGAGTCCTTGCAGCCATTCCCAATTACTACCTTTCAGTCTTCAAAGCACTAGCCTCAGTCATTTAGACTATCCAAAAAATTCTTCGTGATTTTCTGTGGGCGGGAAACATAAATGGAGAAAAGAAAATTCCACTGATCTCACTCAAAGATATGTCACAAGGCAAAACCTTTGGGGGTGCTGGAATTCATGATATGGAAAAAAGGAATAAAGCTTTTGGAGGAAAATTAGTCTGGCAGATGTACTCAAATCCAAACACCAAATGGTGCCAAATTATGCAACAAAAATATCTTGATAGTTATTGTCTGACTAGAGTCATATCCATTCAAAATCTGCCCAAAGGATCATCTATTTGGGACTTCATGATGGCATCTAGAGATGTTGTGACCCACTATATTTCTTGGGAGGTGAATAGTGGTGATAGGGCTAGCTTTTGGTGTGATTCTTGGAGTGGGCTTCCTCCTCTCATGCTTACAAAAGACATGGATAGTATAGTATAATCCTCGGAAAGAATTTGGGGTAAAAATCTTGGAGATTATGTATCTACAATTTGCCTATACTTAAGAAAGGTTATATGGAGGGATCCAGATGAGCTACCACTCTCCTCTCAAGATAGAATTAGATTTAGAAAAATACTATCAGACAAAGTGGTCTATTTATCAAGTAAGGAGGATAAATTGCTTTGGGTTTTGGGTAAGTCTGGCACATACAATATCAAAGATAGATACAGAATTATTCAGCAACAGGATTCATCCATCTCTCAAAGTCATGCATTTTCTTTTTGTTGGAGCCCAGTAACTCTCCCCAAAGTTGGTTGTTTCACCTAGATAGCATTGAAAAAGAGAGCTCTCACTAGTGATCGGCTTGCCAAACTGAACTTTGCCCAACCTTTCTATTGCTGTTTATGTGATCTACAGCTACAAGATACAAATCACCTCTTTTTGAATTACACCTTTGCCCAGCAATGTTGGATGTTTGTTCTTTGCAAACTTCAATTCCCCTCTCCTCTTCTGAACACGCTCTGGGATCTCTTTCAAGCTTGGCCAGTATTATATTCTTCTTCCCTCTTCTCCTGCTTGTGCAAATGTATTCCTACAATTGTAGTGTGGGCTATTTGGTGGGAACGAAACAAGAGAATCTTCCACAAGATTGCTTCATCAATTAATTATGTTATTGTTTGTATCGAACAGTCCATCTCGGAAGCAGTGAATGCAAGTCACTATAGAGCCAAATGCAATCCAACTTTTATCCAATTGGGATAGTTTGGTCATTGGAGAATGGAAAGGAATTCATATTCCATTCGGATGGCTTCACCATAAGCAATCTTCATCTCCAACTCTTAGGAACATAATTAAATGGATTCCTCCTACATGTGATTTAGTCAAAATTAACTTTGATGGTGCACCCCGTGGCAATCCAGGGCAGTCAGGGATTGGTATTTGTATTAGAGATTTCAAGGGTAAAGTTTTGGCCGTCAAAGCGTCCCCAATTCCCCTTGGAACAAACAATAGGGCTGAGGCTCTTGCTCTCTTTGAAGGTTTAATTTTAGCTTAAAAAGGTGGTCATCAGTCAATCCATATTTCAAAGGTGACTCCATGGTAATCATTAACACCTGCATTAAATGGGAATCCCATAACTGGAAACTCTCCTATATTCTACAACAAATTTGGATCCTCTTCAATTCATTCAAAATTATCCATATTTCTCATACCCTACGAGAAGGGAACTTAGTGGCAAACTATCTGGCTAATATAGGATGTGATGGGATAGATATTGAGGATCTTAATCTGGAGGAATTCATTAAGTCCAACAGGGACTTCAAGAGTGTGATGATACAGGACATTAAGAATATTGCATCATCTTCGTACACCTCAGCTTAACGCTAGCCAGTATGCACAATCATTTCAATGACATCCCAGCTAAGCAAGTTGTTCTAATCATGGTTCTTCTATCTTCCGTTCACCAGGCTCATTCACCTCGCACGATCCACTTTATCTGTAGTACAGTGTTATTTGATGGTGAGATTAATGAATTAAATCCCCCCAATCTTTGCACTTGAATTTCACATGCTTTTACATAATTCTTTCTGCCTCGGCCTGCCACGTTTGCCTTCGCAGTACCCTGGTTTAATTCAAGATTGATTCATGATGGCTCCAAAGCATTCCCCAAATGTGTGTAATGATGATTGTGTGGGGTTCAAATTGCTATTTAATTTATTTTTCAGACTACACCCTATCAGTGAAATTTTTCTTCTTCCTAGTTGGTTTCTTCTTATTCTTGCGAGTCATCTGTGGGTTTTTGGATGGAGTTTCTGAGATGCTTGACATGTGGGTTTCATGACTAATTATTGCCCAAGAATCAAAGGGTTTTTATTCTGCCATCACTAGCTGATCTCCCCATTCCAAGTAGAATTGATGGTCTTCAACTGGATCTTGTTTTCAAATGCCACTCTAGGCCGATTTACACGGCACTCCGCTGGATCATTGGTGAGCATATCCTATCGTCTAGAACAAAAATTGTTATATTTCCATCACACTTGGTGTCAATTCTCCTGTCCAACCTTATGGACTTACTTCGGTTAGTAGACCTAGTCAATATTATTGCAGCCAAGGTGGTTCATCCTCAATTCATTGTGGACAATATTCTTGTGAGTGCATTGCAAAAGTATGACCTCTGGTCTGGTAAGGCTTTGGTGGGGGGACTTTTCTCTCGCCATGATTTGATGGCCAATCACGAACACTTCATGGCTTACGAATGTTTCAAATAGGTTATGGACCATCAAAGCTTTCGTATCATTTCCAATAATTTACAAATTGTGGGTATGGCTCTTGGCAGTGAACTAGCTGATAATAATTGAAGGTCTACCAATGCAGTGTTGGATTTGTTAAGCTTGTCAAATCATCCTTCCCTTCCATTTCTTCATTCTCTGCCGCCATCACCCAGTGGTGTATCCTCTGCCTTGGACAAGCTGATTCTTGATTTAAACAAGTGCCACTTTCACCGATTTCTCTACCCTTCCAGCAGGCGAACGAATTGTCTACAAAGTGTTCAGTTGAGGAACTTGATGGGTGGGTGTTGGATTTTCCAAAATCTCCTCCTGCAGGGTGGGAACGCGTGTTTGATTTGTGGAGGTGTGATTCATCTCCCATGGCCATGGAGGAATGACAGAGTTCTACTATAATCGATGTTTTTTTGAAAAGTTTTTTTGTACTTGATCCCCCTATTTTGTAAATGGGTTCAATATTGTATATCTTGTAGGAATATTTTGGCTTTGGATTTCAAGTGGGAAATCAAATAATTCAATCGATATATTTTAGGGATATTTTGGTTTTCATGTGGAAAATCATATAGCTCGATCTATATTAACTTTGTACATGTATTCGACAATGATTCTGGGGTTTCTTCCTGATTCTTCCACAGATGAGTCCTTGAATTAGTTTATTATAAATTTAATTATGGTGGCTAGACCACTTTCGCTTTAAAAACAAAAAAACATCATATAATCTGAGAAATATGAAAATCAATTTAAAATTATGGACAAATAAACACCACATCATCTGAAAAATTTATTCTTAAATATTACAACTTTGTCCGAGGTTCAAAGTAATGCTTCTATTTAATAAAAGTTTAGTTTAGAATTTTTAAAGACATTTTAATTTTTTTTTAAATTCAATAATCATGATAGTTTAAAATGTGAGATTAAAAATAATAATAATATTTTATTATAATAATTAATTATAAAAATACTATTATTAATATATTAAGAAACATATTTATACTTAATAACTTCTTGTTAAAAGACAATGCTTTAAGATGAATATGATTATATTAAATTCTAAATCAAAACTTGAAAACTTAAAAATAGATAATAAAGAATTCTAAATAGTTATTTATAATCATTAGATATACATGAATAATATCTTTACCAAAATTAGATAATTAGTATTCAATAAAAATAATATTAAAAGTTAAATGATTAGATCAACTCTACTTTAACTTTAAACAATAAAAAATTAATATTATATTCTCCTTGATTTTCATATGAGACGGTGTGGCGAGCCATATAGGATATAATAACTTAACGTCATCCCTTGATTTCATAAAAATTGTTTATCATTGATTGTTGTGCCAAAGATGGTAGAAGCGGTACAATACAGGACAAAAGCGAGTAGTGGACGTCAGAGATGGTATGGATAGGCATGGCATGGCTAGTGCAAATATGTTGCACCATAGCCGATGCCCGTCTTTTGGGGATATGAAGAGTCTCTGTGAATTTATAAAACAACGCTCTTCATTTGATTTTCGTTATTTCTTTGTTTCTTTGTTCGCAGAGAGAAGGATTTTGGAGGATATTTGCAGAGAGGAGGATTTACAGACTATTTTAGAGGATCCATTTGTAAACCATTTTGGAGGATCTCATTTGGAAGATCATAATTCTAAGGTAAATATATTGTATTGTTTATTTTTGTTTTCATATAAATTTTATGATATGTTTTTTTATAATTTTTATATATTTAAGATTTGATATCTTTAATTTTGGTAATATATATAAGAGTATCAAAAAAGATACAAAAATATCAACCGAGATTTTATATAGTTTTAATCAGATACTTTTAATTTGGTTTTTTTATATAGTTTTAATATATATTTTATATACTTTTCATATAGTTCTTATATAATTTTTATATAGTTTCAATATCTTTAATTTAGTTTTAATATAGTTTTTTATATAGTTTGAATTATATAGATAGTTTCATTTAAAAAATAGATTTAGATAATTTCATTTCAAAATTAAATTTACATAATCAAATGTAAATTTAAATTAACTAAATTTAAATTTTGGATTTTTTTTTTAAATTTGATAATTAGTTGAATAGTGTATTTATATAGATGAAACAAGTTTAGTGTATGGTCTAAATAATTTATGCTTACATTTATGTAATATATAAATTCATATTAGTATGTTTATAATAAATTAATATTACTTAGATATTTATTTATATAAATAAAAAATATATATATTGTTACATTATATAATGAGATTTCATATAAATATGAATATTTAAGTCATTATGAGATTTATTAGGTCAAAAAAATTTATTACACAATTTAAGTCATTATATAAAACATGTTGAATGTTTATTATTATTATTATTATATTTGTCTGCCATTAATGTGTTAGGGATTGTATTTTATATTTTAACTTATAAATTAAAATATTTTTTTGTTTAGATAATTTAATTAATTAGATTGATTTTGTTAGTATCTTAATACTTAGTTTTACTTTTAATATGGATGGCAATGTCATCGTATTTTTATACATGTTTTTTACATTAATGTTTAAGGTCTCATAATGTTTAAAATTTGTTTTACATAATTTGATTTAGATAATTTGATTTAATTATATGGATGGCAATGCCACCATATTAATGAGCATCCTTCTCTTATTAAAAATTAAATTTAGAGCATCCTTCTCTTATTAAAAATTAAATTTAGTTTTAATAGGGATTGTATTTTATCTTTTAATTTATAAATTTAAATGGTTTTTTTTGTTTAGATAATTTTATTTAATTAGATTGATTTTGTTGCTATTTTAATACTTTATTTTAAATATTACATTTACTTTTAATATGGATGGCAATGTCATCATAGTTTTATACATGTTTTTTACATGAATGTTTAAGGTCTCCTAATGTTTAAAATTAGATTTTCATAATATGTTAGTAGAGATCAGATTTAGAGAATTTGATTTAGAAATTAGATTTTTGCATAATTTCATTTAAAAATTAGATTTAGAAATTGATTTAATGAAATTTATTTTGTTAATTGTATTAATGAAATTAATATTATTGATAAAATTAGATGTTGTTTAAAATTAGATATACATAATTTCATTTAAAAATTAGATTTGGAAATTGATTTAATGAAATTGATTTTGTTAATTGTATTATATCTTTTCATTTATAAATTGAAATGGTTTTTTTTTGTAATCATAAATTAGGCATACAAATGGACATTAATATGGGAATGAAGGTAGAAGTTAGTTGTGATGAGGAGGGCTTCGAAGGGGAATGGTTTGAAGAAACAATTATAGGTATTGTAAACAATTATGATAAACCAAAATTTTATGTGAGATATGATCACTTCATAACCGACGAATGGGCTTGAGAGCCCCTCACCTAGGAAGACTTTTTAGACTATATGAGACATGTTCCACGTGTGATTAGTTTGTATCCACCTGGGTTTGCAGTTGAAGTGCTAGACAATGATTGTTGGTGGTCGAGTGTGACTCTTGACAGATTTATTTCTCTACTCAGTCTTGAAGAGTTCTTTGAAGTATATTTCCCTAACACTCATACTCTAAAACCATATTCATGCACCCACTTACGACTAGAGAAAGAATGTATTAGAGGAAGATGGAGACCAACATAGTGGAATTGAAGAGTTCACAATTAATTTTTGGTTTGAGATCCAATACCTCTAAAAATGGGATCACATAATTTTGGGTTTAATTATTTACTATTCCAAATAAGAGATCATGTTTTCACAAAATGGCCCTTTAGACCATTTCATTGTCATTATATATCTATTATTGTTATAAAATATTCATTTTATTATTGTTACAATATCTTGGCTCTCATTTTCTCCATGTATCTAGAATTCTTATCATTTCTTCACTCAAATTATTGTTATTCTCTAATTAATTTTCCTAGTTACTATTCTATATGTATAAATATGTATTTAACCATGATACAAAAATTATAAAAACTATATTGATATGTATTATAAATTAGCATGTGGCCTTTCAATTGTATATATAAAAAGCATATTAATTGACAAGTAACACTCATTCTTTCTAAATATTACAATGTTGTTACATATTGAACATATAAAGTTTGTTTAGGTTACTAATTTTACATTCTTTCATAGTAGATATGATGAGACCAAGGTTGAACTTTGAATCAAAGGAGGAAAGAAGAGAATATCAAAGACAATATAGAAGAGAGTCTCGTAAACGTCAGCAAGAACAATTAACAGAAAGTCAAAGAGAACAACATAGAATAAGAGTAATGAAGTTGATAGATAAAGAATTGGTAGAAGAAGGGCAGAAGTAACAGTGGAATAATTAGAAAATGAAAATTGAGATGAAACAAATGTTGAAAGAAACAACCATCAACAAACTTCTGAACAAATCCTTCAAAATGAAGGACGTCAAGGGATTCAAGATGATCCCAAACCAAGTCACAGATATAACAATCCACCTAATGTAAATATTTAGTTGGATGTTGAAAATGGAGACTCTGCATCCATAGATCATGTTCCAAAAACACCGCAACATGAAAATCAAATAAAAATGAATGTTGAAATGGAAGGTACTATGGAAAACATGCCAAACCCAAATGGTATGGTTCAAACTAAATTTAGAAGATTCCAAATGTAGTTTAGACATCAGATAGATAGTTTGAAGACTCCTAATATGTGTCATGTTTGTCAAGAATCATATCTTGCAATGAAAGTATATCTCACTTGTGAAGGTCCTATATGCAACAGGTGTAGACAAGAGCGATAAACTCATAGGTTTTCATCTTCAAAAAATATGGACCTTGGCTCTCAACCATAAGAGCTTGAAAATTTGACCCAAGTTGGAGAGATGTTTCTTTCATGTGTCAACCCTACACTGCAAGTTACACATGAAACTAGTGGTCAGTATAAGTATAAAGGAGACACTATAAGTTTTCCTCAACATTTAGAACAAGTATCCAAAGTTTTGCCACATATAATTCAGCATTTTCCAATCATTATTGTTTGTAGAAGGGATCAATGTGGTATGCATTATAACTTTACTCTAAATAGGGATTTTGTGTACAGAGCATTGAAATACAAAGTAGAGAATGAAAAGTTTTATGTAGATGTCAGAATTGATGAAGTTGCTCTCAATGACTTGCCAACAAATTCTGATGATAATATTTTTAACAAATTGAGGACGGTCCACATGGAATTTGATTATGATGTGAAAAAGTCATATTTGTGGGTCTACTCATGGAGACAAATGAAGGTAATGTACAATTCATCACACAACATATATGGCTTCAAGACCACCTAATTATCAAAGAGAAATGGAATTAATCCAAGCATGGGTTAACAATCCTGACACAATTCCATCTAAATTAATTGAATGACCAACTATAGGTGCATCACCCATCAATGAATATGTCACATCAGGATTGTTAGATATGGCATTTCCAACATTGTTTCCTAATGGAAGATGTGATTGGTTAGAGCCAAGAATGAGGTGAATTCATCTGCATGAATTTGTGAAACATTTGTTGCAGTATAGGGAACATCAATTTGGTAAACATCCAAGGTTTAGGTATTTCATGATGAACGTGATAATGAGACATCATGCACAAAATTCATTTTTTATATTTGTAGAAAGGTGATTTCAAGACATACCAATTACCATCAATGAACTGCGTGAACATATGGAAAATATGCCACATAATAATTTGGGAGATAGGTTGATGAGATTTGGAACAAATCTAAGAATCACAAGATCGTATTAGTCTAAATGTAAAGAAGAATTAATAGACCTGCTTCACCAAATTGGCACTCCTACAATTTTTTTCACTTTAAGTGCAACAGATATGCAGTGGCTTGATTTGTACACGCTGATTCCAAGAACACCACCAACTAATCCAAGAGAGGCTCAAAAATGGAGAAGACATAATTTCATTGACTATCATTGAATATAGTTGCACATTGCATACATTTAAGGCATACAATATTCAAGAAAGAAATACTTGAAAAAGGTATGAAAGTCAAAGATTTTTGGTGTAGATATGAGTGGCAACATAGGGGTTCACCTCATGTGCCTAGCTTCTTATGGCTCAAAGGAGCACCAAAAATGAACACTATTGACTGGTCAAATGAGGAAGAATGAAAAAGTGTTGAGAGATATTTTCATTCCATTATTCATTCATGGAATCATAGACATGATCCTCATCAAAGAAATATACAAGTAATTTGATCATATATATCAATATAACATGATGTTTACAATATATGTTCATATATATTTCTATATAATTATTATAAATTTTTAATATGATATACTACCCACAACCATTTGAAATTTTTATTAATATTTTACTCCCTTCTTAAGATATCAACTCTTTGCTTTAGTCAACTCATGCACTAGTTATGCATTAGTTTGCTTTAGTTGACTCATGCACTAGTTATGCATCAGTTGTTTTTTGCATACATTAGTCTTGTAATAGTTTAACTGATTATTACATGCACTTCTGCTTTTTAGGTTTGCCTTTTCAAGGCCTTTGATCTCCTTTATATGGATGATCCATTGTACACTATTATTCATTCATTAATTTGAGGATATTTTCTTCTTCATATTTTTGAGTCAAACCCTTGCCCTCTTCTTGTCTCTACTTCCTTGTAACAGGTTTTTGTATGCAGGTGATCTTCGGGTTTTGTGGATTTGTATTGCTCAAATCCTACATGGTATCAGAGCCTAATCTGCTATAGCTCGTTCACATTTGAAGGATTCAAATTAGGGATTTTTTGGTAGATTTGAGAAGTTTTGGTTATATTTCTCAGATCTGGTATTCTCTATAGGATGTTATTTTTTGTTTCTTTTTTGCCTGCAAAAAAGAAAAAGAAAAAAAAAATTTGGCACCTTTTAGGGCTTTTTTTTTTTGTGTTTTTTTATTGAAATTAGGGGGTCCCTAAATTTTGGTGCACTTTGAGCTCAAACAGACCTCACCGTTGAGCTCGCAGCACCCAAAAACCCCTATTTTGATATAAAACACGTCCAATTTGGACAACGTTGCAGGGAGAGGCAAATTTTTTTTGCCCTAGGGCCATACGACAATGCACGCACTCTGAGGCAATTAAATGCGCACAGTAAAAGTGAAAATTTCAAAAAAAATATATATATAAAAAAAATTTGGCCACTCCGCTGCCGCGCCACCGCTGTGCCACCCGCGCTTGGCCACAGAGCCACCGCCACCCCATAGACCGCCGGCACTAAACTGCCAGTGGCTAGCACTAAACTGCCAGTGGCTAGCGCGAAACCGCCGATAGCTAGCCCTCTAGCGCCAGCGCCTGGAGTCTCATGTGACCAGGGGCTAGCGCTTAGAAAACAAATTTTTTGGTGATTTTTTTGCTTTTTAGAGGCTCTTCTACTAAAATTCAGTTTCTGGTAGCTCCAGGCATCCGTTTTTCACAAATAAGATATCGCTGGAAAGTTGGTTCTGAGCCCGACGTTCTCATGGAGGATTTTTTGGCATTTTTTTCCATCTAGCTTGCTGATTTTTCAGTCAAAGCTAGATTTTCCTTCTTGCACTTCGGGGGGGCTATTTTGCACATTTTAGCTCCATTTTTTGATCCAGAAGAAGCGCTGGAAAGCTCTTCTCAAGCCCCATCTAGATTTATACCTCTCATCATTAGATTTGTTTTCAAGGTACATAAGATTCAAAATTGAAGTTTTTTACTCTTCTCTAGGTCAGGCATATCATTCTAGACTAAGGGGTTCGATATTTGGCTTGTGGGGGGGTCTTATTTTCTTGTTTCTTTTAGTTAAATAATATATTTGTTAAAACAAAACCCCTTCTAAAAAATATGGCCAAGACCTCTTCTTGTCTAGAACTTCTGACCCCCCATAATTATCATACATGGACAACCCTAATGACATGGCTTCTCCGTTCAAAAGGGCTCTGGTCTTGTTTAGATGCAGTTCAGCCGGTATTAACCAGGCCCTTTGAGATCATGCAACATCAAAACAAGATGGATGAGGCTATGGGGTTGATTGTTTTACAGGTATCAGACAACTTGCAATTTCATCTTGATGGGTGCAATACCCCTCTAGCTATGTGGACCAAGCTAAACACATTGTTTGGTATGGTAAATGAGTTTCGAGCACTTCAGATTGAGGTAGAGCTTACCTCTCTTGTACTTGATTCTTTTCCCTCCATTGAGGACTTTCTAATGAAGTTCAAATAGTAGAGATCTTTGTTACAAGGATGTGGAAAGCAAAAGACTGATAAAGAGTGTATTTATCTGATTTTGTCAAAGCTAAGAGGGAACTTTCAGATCTTTTCTTCTACCTTTCATTCTACTATGGATGCTTTGGGACCTACATTCATTATGCCCACTTTTGAGGTGTTTTGTGATCGGTTGACTAGAGAGCAGGCCAAGCTTAATCAGTTGGATTCTCTATCAGGGTCAAAGAACCAAGCATTGGTTGCCCAATCATCCAAAGAAAAGGAGAAGTTGAAGCCCAAGCAGAAATCAGATTCCTCTTCTCAGCACACTACAGGCCCACCATCTTCTTCTAAGAAGGAGAAATAGAAGACTAAGAAACCTACCTATTCCTATTGTCAGAAGGGACCTCATGATGAGTCACATTGTTTTCAGAAGAGATTTGATGGCTATGAGAAACAGATTGCAGATTTGCAAGCTCTTCTTCAAAAGAGCACTATTTCCTCTCCATCCTCTTCCACCTCATAGGGGTATGCTTTTCAATCTTCTTCCACATCTCCTACAGCTGGACAAAATCATGGAAAGGGTCATGCATTGTGGGCTTCAACTGAATCTCCTTCACAGGTCCCTTGGATACTAGATTCAGGTGCTTCTCACCATATGGCATCTTCTCTGGAGATCTTCTCTTTTCTTGAGGCTTCTCCTATTCCTCACATTCTTATGGGGAATAACGTTGTTATGCCAGTCTGCGGGAAAGGTTATGTTGGCATTCAGGATGGCACATTCCATGATGTATTGTATGTTCCATCTCTGTTTGCAATCCTTCTCTCGATTTATCAGATTACACACAGTGGGTCAGGGAAGACAGTTGAGTTCACACCAGATTTAGTCTTCATTCGGGATAGTGCGACAGGTGACATTGTTGCTACAAGGATAGTTGATCATTCCACCCATCTCTACACTTTCTCACATTTTGGTCCACCATCACCATTGTTAGAGAATAGCTCTCCTCTTTCGAGGGAGCATCATGTGGTGCAGTCAGGTCGCTTGAACCTTTGTATTGTTTCTAAGACTACTGCTATGACTTTCACACCACATCCTGTTGAGGTCTTTTCTCTTTAGCGAGACTCTTCTTCAGCAGTGCCAGACCCTCCAGCTCCATTCATTGAGCCACCAAGTGCATTTGTTGAGGATTCTATAGAGGACATTCATGACGGTGTCACACCACCTAAATTGGGGAAAGGCAAACCTAAAAAGCAGAAGTGCATGTAATAATCAGTTAAACTATTACAAGACTAATGTATGCAAAAAACAAATGATGCATAACTAGTGCATGAGTCAACTAAAGCAAACTGATGCATAACTAGTGCATGAGTTGACTAAAGCAAAGAGTTGATATCTTAAGGGAGTAAAATATTAATAAAATTAATAATTTACTCTAATATATATATATATATATTGAGCTGAAATTTTATGAAGAATTCAGTTATTTAGTTAATTTTTTTAGTATACTTGACAAAGGTATTAGCTTAGAAAATTTCATCAAAATTTAATGAAGAATCTAACATTTATTGTTCCCATACTAGGAGTCACTCTTGCTTAAATAATTACAAGTTTTTTGTGTCTTACATGTTTGTCATCTTAGATTACAACCTCCCCACTTGAAGCCAAATGGTGACTTCATCCTTTCAACTGTAGACTTTTAATTTTGTCTCTTAGTTTTAATCCAATAGCATGTAATGAATATTCTTTTGCTATCTACAAGCTAGGTTGAAACCTTTATAAACATTTATCTCCTAATTTTACACCATCAAATCATAGTATCCATAGTCACATAACATCTTCAAACACATCCATGTCCTAGGTTATAGATTCACTTACCATCATAATATCTTCATATACATCCATTATACATTAAGTCTTAGGTTTCACTTAACTCAAGATATGTTTACATTTCCTATAGATTTATACCTACCTTGATCAAATCTGCATAAACATTGATATTCTAGGTTTGATCACCATCCATATTGTTGCCATCCTTTTGTTTTGCCATTTCTTCATAAACATATATCTCTTATGTTTAGGATACCATCATAGTATCCATTGTGATATAACATCTTCATAAACATACATTTCTTAGGTTGGATAATTACTTACATCATCATAACATCCTCATACACCATCATAACATCCTCATACACGTCCTATGTTTACACCACCATCATAGTATCACAACATCTTCATTCACATCCATTATAAATTAAGTCTTAAGTTTCACTCAACTCAAGGTAGGTTTGATATTGTAGGTTTGATCGCCATCCATCTTGTTGTCATCCTTTGGTCTTGTCATTTTTCATAAACATTTATCTCCTATACTTAGGATATCATCATAGCATATGCCATTCTATTTTATTGATCATATCAGCTTCAAAAACTTCAAAATTCTATAAAGATAAAATTATGAAATGCATTTTCTTAAATTTTGTGCCTTTAATACTTAAGTTAAGTTTTGAGTCTTTAGTATATAAATTAATTTTATATATGTTGTTTTGTTAAATTTAATGATCAATACAACAACCAAGACCATATGCTACCCTTTTCTCTTGATCTTAACCAAATAATAACAATAATTGATACAATGCAAAGTGGAAATAGTAAGGAGATTTTGTATTCAAATTTAATCAATTCCAAGTCTTTAATTTAGAAATTAATTTTATAACTAACTCAATTTATTTGCAAGTGTTGATGATATTTATATGGAGGATCATGACCAACACCTTTTTGGATAATCAAATGTTGGTGATATTTATATGGAAGGTCACAGTCAACACTTTTTTGGATAATATTGTAATATATTATATTTTACATATTGATTGTTGAGTACTAAACTCTCTTTGATAGACTGGAGGGAGCATAAATTTAAGAAACATACATCATTTGTTGTGGAAAACTAACTCATCATGTCGCGACCCTTTTATTTTTTGTAAAGTATGATCTAGCAATTTCATTTGAGTTTAATGTATATATAGTGCTTTAATCAAATAGAACCACACTCTCCTTATAACTCTAAATGTAAACTCTAAACCTGAAAAGTTTAAACAATAAATTGTTTTCGTTTGATGCAAGATTTTGTAGCCTATGATCTATGCTTTTACATTATAGTTTTTCTATGTTATCTAAAAAAATTGTTTTCATCTATGAATCAATTTTGAAAGTTTTACTTGTTTTATGATCATTCTCTAAGTTTTACCCTTGTATAAATAATGAAACTAGTATATATAGGTTTTCAAAGAACAACCTTATAATTATATGGCGATGCTATGTCACCCTCTACTTTGTACTAAATTTTTTGATATAACATAGTAGAACAATAGTCATACTAGAACATGGATATCTCTTCCTTAACTTACATACTATCATAGTAGAAATAGTGGTATGAAGATAAAATATTAATTATTTGCACCTCTTTTATTTGGTTGAATAAATTTATAGGTGGTGGTATGAAATATATATCTAGTTCCTATGGCTCAAAACTAGAAAATTGTTGGTAGGGAAAAAATCATTTTACCATATTACATGTTTATATTCTTTTAGTTTCTCTTTCCATTTGCCTTTGGTGCTTTATTTTCTGGTCAAAGATCCTTGATTTAATGTTTTCTCATGGGTTTAGTGTCAAAAACCTATTTACTTCTTACCTTGATAAAACCTAATATATTTGGTAACATCTTTAACTATATGTTCTATTTATTCTTATTAGCTTCATCACTTTGGATGGGAGGTACACTAAAATTTATAGCCATCATCTTATATTATTGAATCACTTCACACATGGAATTAAAGTTAACTTTCCCTTTTATATTTTGAGTTCCTTGGCTACTACCATTAATAGTTTGCAGAAGGATCCTGAGGGCGACCATGCCTGTCATTTGATGGTTCTTCTCTATGATGTGCTAAAATCCAAAAAGGTTGAGAGGTCTTGCTTTAATAGGAAGGCCCTTGAGGATTATGATACTGATGGTAAGGGTTTAGAGGAGGTGTATGTGGAGGATATTGCAGATGATGAGGTTGAATCTGTCCAACCCATAAATCCCTCCAACCGCTATGGCTCCTCATCCAAGAATAAAAAAAGGAAGGCAAAGATTGAAGAATTTGTTACAGAAATGGAGACAAAGGAAGAGGAAAGTAGCGATGGAAGTGCTAAGGGGAAGGGTAAAAAATAAATAGAGACTATTGGGAGCTGCACCAGAGCCAAGAACAAGAAAAAGAATGTGAGTAAGAGGGTTTTTATTTCCACTGATGATGATTCCTCCTCTCACGAGAATGTTAAGGGAAAACAGGACAAGCTGATGGAGAATCCCAATATGGGGGTTCCTGATGACTTTGACCAAACTGTGTTGGTAGAGGAGAATATCTTGTAGGATATCATCAAGGATGTGGCTTTTATTGAGAATGATAAAGCGAACAATGCTAGGGGAAGGATGGGGAGCTCTAAGGAGGATACTACTTGTGTGGATAAGGTCTATGATAATCTAGGTTGTACTAGTTTTTTTAATAACTTTAGCATAATGAAAAATGACATCAATATGATGCAAATCCAAATTCAGAACTTTCAGTGGGAGGTTGGGGCTCTTGGTAAGATGAATTTGGGTGATAAGACTATGGGACAGAGTATTGATGAGATGAAGGAGGTTATTGGTAATGCAGAGGGGATAATGATTTTGACAAAGAAGGTCCAACTTATGGAGGACAAAATGAAAGAGGTGGATATTGTTTTTAAAGGAGGTAATTTGTTGAAGAGGATGGACAAAATGGAGAACAGTATTGTGCGACTGGAGAAGATTATTGGCAATATTGTTGGGAAGATTTTTTCCATCCTTAAGGCCTCAACTGAGCATGTTAGAATCCTTGTGGACAAGATGGAATGGGGTAAAGGGGAGCAGTCACCTAAGGAGGTTAAAGAGGGTTAGGGGCCCAATAAGAGGACCAGATCAAGCTTCAAAAAGTTGGAGACCAACAATAAAAATGATTTGGAGGAGCTTAAGGTGTCCTTAGAAAACATGTAGATGCTGGCTGATCAGGCGACTGAACTTATGAAGACTATCTAGCTGTCTTTTTGTTGTCATGTTGTTTTTTGCTATCCTCTTTTCTCTTTTTTTTTGGAGGACTTGTCAATTTTTTGTGTTTTTTGTTGTGTTGATGCACTGTCTCTTTTGGGATTTTAATGCTTATTCTATAATATCATTGTAAAAGGTTTCAGGTCCTTTCAAAACCTATTTTTATGTAATCAAAACTATATGTCTTCAAACGTGGGAGTATTAAATTTGGTTTTAAATTTTGATAGAATTTGGGTTATGAAATAATACTTTTATTGTGCCTTGTGGCATACTCAATACAATTTAGAAAATTTGGTAAAATCAAATCATAAAACTATTTTTTATTTTTTAAGAGCTATCTTGATTAATACATTGAATTTATTTGAATTTTTTATCTGTGGTTCTTTAATACCCATACTTGATCACTTTCACCTATTAAGACAATAATATGAGGGATCTTAACATCTGTATGTGATGAAAACCTTTCATGTTGGGAGCAAGCTAAAATATTCAAACGTTAGCAAAACATGTTATTCAAATATAAAACTAGCATTTAATGAAACTTGCAAAAGAACAACTAGGAAGCTTTCTCCACAACCTCCGATGAGCAATAAGAAAATGCACCCAAGATTTGCCTGATTTTAGCTCTGAGAGAATATGTGGGTGTGCTCCCCCAACACAATATTTAATCCCACTATGATTAGAAAATGATAAATGCATGAAGGAAACTACCAACTACCATGAAAATGGTATTGAATAAGCTCAAGGACTAGTTATGAAGGACTGGCCTCAAACATTCAATATGAATGAGCAAAATGGATGTATTCTATCATGAAACTATTCTACCATTAATGCAAGGAGCTACCAAACAAGTTAGATAAACATAAATGCAATAAATCTCTAAAATGATACTAGCATATAATAACTCTAATGCAAATGATGGATGATTTACTCTTGGAAACACTCCTATGTATAGGATTTTGGAGAGCTGGGGTGAGGTGGATCACATGTGGCATCCACATAGGTGCCACATGAAGGACACATAAGCCATGCAAGAGTCCAAGTTTTCTCACACATGTGTGAGAAACTTGAGATGTGATGGACCAATGTGTACTTCAAGTACACATGTATAAGAAGGTGTAAGAGAAAAGGTCCACTTTCGTGTTTTGAGAATGTGTAAGGAGTGTCATCAAGGTTGTAAGAAACCTTGTTGGGTCTTTTTTGGATTATTTTGAAAAGGCAATTTTTGGAAATTTTCTCACACGTGTGAGAAAATAATGGGTGTAGGAATCCAAGAATTAGCTTGATTAACATTAGTTAATTAAGAAATAGGTCTATTTGTTGAGAGTGATGTGTGTAGGGTAGGATCTAAGTTCATATTTAGGATTACTTTAATTAAAAATTAAACTAATCATGGTTTAGAAGAATAATAGAATGTGAAGGGATTTAAATAAATTAGAATTTATTTAACAAGGCTTTATGTAGGGAAAGGGTATTAAATAAAATTTAATACATTTGCGAAAAAGGGGTATTTAAATTTTAAATTTAAATACCATAGAATAATGAGTCAAATTTAATTAACTAAATTTAATTAAATAACCAAGAGGAATATAAATGAAATAATTAGATAATTATAACATTATGGGATGATTTTAAGCATCTACACTTTGCCCCTCTTTGATGTGATGTTAAGAATGACGTTATGTTAAAGAAAAGAAAAATATAAGATGCCCCAGAGAGAATATAAGGTCCTAGGGTTGAGATAGCGAAGGCGTGCCCCCTTGAGAAAATAAGACAAAATAAATTTTTTTTGTAATTTTCTCAAAAAGAGGGAGAAGAAGAGAAAAAAAGAACAATTGCATGGCCTATGAGGGACACGGGAAAGAAAGGAGAAAAAATAGGGGCCATAAAGAAAATAGGGGCTCAATGGGCCTATAAATAGGCCAAGAGGGCCCTATGAAAAGTCATTTTCACCTTCTAGAAGAAAAAATCTAGAGCAAAGAGAGAGTGAGATGGCTGATCCATGCGACCGTATGCAACTAGGAGAGAGAGTTTGGACCTTCTAGAGGGCTGCCAATGCAAGACCACCGGTGAGTAGCCTAAACAAGCCTTGTCATTAATGTTTTAGGGTAATTAATTGTGAATGGGGGTCATTAATAGGCAAAAAATGGTCATCAGGATGGAGACAACAATCGACAAATCATCGTCTGCATAGACAACATGAGGGATGGTAGGGACGATAACTAATCTATCATCTCCATTGAGGGGGTTGACCAGAAGGTTGACCCTCTCGGGGATGGGTGTTCATGTGGATGGTCATCTACGTGGATTGGCATCCTCATGGACTGGCGTCTAAGTGGATTAGTGTCTGTGTAGACTAGTGTCTATGCAAGTTCAATGGTGTTTCCACCTAGGAACCCAAAAAGACGTAGAGGGGGGAATGGGGGTGAAAAATAGAGGACAGGGAGAGGGTACAGGATACCCTGGACTAGATAGAAAGGATTGATAAATAATGATTTGGATGATTGTGGGTGGTGGAGGTGGTGTTCTAGTTGAGGGAGAGTTGGCCAGACATGATGGGCTTAGTAGATGAGATGACACCGACAGAGTGGGGACAGTTCACATTGTGCGGCATAGAGCATGTACACCTATGGATGTGACTGAGAGCACATACAATTCTATTGATCATGTTGATAGAGAGGTGGCATAGTTCGACCTCTAGCTTCCATTTGCTTATTGGAGAGGTGACACTTACTCTTTTTGATGTCTGGATGATATACTGAATCCCATTCTAGGGAATGATTCCAGAGTACATATAAGAGGGCACAGAGCCCTATGCAGGGGCCACATTCAGCCAATCCTGTGAGCAGTTGTCATCATCCAAACAATGGTTTCCATGGAGAGAAGTGATGTCATCTCGACCACGGTTGAGGCAAGTGGCATTATACTTGGTAGGATTGATTGGGGGCAAGCTAGTCCTAGATTTGGTAGGACATGAATATCTGTTGAGATGATCATGAGCATTGAGCACCGTGCTAGAGGATGAGGGAGAGAGGTACTATTGGGGGTACACCATCCTGGGGAAGTTGTACTATGGCCTACACATGTGTGCATATCAGAGAGGTAGGACACTAGGGCCAGGAGTGACCTTATTACTGGTGTGGGCCTGAGAGCATATAGCAGTTGCTCAGTTGATCTATCTATAGGATACCTAGGCTAGATATGATCTTTATGCATGAAAATATCAGCCACTAATTCATTATGAGTCAGTGGATTCTATTGGGCACTGGTAGCATCTACTAGATGAGATGTAGGGATTTGAATGGACAACATATGCAGGGTGTGAGGCATGGGGCCACTAGGTGGCACAAAAACAAGACTATATAGAGGATGGGTGGGAGGACTTCCTCTATTTGGGATTTACATAGACAAATTGTTGGCTGATAGGCCAGAAACCTTATATGATCACCCGATACATGATATCATGGGTAGCATGGAAATTTGGTCGTGTATAGGACCAAGAACCAGACTCTTTTTTGCATCCACTGGTGACATGAGAGGTGGGGAGTGGGAGTGGATTTATGAGGGACTAGGGCATCTTGGGTCATTATGGTAGTGGTACCCTAGTAGCAAGGATAGGATCAAGTACAAGATGCAAGAGTGACACCTGCTTATGCATAGTGGTGGGTGGTACATCGATCCATCTGATTGACACTACCAAGTGAATTGCCTACAGTAGATTAGATTGTTAAAGGAGGAGAAAGAGAAGGAATAGATGGGGATGGGGATGGAGATGGTAGAGGAGATGGGTATATGGATGGAGGAGGAGGAGATGAAGGAGTAGCAGGAGGAGGAGTAGGCATGGGTCAACAGTGGGTGGCAATACCATGTTTTTGGGGGTTAGTATAAGGACTGGTGGGTGGAGCCCCACCAGTGATACCACAAGTGCAGGGACATGCATAGGGAAAGGCACAGGTACATAAGCCTCCTCCATCTCCAACACAGGGATTAGGGCCTAGCTATATAGTCCAAGAGGTACACAATACCATGGTGGTAGAGTGGGATAGCCTCCAAACAAAGGTGGGTAGGTTACAGGGGCTACTGGCTACCGCACAAGCATCATAGCTGAGTATGCAGGCAGAGGTAGCTAGAGTACAGGGTATATCTGCTATAGCTCAGGTGACTGAGCTCAATTTTTATGCCAAGGTGGACAAGATACATGAGCTATTGGCATGAAAGCGAGTATGAGAAGGCAGTTCTCAGAGTGCTTTGGATAGGTTACAAGCTAGGGTAGATAGTATTGAGTTCACAGTTATAGTGACTTAGATAAATGAGGTCGGGGGATCACAAGATGAGCTAATAGAGAAGTTGAGATCAGAGTTATAGGAGGTGACTCAAGAGAAGGACCTTTACTATCACTAAGCTGAGGAGTACAGAGGCTAGTGAGATATCACAGTTTAGGCGGTGATAGGTTTGGGGGTGATGCAGGTGGTGCATGAGACTTTCATTTCTCATAAGCGAGAGACAAGAGCCATTAGGGAGATGGAGTACTACCGTCGCTTGTATTATGAGGTCGTTCTTGAGGGACATAGGATTGTAGTGTACAATGAGAGGATAGGCTCTCCAATGATAGGGGAGGGGGATCATAGGCCTCAGTAGGGATGAGACCCCCATGGGATAGAGGGGGGATGGTATAGGAGGAATTGGTCCTTCCACACAGCCAACATCATGAGCCCTACCTGCTATTTTTAACACTCACGCTAATGTTGAGTGATATATGTACAACGGCTTTTGATATATACATGTATATGCATTGATGTATTTGATGGACCTGTACACTTGATTCTTTTATATATACATGATTATGATGGGCCTATGTGATGTTATGTGACTTGATGCTTCTATGCATATGATTATGATGGTTCGATATGATGTGATTAGATTTTGTTATGCATATGTACATGATTATGATGGTATTATGGACTGACACATGTGATGCAGGATGTATGCTAATATATTCATGATGCAGGTTTATATATGCAATGGATTATATGATTAGATTGATGTATAGATGTATGTAAATGTGATGTAATTATTAAGATAATGAGTAAATGCAATGTAAAAATATGTAATAATAGTTAATGGATAACTTAATGAGTAACGTATCAATGGATTAATGTAATGATGATAGAATGTAATAATGAGTAATGATTAATAAATAATGATAATGATGAATGCAACAAAATGAATTAATGATTAATAATTAATAATTAATGATTAATGATTAATGAACTAATGAGTAATGAATGAATATCATGAATAACATGACTAATGATTAATGATTAATGCAACAAAATGAACTAATGATTAATGATTAATGAATGAACATACGAATGCAAATAAATGAGCTAACTAAAATGCAAGCGAGCATGTCAAATATAACCGATAAGACCAGTCAATGAGCTGTAGGAAGGGGGAATAAATAGAAACCATGCCAAGAGTAATATGCAAATGTGACCAAAAACATGCATCCTAACTATATGACTTTCATGGGATTTATACTATGCTTTTGTTGGAGAGCACGCCCTAGTTTAATATTACAACAGGAGGTATGCATCGTGTGTTCTAAAAGTACAGATGACATTATTCTATTGCATGGACTTGACTCTCAGATGGACTAGAGAACTCTAGGGATGTAAGTGTAGGTTGCTTAATCATGATGAAACCTATGACATAGACTTATTGGAGAGGTATGGGCATACTGATGTCTATTTGAAAGGACATGAGTATGATAACCCATTTCCCCCAGTAAGGTATGCATAATCATGACTAAAAAACCAACAAGAACAAGCATAAAGTATTAGCAAATAGATCACACCACAATCGACACATGCATCAATGTTCACCATTCATAATATACCAAGATATGAAATACCTAGGCAATCATGAGTAGGATCCGTTGACACAAAAAGATAAAATCAAAAAAGAAGACCTCCTGACCAAGTGGTCATTTGGTCCATAGTTCTTTCCATGAACAAGAGAGGATTTGATGAGTTTGATTTGAGCCAACTAAGAAAGGACGCATCCTGTAGGGAAAATATTGATTGACTGAGATGGATATTCGATGGCAATAGATGTCAAAGGAAAAATAACTCAAAGATTTGATTTTGATGTTTATTTTTTAGAAGCACCTAATTGTGATCACTGTGACTAGGAAAAGCTCAGTGTGATGGGGTTAAGCTCAGCTTACTGGGAATTGTGCTTGGATCTTTATGGCCATACAAGAAGTGATGATCAAAAATTAGGATGAAGATGGGGATGGATATGTACTATGGGTGAGGGAAGACAATGGATCCAAATCTGCTACCATGATACCTAAAATAGGTTTTTACCATGATACTTGCCCAAAGTGCTTGTTTGCCAAGTTTTCACTATTGGACGATTTTATTTTTCTCTCTTTTTTTTTTACAAGATGCCTATTTACTAGGTTTTCACCAAAACAATGATTTTTTCAGGAACATTTTCTGTTGTTTAGGATTTTCTACTTTTCTAATTTTTATGATTTTTAGGATTTTCTGATTTTTAGGATTTCTTCAGGACTTTTTTTTATTTTTAGGGAATTTTTTTGTTGAATGGACACTGTACAGGAATTGAATTCTTATCTATGCATAAAACTGCTTTAGGTGTACAATATTAACAAGTCAGGACTAGATCTCCCTCAGGTGTGGCAATTTGATATGCCCCAAAACTAAATTTAACAGTAATAACAAAGGGACCCAACCAATTGGGTTCAAACTTCCCTTTCTTTTCTCGGCTCTGAAGATTATTCATGTTATAATGCAGGACCAAATCACCAACGTCAAAATCATGAGGTTTGATCTTCTTATAGAATTGTAAGCACAGACAATTTTGATACACACGTGTGTGCTAGAAAGTAGTCACACTTCTGTGAATCATTACATTCAAGAACACTCAAGAATGAGGTCTCAAACAGCGATTCACAGCTCTCTATTCGTGGAGTGTAGGGGTTTGTATATGAGGCCCTCAGATTGACCTAGTTATGCCCATGCAAGTACACCAAGAAACAAGAGATTCAAAGATGAATAGCAAGCATGCTAATCTCCATGATCATCAAGTTATTGCATGCAAATGAAACTAGTCTAGATGATAACAATGCAAGAAATAAACTATTCTATTGAAATGAATGCTTATACAATGTTAATCTATGAAAGGAAACATGAATTTAAACTATTATGTGAATGCAATATTAATCTAAACTATGGATTGCCATAAGGCATGAGAGAAGAAGACAAGAAGAAAGAAGTCTCAAATATCCAAGCTCCAAATGTGCTCAACAAGCTTCTTCCAAGATTGCTCTCCAAACCTGCAGTATAACAATAACATGAAAATTCTCTGATTTTAAATGAGAAGGAGAGGGCTCCTTATATAGGAAAATGTGGAAGAGAATGCATCCTCAAGAGCAATGTGGGATAAATCCAAAAAGAGGAAATAAAGCTCATTTTTTAGAAAGTGTGGAGAGAAAAGAGATTTTATTTATTTTTAATTATTTGTTTCCCTTTTTTCATCACAAAGAGATTTAAGAGGATTTTTTATTTATTTAAAAGAATGATTCTCTATTAATTAAATAAGATAACATTATTTAATTAAAAGAGAGATATCATTCTAAATAAGATAAAATCATTTAATTAAAAAAGATTTTAATTAAATAAATTTATTTCATTTTAAAAGATATTTCTTTCAATTAAATAAAGTTATTTTATTTATTTAAGAGGGAATATTTCTTTCAATTAAATAAAATTATTGAAAGACTCAGGAAAAGGATTTGTGTTTTGTTTTTATTTGATTTATTTCCTTTTCCATCACAAATTTTGCTTTAAGTGGGGATTTTATTTATTTAAAAGAGGAATTATCTTTTAAATAAATAAGCTAAGTTTATTTAATAAAAAAAGGAATATTTAATTAAATAAGATAAAATCATTCAATTAAAAGGGGTTTTAATTAAATAAGATTATTTTATTTAAGATATTTCTTTTAATTAAATAAGCCTATTTTATTTATTTAAAAGAGAATATTTCTTTTAATTAAATAAAATTATTGATGAAATGATCAAACCTTAGAAATATTTGAATTATTGATTTAATTGCGATTTGATCAAGGAATTGATTTGAAAATTACAAAGCATTGATTCAGGAAATTGATATTTGAGAAATTGAATAAATGGGGCCCAAAGTCTAGGCGACCATTTTAGGGTGCATACAACACGGAGGTGGTTAAGGGCATTGAGATGTCTCTCATTGAGGAGTTGCAGCTCTTTCAAGCGAGTAACCCTATATTCTTCTTTAGATAATAGGTTTTTCAGAGAAATCCTAAGGGAAGGGAGCTCAATTTTAATGGGTAAGACAACCTCAGAACCATAGACAAGGGCGAATGGAGTGGCGTCAGTGGGAGTACAAATGGAAGTGTGGTAGGCCCAAAGGGCAGGATTGAGTTGCAGGTGCCAATCATGACCATTGTCATCGAAAGTCTTTTTGAGGATTTTTAAGATAGTTTTATTTGTAGCCTCAGCTTGACCGTTACCCTACGGGAAGTATTTGGATGAGCAATGTTGGGTAATACCAAATTTCTTGAAAAGGTTAGAGACATCCTATTTTTTGAAGGGTGTTTTTTTATCGATGTGGAGATATTTTAGGATGCCATAGTGATAGATAATGTAATTCAGGATAAATTTGGAAATATTCTTACCGATTATGTAGGTGAGGGGGACAACTTCCACCCATTTAGTAAAGTATTCGGTAGCGGCTAGGATATACTTGTGGCCACTGGCAGAGTTTGGGAATATCTGGCCCACAAGATCAAAACCCCAATGGGAAAAAGGAAAAGGTGTAATGGTGGGCTAGAGGGATTGAGCGGGAGCATGTATCAAATTTCCATGTTGCTGACAAGGAATACATTTCTTCACATAATGATAAGCATCTCGCTCCATTGTCAGCCAGTAGTACCCAGTACAAAGCAACTTCTTTACTAAAGTGAGGCCACCAGAATGGGCTCCATAGATTCTTTGATGCACCTCTTCTAAGGCTTTGTGTGCTTCCTCTAAATTCAAATATCAAAGAAGAGTTCCATCAAAGTGTTTACAAAACAAGGTGTCTCCAAGGATTGTGTAATGGGAAGTGTAGTGGATGAACATTTTTTGCTGATTAGGTGTAAGGGTAAGGGGAATGGTTTTTTCATGAAGATAGACAAGGATTTCTTGATACCAAGGTGATTCAGGACCAACAATTTCATACACCATCTCAGAATCTAACTGGTCATAGGTAGGGACCATAAGATTCTTGACAAGAAATTCACATCGTGCGCTTTTCTCTATCATGGATATCAGTGAAGCAATAGTAGCCATGGCATCCACTTATTTATTGTTTTCACATGGGATTTTCTAAAAAAGAATATCTAAAAAATAGTGTTTAAGGTCTTCAACCATGCGATGGTAAGGAAACAACTTGTCATCTTTTGTATGATACTCATCATTTACTTGTTTGATAACCAACTGAGAGTCACCAAAAATAAGCAAACTTGTAATCCTCCATTTTACATCTTGGCAAAGCCCTATGAACTAGGCCTTATATTCAACAATGTTGTTTGTGCAAGAAAATGTCAGTTTAAATAAGATTTAGGAATAAAATCCCCTTGAGGTGTCACAAACAAAATTCCTACCCCCGATCCTTTCTGAGTGAAAGATCCATCAAAATAAAGCTTCCATTGAATGCTAGGAGTGACAGTCATGATAGTTTCATCAGGAAAGTCGGTGACAATAGGATGGTCTCCGAGAATAGGAGCCTATGGAAGTTTATCCGCTATTACTTGTCCTTTGATGGTTTTGTGTTCTGTAGACACGATATCAAATTCACCAAGGATCATGAACCATTTCATCATGGGGCCTATCGGAGCAGCTTTAGATAACAAATACTTAAGTGGATCAATCTTTTCTATCAATTGCACCTTATGATTAAGCATGTAATGATGTGGCTTCTATGTAAAAAAGACTATAGCCAAGTAATCTCTCTCAATAATTTTCTATTTGAGCTCATAACCCACTAAAGCTCTGCTAAGATAGTATATGGCATACTATTTTCCTTTGTCATCTAGTTGTGCTAGGAGAGCACCAAGTGCTATAGTAGTTGTTGAAATGTAAAGAATTAAAGGCCTTCCTGGAATAGACAAGACTAACACTAGTGGATTAGCTAAATATATCTTGAGTTGTTCAAAATCCTTTTGACACAAGCAGTCCCAAATGAATTTGATATCCTTTCTTAGTAGGTGAGAGAAAGGATGCACCTTGTTTGCGAGTTGTGACACAAATATCCGGATGGTTTGAAGTCTCCCTTGCAGGCTCTGTAATTGTTTTAGAGTTTTGGGAGGTGGCATCTCCAAAATGGATTTCACCTTCTTAGGATCCACTTTTATTCCTCTGTGAGAGACAATATATCCTAAGAGCTTGTTTGATTGCACACCAAAGACACACTACTTGGGATTCAATCACACCTTATACTTCTCCAATCTATCAAAGATTGTGGTGAGAATAGCAATGTGTGATTCTCATATCTTGGATTTTCCTAAGATATCATCCACATAATTTTCCATGATCACATGATGGAGGTCATGAAAGATGGTTTTCATGGCTCTCTGGTAGGTGGCGTTTGCATTTTTTAGACCAAAGGGAATGACTTGGTAACAAAATGTGCCCCAGGGTGTAGTGAATGCAATTTTTTGCTAGTCTTCAGCTATAATATGAATTTGATTGTATCCCAAAAATCCATCCATGAGGGACAACATCTTGTGTCTAGTAGTCAAATCCACTATGATGTCAATGTTGGGCAGTGGAAAATCATCCTTAGGACAAGCATGATTAAGAACTCTGAAATCAGTACAGATACAGATACCTCTAGAAGGTTTACCTACTGGTACAATATTGGAGACCCATTCAAGATAATATATGGGCCTAATGAATTATGCTTCTAGCATCTTTTGCAATTAAGCTTTAACTAGGAGTGCCACTTGTAGATGCAGCTTGCATAATTTTTTCTTGAAAGGTTTTATTTTTGGATCTATGACAAGATGGTATACAACCAAGTCATTATCAAGCCCAGACATATCTTTATAAGTCCATGCAAAATTGATGTGGGCTTTCTTTAGGAATATAGTCATGGACTCTTTTTTTGTCTCATCCAAAGAGGTTGCAATGTAGGTGACTTTTGGGTCTTCTTCAGTTCCCAGATTAACTACAACTATATCTTCTATGAGGATAGAAGATTTTTCTGACCGTGATTACATGAAGGGAAATTCAACTTCCCCCTCCTCTAGCACCTCAAAAAGGTTTTCACTAGAGAACACGTTCTTTATTTTATCTTTTTGTCCATCCAAAGGTGCCTCAAAAAGGTTTTCACCCAAGGATGTTTTATCATTTTTTGGATTTTATTTTTCTTCATTTTTGTGACTAAGAGATTTGACTTGGCTACCAAAGTAGGCTTTCTCGCTGTAGTGAATCTTATGTTCATTTTCTTGGAGATTTCTTAGTTCAAAAAGTGCTAAAACTGCTTCATCTGAATCACATATGTCTAAGGTAGGTGGTGAATCTTGTTGGTCCCAATCGATTAGTTTAGGATTGGTAAGGGGAAGTTTAGGTGAGGAAAGGTCATATTGGGTGATATGGAAAACATGGGCATCAAGATAATCTTCAATGCACTAGAAAGGTACTTCAAAGAACTCTTCTTCAGTGTCTAAATCAGATTCAATCAAACAATAGTCTTTGGAAAAGGTTTTCTCAGTTTCTACGGAATCTAGTCCTCTTCCTCAAGGGTATCCAGTTCCTTTAATGAGAGTTTTTCTTCCAGTTTCATTTTCTCTAAGGTCAATACTATGATATCCCATGCTTCCAACAATGTGTGTGGCTTTTACATACTTCCCTTTAGGAATGTATGCAGGTTTGTCTTCTTCTTCATCAAACAACTAGGAGAGAACATTATGCTCCATATGTTCATCTGAAAGACATCCCCAATGTTCAAATGTGGTCTGTTTGCACTTCATGGTTTCTTTTCTTTCCTTAGGGAAGAGTTGTGAAGGTTTTCCATAAGACTTGGGGGAGAGGGGGAGTTGACCAATGCACGTGGAATTTTCAAATTTGTATTCCCTTGGGCCTTAATTTGTGAACCTAACTTTCTTTTCAGGCTCAGTATTCTTTTCCTACATAACCTTTTCTTTTCCCTTAGCTTATTTAGATGACTATTCTTTAGAAGAAGTGTGTTGGATGGGAGTCTCTTGTGAAACTGGATGAACATATTCATTTAATGGGCAATAGTTTGAGTGTTTTCCTTCCAGCCTCTTGTAATATTGAAAGGGTTCATGATCTCTTGGATTGGTTATTTCAGCTCCGTGGTGCGGGAACTTCAAACACTGGTGAAGTGTGGATGGGACACCTGAGATAGCGTGTATCCATGGCCTACCCAAAAGGATATTGTTGGGTAGATCTAAATCAAGCACTTGACATACAGTTTCAATAAGGGTTGGGCCCACTTGTAAGGGGAGTACAATGAGACCTTTACTCACCCTTTCTTGATCATCATATAATTTTATTGTTATTCTTTTATTTACATCAATGAATTCCTCAGAAAGACCAATATTATGGATCATGTTTAATGTACATAGATTCAGGCTGAATCCATTGTCTATAAGGACTCTTTTAATCCGAGTGTTATGAATGGTGACTTGGATGTGCAGGGGTTTATTATGATGGGGTTCAGGACCTTGAAAATCCTTGTTGATGAATACCAGGTGTTGTTGGGCAACCAAATTGTCGATCATCACTTGGAATTGAGAAGCATTGATATTTTTTGGGACACAAGACTTAGTTAGGACATGCTCAAGGACCTCTTTGTGAATGGGGGATGTGTAGAAGCTCTAGTATGGATATCTATTTAGGGGTCTTCTTCAATTGGGAAAGTAGGTCATAATGTGACATAAGTCATGTCAAGGTAGATGGTGTAGTAGGTGGATTGACAATAGATGGATTGGCAACAACTTGTACAATTATGCGAGGGTGACAGGTAGTGACATTGTAATCTGCACTCTTTAAAGTCAATATATTTACATGAGTTTTGGATTGTTCAATATGGCCACACAGTGATTCAAAGCCACATACATCATTTTCATCTAGTCTTCCACAAGTGCGTTCATCTCCTAAGATTTTGTTCATAGAGTAATCATAAGAAAATCCCTTGGATGTGGATGCATTGTTTTGATTATGTTCTAGAAAATGCTTAGAATACATTTTTAATTGGTTGTTAGAGGTAGAGGCATTTTTTCCTTCTACCTCAATTTTACCATCATCGATCAAATCTTGCACAAAATGACACAATTTCATGCATTTTTTGATCTCATGCCCTTTTATGCGATGATAATCACAGTATTCATTATCCTTATACCAATTGGATTTCGGTTGATTTTCATTAAAAGGCTTGGTGTTAGGATAAACCATCATCCCTTAATCGACTAGACATCGGAAGATCACATCAAGAGAATTTTTCAGATGTGTAAATTGTCATCATTTTTGTTGTTGTTGCCATTATATCATGAAAATAGAGAGCCACGATAACCAGATCCTTGATTTTGATTCTGGTTATTTGAATTATTTTGATTGCTTTGATTATTTTGATTGTTTTGACTGCAATTGTTCTGATTATTGTCGTTGTGATTTCCTTGGTTATTATTGTTGGATTCTTGAACATTTTGAACATATTTAGCATCTATCACTCCATCATTATCAACACCTTTGTTCTTGGACTAGAATTTGGGTTTATCATTGTATGCACCCAAAAATGGTCGCCTAGACTTTGGGCCCCATTTATTTGATTTATCAACCCTGAATCAATATTTTCAATAATCAATATTTTTAACATTATCAATTTCTTGATCAAATCTTAGTTTCGATCATATATTAGATTTTTATCCTATGGGCTAATCATCTATCCTAAGTCTTTATTTGACTCAAAGGAATATTTCCTCCCCTTTTAATAAATAAAAAGCCCCCACTTTTCCTCTTATCCTAAGTTGCACAAATAAAACATTATTCCTATTTTATAAAAAAAGAGAAAAAGCACTTTTTGTCTCATATGGACACAAAAGTCAACTCCTATTTTCCTATTGGAGGATACTTGTGAACGTGGATTGCTCTTCTTTTAAGCTCCACCCTTGATTAAGACTTTTGCTTCTTAATCTCCATGGTCCATTCCTTGGCATTTCTTATAAAAGGAGAGCTCTCTCTCCTTCATTTGCATATCACGTTTTATGCTAACCTTATGCTGCAGGAATCCTTGAAGACTTTGAAGCTTTTTAGAGATCATTGTTGCATCTTACTTTAGATTTCTTCATTTGCTTCATAGTTTAGTTTACATTCTTGCATAAGTAGTTTCATTTTTCATGGCTTTCATAACTTAGTTTCTTTTATGCAATAGATAACTTCACATAGCTTAATTAGGAGGGATTGTAAAACTTGTACTTTCCCTTTCATAGTTTAGTTGGCACTTTACTTTCATAGATTAGATTTTCTTTCAAGCATTGCATTGTTATCATTTAGCTTAGCTTGCATCTTCATCTTTAATCTAGTTTACATTGCATTTTCATAATGATTCTTGAGGATATTGGCACTCTTGCCCTTGTCCTCATTTGAATCTCTCGTTGTGTGGTTGACTAGCAAGGTCACAAGCTTGTAGCTCTAGCTAAGAGCAAATACACCATAGTCCCTTGCAACTCCATGCATAGAGAGCTATGAGCCGCTTTGTGAGGCCTCATTCTTGAGCAACCTTGCATGTAATGGTTCATAGAAGTGCACCATTTTAGTGTGTACATTTCTGGCGCCCACTGTGGGGCAGAGTAGATAGAATTTGTCCTTCTTTTTCTATATTTTTGTCATTTTCCGTCAATTTTTTCAGCAAGTTTTTAGCGTAATTTTCATTCTCTAGTTTTCTATCTCAGAATATTGCGCGATACTTCTCAGTATATCGTGCGATACTTCTCAGTATATCGTGCGATACTTCTCAGTATATCGCGCGATATACCTTATAATACCCACGCGACACTTCATGTCTTAGAAGAATCACCCGCTCGTATTAAAGTATATCGCCTGGTGTCATGCGAAGTATCACCTGCATATTGTGAAGTATATCGCCCAGACTGAGGTATATCGCCCGGATACAGGAAACTGTGTCGCACGATATTGGTGAAGTCTAAGGTATATCGCTTGAACCTGATAGTGAGCTATTTTTGAGTTATTTTATTTATCTTACAAGTTTCGGGTTCTTTGCTAACTTTTTGAAATTTTTTGAAAATTTTAGCATTTTCAAATCCGTGCCCATTTTTGAGAAATTTTTGCAAATGGTATTGAAAATTGAAGTATGATATATCGTTGGAAAGGTCTTTCCGAGCCTAATCCAACCATGATGGTTTCATTTTTAGATTTTGTCATTTGATCAGTTATTTTGCAGATTATCTGATGTTTCATGTGCTAACCATTGTTAGATTTTGGATTTTGCTAACTTTGTTGGTCTAACAAGTTGTGGTTGTAGGTGCCTCTTGCTTGAATATTTTGTCAAAATCACATGTCAAAGAGGGCTACTAATGGTTTTTGTAGGGCTGCCCAAGCATAAAAACAAAAAAAAATCTTGCTTGTTTATTTGCTTTCCTTTTAAGTGTGGCAAAAACTAGTTGTTTCATTTATTAGGAACTCTAATACCTTGTGAAAGAGATTTTGAGGTGGTAGGAGAAGTATGCTCTTCACCTTTAGGTGAATCAGAAAATCTTGACCCATCTTAAGGTTTTGGAAGCAAGGGAGTAATTGAATCTCTTTGCTTGGTGTGTTTGGGAGAAGTTTTTGAGATAGGGGAGTATGCTCTTCACCCTTGAGGTGAACCAAAAACCTTGAACCTCAAAAATTATTCATTTTTATTTAGTTTAGGAATCCTTTAGTGGGCCTGCTCTTGAGCAATCAAGAAAAATGACTCAAGTGGGGACAACCTTGTCATCATTTTCCTTGGTGGCGAGTGATTCCAACTCACTATAATCTCAAGGCTATCAAGGACACCAAAAACTTTGGTAAACGTAACACTTGTCTTCATTTGATGTGAGTAGATCATGGGATTACGACCATGGGGAAAATATTGAACAAGAATGGTTAAGTTACTTTTGAGGCCGCGAGGTCCAAGTCCTCTTTGAGGAGCAAGAGGGGTGTTATGAACAAAAATCTTTATTAAGAACCATTAGATATAAGCCACCTTGTTTATCCACTTATCTTCTTAGTGCAAGGATTGATCCAAGTGGACCAACTCGGATCACCTTAAGATACTCACCATATGTGCCCCTTTGGTTGTGTTGTTTGACACTTCCATGACAAAGCCAATATCTCTTGTGGGCAACCACTTGGTGTGAGGCAAGGGGGCATCAAGTTGTGGGCTAAGTTGGTAAGTATTGAGCCTTGACCTTTTAGGATAGATATTGCTTGAAGTGTTTTCGATTGTGTGATACCAGTGTGAATGTTCTCAACATACAGACAATCGGTAACTTCCATAGGGTGTAATTTTATTTTTGATATCGCAAGTGCTTGTCTTGGCAAGGTTGCTTTTGCCCTTGTTTCAAGTGTTTGAAGACATGTTTGATACTCTACTGTTTGCAAACCTATCCAATTGCTATTGAATTTGTGATTGAAATCAGACATTTTCACCCTCACATTCAGAAACTTGAAATTAGACCTTAAAAACTCAAAATTTTGCACAAATTGGTCAAGATCAACATCAGTATCACATTAGCCAAAGAGAAATATCGCATTAGAAGGTTGTTCTTGGTGAGAAATTTTATCTCTAGAATTGTGAGCTACATTCTTGGGAAATTCTCGTACTCTTATTGTCCAAATAATTTTCATTTAATCTCAATTTCAATTATATTTTGGCCTAGCCCAACCTCCTAGTTCAAAAGCACAAGGGTAGTCACCCTTTGATTTGAAGCACCTCTTTGACAGTGTTGGTAAAGCCCCTTCTTCTATCTTTTCATTTCTCTTTGGACAATAGAGAACTTTGATTATCCTAGTTTAGTGTTGACATTTTGTGAGGTCATCCTATTACCAAGGGTCTTCTATTTTCAGTCTTCCTTGGTTAGTCTAGATCTTAGATCCTAGGTGTTGTCATGTTGCTCAACATCTCAATGAATATTATGGTATCAATTGCACAAGATGGCTCTTGGTCTTCTTCTTTCTTCTCCATTTTCCATGTTCTTCTAAAGTCTTCTATTCCCATGGGAAATTCTTCTTCTTCTTCTTGATTCTTTTTCTCCTACTATCTAGTTTACATTCCTCTATTTTTCTATCATTCCTATGCTTGATTTCTCCTCTTTTGGAACCATGAATCTTGACTATCTAGCTTTGGAACCTTTATTGAGAATGGATGATCTTGAACTCATTTCTCAATTTGAAGAATTTTGTTCCTCCAATGGTTCTTCTAAATATGGCATGGGTGATAAACTTATAGAAAAAATAAAGGAAAAGTCAATTAAATCAGACGTCTTTGCTAGAATCATACTCATGATCTCATCCAAATATTCTTCATCTTCTAAATCTTCTCATCATTCCTCACATTCTAAGTCTTATCATGACTCTTATAAACATTACTCGCATTCTTCATCTTCCAAATCTTATCATGACTCTTCTAAACATCATTCAAATTCCTCATTATCCAAGTCTTCTTCTTCCACTAGGTCTTCATTTTCCTCTTCTTCAAGATCTCATTCCTCTTCTACTTCTCCCAAGAGTCTTACTTCTCTTTAGAAGACATACCATAAAGAGCAACGTGATAGTCCTTGTGATGTCTCTTCCACAAAGAGTGAAACACCTACCTTTGATGACTATGATGACTATGATGATGGACAATGTAGCAATAATTATGGCACCTCTGTTCCTAAGAGTCCTCCTTGTCGTGTGCTTAGGCTTACTAAAGGGTCATCCTATTGGATAGATTGTGATGGTGATCCCTATGATTCTGATTTTGAGAGAAATTATGATATTTGTTGTGAACAATATGATACATCTACTTCTATTGAGGAAGAGAAAGCTTTTCGTGCTAATTATAAACGTAGATACTATGAGCATTTCTCCTCTAAGAACATTCATGCTAAAAATAAAGATGACACTCTCAAGCAAGATCATGTTAATGATGAACCTTTATCTTGTGTTGGTCCCCTTCCATCCCCTACTTCCTCCAATGCCCATACACTTCCTAAAGCTTCTGAGTCTTCCAAATCTTTCATAAATCTTTCATCCAACAAAGATCCTAAGGCTTTCCATGCGGTTCCCTATAGTTATTCTCGAGAGCCACCTCTTAAAGATACTCAAGCTAACCTTCACTTGGCTGCAAATACTTTCAATAACGCTAAACCTAAAGAGCCTAAGCCTTTACATGCTATAATGCCTATTTCAGCTAGTCTTTCAACATCTTCCCCAAAGTCTTCCATACAATCCCAACATGCTTCCTTGTCCATAGAAGTGGCTCCATGTCAAGAGGACTCTAAAAATGATAAAGAAAAGAACATACAGAAAGATCAAGATCAGGAACCCTCCATATCATCCAATTCTCTTCATGATGTATCTCCTCCATTGCATGGTTCTTTTGATCCTCTACGCTCTTCCGCATTCATTCCACCATCTCCTAAGCAAGATCAAGCTACTACTTACACCGTTGAGCTTATTGATAATCAAAATAACCTTACTACACTTGCATTTTCCAAAGATGATACTTCCATTAAGATTATTAAAAATGGTGTTGTTACTTCCAATGTTGAGCCTATTGAAAATCAAGAAAAAAATGATGCGCTTATGCTATCCGAAGATCCTTGTCAAGATCAAAGTATTCCATCTTCTTGTTCTACCACTCCATGTTCATTTCCACTTTCTTCTCTTCCTAAATCTTTGCAAGCTATGAATGATCCTATCAAAGAAGTTTCTCCTATTCAAGATGTGCATGATCCTATTGAAAACTCTAATGCTCACTCTAAAGATGTTGATGTCCTTGGTTGTCATATAGATGTTGATGAACTTATTGATTATCCTTTTGCGTTTTCCACATCCATCCTTGGACCTCCTCCACCAATGCTAAGGACTTCACATCTTCCTTCCATATTGGGTCCTTATATCCCTTCACTTTCCTCTCCTAACTCTCCTAATTCATCATCCATCTTGGGTGCTTACGTCCCTCCATCTCCTATCTTTCCTCAATATAAACATAGATGCATACCCTTGAATCCTTTTCATTCACCCACCCATCTAAACCAGTCGTATTTTCCTTCTTCTTCCACAAGTCCCAAGTCTTTTGGAAGTAACTTGAATGTTCAATACAAGAATCCATCAAAAAAAGATCACCATGTCTCCTCTAATCGACATGGAGGCATAAAGTCAAAAGAGATATCTAAGAAGAAAACTATAAAACAAGTATGGGTTCCAAAATCCATCATTGAATATATTCTCTCTAACACATCAAAAGAAAATAAAAAGCTTAAAGCTATATGGATTCCAAAGTCTCTCTTGAAAGAGTCTTATGTTGAGCAAAAAGTGAAGTTGCTATTCAAGCTTCCAAAGGCTTCCACTTCATCTTTTTCCAAAAATATTCTTTCATTTCATGCACCTGAACCACAACCTTTGCTACACATTTGCCATATTCCTTCGCATATTCCTCCATTCACATTTGAGAATTATAACAAGCACACCAATCCTCTCTTCGAGGAGTCAGATAGCAATAATGAACCAGAATATGGTTCGCATTTGGACTAGAATATGGTTTATGTTTCCTCCATTTTTCCCACCACCCTTCAAGGTGTGTATTGACATTGATCTTACCTTTCTTTCCATCTACCTTTTCACAATCCTTCCATTCATTATCCTTCTACCTTCTATCATTTTTCTTCATTATCCTATTCCTCATATCTTCCAACCTCACTCACTTTACATAAAACCTTATCCTCCATTTTTCTCTCCCATCTTCCTTTCTCTATCATCATCTTTGAGCATATCATTTTTGAATCCTTGGCATATCATGATTTATCTTTTCAAGGAGAATTACCTAAAAGCTTGCTTTCTTCCAAAAATTATAAAATTAAAAAAAATAGAAAAATTCAAAAAGAAAGAAAAAAATGAAAAAATTGAAAATGTGCCATGGTGAAAACCTGGAAATAGGCGCCTTGGTAGAAAAAGTAAAGAGAAATAAATTCATCCTATAGTGAAAACCACTCCCTTGTGGCACCTTGGATAAGTACCGTGATGAAAACTTGGCAATCAGGCATCATGCGTAGTTCTTCTACATATTTCATACATTCTGTCTTCTCTCTTTGATCTTGACAAGGTTGACCTATACATGAACATTTGGCTATCTTGTGAGCTATCTTACGATGATCTTGCTTTCATTCCATTCATGTCTAGCCTTCATCTTTATTTTCCTCTATTCATTCTAGCCTTTCGCTATCCTTTTCCCCTTTAGTCTTGATCTAATATAAAAAAAAAAAGAGTAAACATGATGCTATGAAGCCTCTTGACATATCTACTCATTTGGACTGCATCCCTTCCTTCTTTTGCAGTGCGCTTTTGTGACTTATCCTATGCTAGCCTTTCATTGCTTGTCCAAATATGCTTTTCATGACAATTTTTTTCCCTAGCTTGGGTACTCTTGAGGAGTTTGACCTTGAGGATTTCTTCCCTCCATTATGCCTTCACTCTTCTTCATTCTCATGTCTCCCATCTCTTCCACCAGCTTGCTTATCCATCTTGTCCTCCACATTGCTAGATATTGGGACTGCACGATGTGATCTTGCTTGGGAGTTTGATGCCTATTCTATCTGGGGGCATCCTTTGTACATATCTTATTGGTCCTGAAAAAAATACCAAAAAAATTGATATATGATGTTGAAAAAATCCTAAAAAGTATAAAAAATCCTGAAAAAATACAAAAAAATCAAAAAATTCAAAAAATACAAAAAAAATAGAAAAAGTGCCTTGGTGAAAACCTGGAAACAGGTGCCTTGGTAGCCAAAATACAAAAAAATGAAAAAAGAAAAAATTGCAATAAATCCAAGTGGTGAAAACTTGGAAATGGGTGCTACTTGAGGCCTTTGCACTCCTATTTGTTTAGCATGCGTCCTCGACACTAAAACTTTCTCTATCATGTCTTGACCTTAATTGACTTAGTCTGGAATTGGTCTTTGTCTTTTTCTAGGGGGCATAACTGTTAGCATTGGTCCTTTAGGTGCCTTTGTCTCTTGGGGCATTTCATAAACAGGTGTTTTTTTTAAACACCACCCCAAATAGTGTTTTTCAACACTACCCTTGCATCGAGTGTTTCTTAACACTTATCAGATGTCTTTCCCAATAGTCTAAGTTTGCTGTGATATTTCTCATTTGCAGATGTGATGACCAAAGTCTGACTCTATGACCAACACACACGCACTTAAACAATCAACTTGCTTGAGATATGTTGACTTTATTTTTCTTTGTGTGCTGTCTATGAGGATTTCTTTGATGAGTGGTCTCTCCCTGAGAAGTTTTCGATGATGCATAGCTAGAAGACTGAGGGTATGAGAACATGTTTTATTTCTTTATCTGCTTGTGGGTATATTTTTTTGATTCTAACTGTCATGAGCATTTATGCTGGTCTAACTTGACACTATGGATTAGCAATGTATTACCCTTGACTGTTTTATGCGAGTGCATGCTTCTAGCTATCCTGACTTTAATGTGTCTTGATACAAGCATAATCCTGCCATATCAAATTTAGGTAATCTCACTGCATTAGTCATCTTGATCTCCATGTCTTTGATGCCTAGGTGGGATTTTCACATTTCTATCTGATAAAGATCATATTCATATCCACATAGTTATGCTACTGTGCATTGTATGATCTTGCGATGCTACCAATAACGCTCGATGATGATAATTAGATGTCTATAGCCATTGTGACCTTGCAAGTCAACCACTTTCATAGTAGCTTGCATTCTTAGGTTCATCATAGTTTAGTTTTTGCATCTTGCATATGGAGAGAGCTCTCCTTTTTATCATCTACGGACTAGTTGGTCAACTGTGTTCATTTTTTGATTCTTCTTGATCATATCTTTCATTTCTGGTCTTTCATATCACATCATTTTCTATCCATTTTTGGACTCGAAATCAAAATCTGAGTCACGTTTTCAAATTTTCCTTCTACGCAGTTGATTGACCTTTTGAGGCATCATTCTCCGATCTTTGGTGGAATTTCTTCCTTCCATGTCTTTCAATTTTCTAGTCTTTCATTCACTCTATTTCTAATCTTCTATTTCTATTCTTCTACTTTCTCACTGGGGCATGTTTCATTCCCTAATGGTTAACCTATTGACCCTTACCTTCGCTTGTGATTTCTTTCTAATTTGATCAAATCTTTATTCATTTGTTGTCTCTCCCCTACCTGATTTCAATTTCGATTCTGAGGGGGCAGTATTTATGGGATTCTCATCCCCAATTGCTTGATTCTCTTGATTCAGACATCTTTTGTGAGATTTTGCTCAAATTTGAGATTCTTATCTCTTACTTTGAATGTGATCCTGAATCGACCTCATGTTCAAAGGCCTTTGTTTATGTTTGTCCAGGTGTGATCCCGAATCGACCTCACATTTGAGTTGTTTTGTGATCCCAGATCGATCTCACATTTCAACTTCATTCTTTGACTACATGTGTTCCCAAATCGATCACATATTAGTCAAAGAGGGGCAAATGTATGCACCCAAAAATGGTCGCCTAGACTTTGGGCCCCATTTATTTGATTTATCAACCTTGAATCAATATTTTCAATAATCAATATTTTTAACATTATCAATTTCTTGATCAAATCTTAGTTTCGATCATATATTAGATTTTTATCCTATGGGCTAATCATTTATCCTAAGTCTTTATTTGATTCAAAGGAATATTTCCTCCCCTTTTAATAAATAAAAAGCCCCCACTTTTCCTCTTATCCTAAGTTGCACAAATAAAACATTATTCCTATTTTATAAAAAAAGAGAAAAAGCACTTTTTGTCTCATATGGACACAAAAGTCAACTCCTATTTTCCTATTGGAGGATACTTGTGCACATGGATTGCTCTTCTTTCAAGCTCCACCCTTGATTAAGACTTTTGCCTCTTAATCTCCATGGTCCATTCCTTGGCATTTCTTATAAAAGGAGAGCTCTCTCTCCTTCATTTGCATATCACGTTTTATGCTAACCTTATGCTGCAGGAATCCTTGAAGACTTTGAAGCTTTTTAGAGATCATTGTTGCATCTTACTTTAGATTTCTTCATTTGCTTCATAGTTTAGTTTACATTCTTGCATAAGTAGTTTCATTTTTCATGGCTTTCATAGCTTAGTTTCTTTTATGCAATAGATAACTTCACATAGCTTAATTAGGAGGGATTGTAAAACTTGTACTTTCCCTTTCATAGTTTAGTTGGCACTTTACTTTCATAGATTAGATTTTCTTTCAAGCATTGCATTGTTATCATTTAGCTTAGCTTGCATCTTCATCTTTAATCTAGTTTGCATTGCATTTTCATAATGATTCTTGAGGATATTGGCACTCTTGCCCTTGTCCTCATTTGAATCTCTCATTGTGTGGTTGACTAGCAAGGTCACAAGTTTGTAGCTCTAGCTGAGAGCAAATACACCATAGTCCCTTGCAACTCCATGCATAGAGAGCTATGAGCCGCTTTGTGAGGCTTCATTCTTGAGCAACCTTGCATGTAATGGTTCATAGAAGTGCACCATTTTAGTGTGTATAATCATTAGTGTTGTTAGATGAATTAGGGGTATAATGCTTCATTGCTCCTTTCATCAAAAGTCCATCTTCAATAGACTTACCCTTTCTAATGAGGGCCTCAAAAGAATCTAGGGCAGCCATCTTCATCTGGAATGACATTTTTGTAACCAGATTCTTAGTAAAGATGTCTACTAGAAGTGAATTTGAGATTTTCCAAGGCATGCAATTAGCAAGATGTCGCCATCTTTGGAGAAAATTGGCAAAGGTTTCTCCATTTATTTGTTTCATGTTACACAAGTCACTGAGTGATGCTTGATGTTCAATGTTATAGGAGTATTGTGTACAATGAATTTCTTAGTGAGATCATGGAAGGTAGAGATGGAACCAGGAGGGAGTCTCAATAGCCAATCCAAGCCTAGTCCGTCAAGACTTCTAGTAAAGAGTCTTAGGAGAAAATGATCATTATGGGAGACCTCTTGAGATGCTACATAAAATTATTTGACATGTTGTGTAGGACATAAGTTTCCTTTGTATTTATCAAATTTTGGAATTTTAAAATTGGCAGGGAACAGTTGAAGAGTGATTGATTTGTCAAAGGGATAAGGACATATCTTTGCGAAAGAGAATTCTTTCTTCCCACCTTTCTGCATAGCCATCATCATACCTTTGAGCTCATTGATTTGTTGGACTAGTTCAGGAGGATTATTAGTAGCAATCATGTGGGCTTGATGTGTTCCTCCTCTTGATGATGCATTATGTCCTTTGAGAGGGGGAGGATTGGTGTTATGTATGTGGGCAGTGTTGTTCATATGTGGAGAGTTTTGATTTTGGAGGACCCCACTAGGCTTTGAGAAAATGGAAGCCAAGCGTCGTTTTGAGGACCCTAGTTGTTTCTCAAGTTCACGACTCGTATTTAAGCCATCATTACTCACCCCATTGTTTGAGTTAGTCTTGTTTAAAAATTGTATATTAATTCAAGTGTATCATGGGGAGGTTGATTTGTATTATCATATGTTGATGGCATGACGAGTGTTACCTTGATTTTGTTGGTTCGAATCAATATATTCTCAAGCAAGGTTTCATCAAAATTGTCAGGAAGTGTAACACCCCTTTGAATAAGATTCATGAAGATATTAGATCTTCCAATAAGATTAAGTTGTTGGGATCATCAAAGAACTCTTTAGTTCTTGGATTAGCACTGACACTTTCGAGTATGACCATTTCAAATTCTATGTGTGGTTATTCTTCATCATTAAAGTCTTCCTAGTAGACAGTCTCTTGATCATTATCCATGGCTAAGGATTCTTGTCTTAACTTTGCTTGTGATCGGGTAAGTACCATGCACGAGTGACCTTAGAAGGGTTGGATCAAAGAAAGATGAATGATTGATGAGGAATGATGAAGAGAAGAAAGGATTTGGTGAACTAGGAGCAACTTGGACTAAGTTTGAAATGTAAGGACTAAGCCTTGATGATTGATTAGATTAATTGAATTGATTTGATTGAGGATTGGATTGATTGATTAGTTTGGATTAAAGAGAAACTAAGCCTCAAGGATTGGTTTGATTTGAAGGTTTGGAACAAACCTAGGTGAAACAAGACCTTGTGGTTATGAAAACATAGGATTGAATTTGATTTAAAGTCTTCACTTATTTGGGTGATGGATTAGTTATACCCAAATAAAATAGGACTGGATTAAGACTACTAGAGAAAGACTCAATTCTCAAAGTAGCCATGGATTAATGTTTTCTTTGATTTAAGGTCTATGAGACACTATCAGAATAATTCTTTCACCATATTGTTTGATGAATGTATGAAAGATGAATTGATTTCATTTTGATTTAAATCCCAAGATTTTGGTTAATGCTCCTAATGTTTCAAAAGGTGGATGAAGGAAGAGATGTTTAAAGATGAGAAAGGGATGAATGACTTGAATAAGGGTGAAGGTCGATGGTACTTAATCATAAGATTCCGATGTGACAAAGGCCATGTTCACTTTGTTCTTGGCAACGAAATTAGCAACCCGATTGTTGTAGATGATTTTATCAGATTTATCAATAGCCTCTAGGAAGTTTCAAATGGATTTTGAATAAGATTTATTGGTTTTAGTCTTCTGATAAATGATTTTCTTCTCTCTATAAACTCATGTAATTGGGAGTTTTTCTTTCTTTTGTTTTCTTGAATTGGTCATATCTTGAGAAAATATCGATTTTGACAGGGTAAATCAATGTTTCGCATCAAATGATTTGAAAGGATTACGAGGAATCAATTTTTAGGTATTTTGGTCAAATCAAATTTCTCACTATTTTTAGGTGGAGATGACTTTTCTCAGACGCAGATGAAAATCTACGAAAATGACAATACCAGGTCTAAGACGCTAGTCTGTGGAGACGACAATACCAAGTCGGAGATGACAATCCAGGATTCAGAATATTTTTCACAGAATTTGACCAGTTGGATATTTGATTTGATTTTTTTCAATTTGTTCAATGGAAAGAACTAATCTTTACATATACATCAAACTTTTGGATTACAAGCATGTTTGTAAAAAATAGTTCTCCAAGGGATAAAGTAATCTTACAGGATTCAAGTGTACGGGTTTCTTTTGCAAAGAAAGTGACAAGCACATTTTTTATCCCTAGAAGGAGATTGGCCAAGATTGAAAATCTTTGCTCACTCACTTAGGAACACACCCAACAACTCCTTAGAATATGACCATCACTAAGCACGCAATGGCTCTAGTCATGATGTTGTATTATCAAAGTGTTAACATTGAAGGGGACTTAATATGATGAGTGTCTTGGGGAGATTACTATTCTCCTTGCACGTGGATTATCAACGTTTCAGACATGAACTAGGTGACCACTATTATATAGCTTCTAGTAAGGATCTCCATTCGAATACACCCTTATTGTCCATGTAAGCGCGACTAGAACATATAGCCCCACAAAGCACCTTGACACAAGTAGTCACATAAACATGATTTAGATCATGAGACCCTACTAAATATTAGGTGAGAGTTGTGTATAATCTCAAGTGTCATTCAACTTTCGAGGCTTTAACCCCAAAAATCAAATTTCATTAACGTGAGTTGGAGTGGTGGGATAACACCTTGTTCTCATGTGGGTCATTCCCAGGAGCTTTTTACCTTGCAGGCAGGCCCATCTAAAGGTTTAAATAAAAATGTATGGATTGGCCACAGAAGGAGTCTACATTTCTGATTTTCCCTAAAGAGGAAAAGAGAATAATCTCCTATCCAATGTGGTTTTCTCCCAAACATGCCAAACACACTTCTTCTTTTCCAAGGTCCCTATTAAAGTATAATGCCAAATGGGTTTAGGTTTTTGATTGTCCCAAAGAGACAAGAGCATAATCCCCTACCACTTAGCAAAATACAAGTGAACCTTTTTTAGATGCCTAATAAAAATTAATGAAAACACACTGTTTATTCGTATCTCTTAGGAAATCTATAAAACAAAAATGTAAGTAGTTTGATATTTTTATGAATCATTTGTCAACATCATGCAACATAGAATATTAGTAATTTAGAGTTTTCAATCTTTAGATTCAGTATGCTGCAAAAACTAGATAAACTAGCAAAAAATGCACACACAACAAAGCTAGGTCACAGATGATAATATGTGCAGACGATAGTCAATTGTCACATACGACAGTCAAAATCACAGATGATAGTGTAAAAATGCAGATGAAAAACTACAAAAGTTATACCTAACAACTGGTAGTACAATTTTTTTTAACAGCCCAGATGATAGAGTGCAGTTGAAGATGCCAAATTGCGCATATGATAGAGAACCTAAACAGAGGATAGTAAGAAATAAAGTCAACTTTATAGGATCAAACAATAAATTTGAAATAATTTTGCCAGCATTTAACTATGTAAAAATAGTGCTCTGACAGAAACTTGAGAGTTAAAAAATGTAAATCTTCCAAAAAACACATTTAAATGTTAAAATTTTTAATCCTAGGTGGAGATGATAGTCCCCAGGCGTAGACGCCAAACTGCGCAGATGACAGTTCCAAGGTGTAGATGCCAAAGCATGACAGTTTTTGAGAGCTATGAGAAATGAAAGAAGGATAGAAGAAAAAAGAGTTTAGACAGAGATGTGGTCCCACCGAGCGTGCCAAAATGTATGTGATGAAAATATTTCCTATTGGGACCAAGCTAAAACAATCAAACGTTATAAAAACATGTTATTCAAATACAAAACTAACATTTAATGAAATTTGCAAAAGAACAACTAGGAAGCTTTCTCCACAACCTGTGATGAGCAACAAGAAAATGCACCCAAGATTTGTTTGATTTTAGCTCTTAGAGAAGATGTGGGTGTGCTCTCCCAACACAATATTTAATCCCAATATGATTAGCAAATGATAAATGCATGAAGGAAACTACCAACTACCATAAAAATGACATTGAATAAGCTCAAGGACTAGTTATGAAGAACTAGAGTCAAACATTCATTATGAATGAGAAAAATGGATGTATTATAGCATGAAACTATTCTACCATTAATGCAAGGAGCTACCAAACAAGTTAGATAAACATAAATGCAAGAAATCTCTAAAATGATACTAGCATAATAACTCTAATACAAATGATGGATGATTTACTCTTGGTAAGGCTCCTATTTATATAGGATTTTGGAGGGTTGGGGTGAGGTGGATCACATGCGACATCCACATAGGTGCCACATGAAGGACACATAAGCCATGCAACTTGCAAGAGTCCAAGTTTGCTCACACGTGTGAGCAACTTGAGATGTGATGGTCCAATGTATAATTCAAATACACACGTATAAGAAGGTGTAAGAGAAAAGATCCACTTTCATATTTTTAAAATGCGTAAGAAGTGTCATCAAGGTTGTAAGAAATCTTGTTGGTTCTTTTTTGGATTATTTTGAAAAGATAATTTTTGGAAATTTTCTCACACATTTGTGAGCAGATAATTAAGGTTAATGGGTGTAGGAATCTAAGAATTAGCTTAATTAACCTTAGTTAATTAAGAAATAGGCCTATTTGTTGAGAGTGATGTGTGTAGGGTAGGATCTAGGTTCAGATTTAGGATTAATTTAATTAAAAATTAAACTAATCATGGTGAAGAAGAATAATAGAATGTGAAGGGATTTAAATAAATTAGAATTTATTTAACAATATTAAATAAAAGATCCTAAATCTGAAAAGAGTATTAAATAAAATTTAATTCATTTGCAAAAAAAGGGTATTTAAATTTTAAATTTAAATACTATAGAATAATAAGCCAAATTTAGTTAAATATGCAAGATGAATATAACTGAAATAATTAAATAATTATAATATTATGGGACGATTTTAAGCATCTTCAACTTAATTTTTTGATATCTATTGAATTTGATAATACACATGTACAAACATGTAAGTTATAATACCACAAATTTACCAATAGATTGATGATAAAATGAATAATATAGTAGCCAACTTTAACGTATTATAATGCAACTATTAAATAAAAACTAAAATAAATTCACAATTGAGAACTATTTGTAAGACCAGAAAAAGGTAAATAGAAAGCATATCAGAACAACCACAAAACCTCAAAGACATGCAAACCTATCTAATCCTATCATGAAAATAACTTGAAATATAAAGGAATTAAACAACAAAAAAACCTCCTTCAAGTGTAATTCCCATGTTCTCCTTTCTTCTCCATTGAATGGGATTATGTGGCTCTATGATAAAAATGCACTAAATATTGAAAGCAAAGTGATGCGAATACTAGGGGCAAATTGATAGCAAGAGTGGTTAGCCAAATTAGTGCAAATGAAGCTCAATTTATAGGGATGAGAGACAAAATGCAAGAAAAGGAAAGTTAGTGTGCACCTTGAAAATATGTAATAATTATGAAAAATTGGTGCACAAATTAGTAGATTGAGATGCTAAATTAGAAAAGTGTCATACAATGACACATTATGAGAAGGGTAAGAGATGCATTTTAGAATGCACAAATTAAGGGAAATTTTGGCATAGAAAGATGGAGGCAAATTAATAGGGAAAATTATGAAGAGAAAGTGCAAGAGGTGAAGCACAATTAGGGGGAAGATGTTACAGGAAAGATAGAAGAAAGTGGTGTAGACACCTGAAAATGGAAATAATTATGAGCTAACATTAAGTCACTAATTATTCTTCTATTAGTTAATGGTTATTTAATTATTAATTAGTCATCTTATTTTCCTCTAAAAACCCAATCTTTTAATCATTTAATCATCTCTCTAATATTAATTAAATAATTAAGTATTTAATTAATTACCTTTAATTAATTGATCTTTATTTGTTAATTAAATTCAATTTCCTATTTCCCATAATTTGAATTTAATTATCCAAATTATCTAATTATTCCTCCAAATTAAATTAATTGATCAAATTAATTTAATTTCACATAAATTTCTAATTAATTTAATTCTAATTTCATCTTTCTCTTTAATTAAATTTTTAATTCAATTAAATCTTCCAAAAAATAGAAAAAAATGAGGCAATTATAATTTCTAAGAATTCAAAATCCTCATAAATTGAGAAAAACAATTTTCTAAAAATCAACTAAATCCTCTCATCTTTATTTACTCTTTTATCTCTCCGCTTTTTGAGTTAAATTGGAATTAAATCTATTTTTGGGAAGTTACCCAAATCTTTTCAGCTCTTAATTATCTCATCCATTTAATTTGTTTTTTTCTCAAATCAATCTTGATCATCCATTCAAATTATAATTTCTATGTAAGCAACCATCATCTCTTACATTTTCATCTCTGAATTTTGGATCGAACTTATGTCAATTTATTACCAGAGTATCACAATTTCTCGAAGTCGAGTCCAGATGTTATCGAATCACCACTAAGTGCTACATCCCAACAACATAAAAAAGAAGCAACAAAAGCCTCAAGCATCATTTGGTTTGTATACGTGTTTAATTTTTGAATATGATGTTTATTATTTTATTGTTTGTAGGGTTTAATGATTATTAGTAGTTTTCTTGATTAGTTTAGTACTACTAAATTGTTTCTTTAAACTTGTGCAAAATTTCCCTACATACAAGTGGAAGCTAATTAATAGCTGCCCATGAAGTGCAAATTAAGGGGACATGGAAGCAAATTAGTAGGAGACGGATTTTCAAATTTAAAATTGAATTATTCCCTCAAAAAGGATAATTAGGAATTAATGAAAATTCTAAAATTCATGGAAAAAGGAACAATTAATTAATTCAAAAATTAATTAATAATGGGAGACATAGGATAGAGGGAGTTAATCTATTAAATAGATTAATACAAAAGGGATAAACTATGGATTATCTATCACAAGGGGAAAAACTAGTAAAAATGATTGGTTAAATGATGACATAGGATCAAAAAGGGCTAGGTCTTGAAAGCTTTGATAAGGGTTCGAACTAATTTTGATGGTTTAAAACTGATTAGGGAATGACACAACATTGATGAACGTTGACAATGTGCACGATCGAGGACAAATACTCAAAATAGCATCAAAAAACTTTGATAGTGCTATTAAACTAACTGACAATGATGAAATAACATTGATGAACTTTGTCAATGCTATTGAACTAATTGAAAATGATGAAATATCATTGATGAACTTTGACAATGCTATTGAATTGTCTTGGATTAGGATGAGGCATCAATGAACTTTGACAATGAACTCACAACGATTGGACTGGAACTAACTAGATAACATCGATGAACTTGAACAATGCTATAAAAAGGACCGACGATTGATCAAATTAGATAATGATAAAGATAAGGCATTGATGAGATTTGACAACACCTTAAAATGATGACAAGATTTGACAAGATGACAAAGATAGATTGATTTGACTAACTTTGACTAGGAATTGATGAACTTGGACAATGCCATTAAAGTCAAGTTGTGAACACTAACTAGGTTCAAAAGGATTTTAGACTGATCAAGGACTATTTAGGATTGATTTGGAATGAATGGGATCGATTTGAAATGGTTTAGGGATGTTTAGGATCGATTAGGATTAGTTTAGGAATTATTAGGATCGATTAAGATTGGTTTAGGAATGACTTGGACTTGATCAATTCGTCCAAAGAGATCAAGGTTCCGATTGCAAATATGCAATAAATGTTAATAATCAATTAAACAATTTTCAATGTTCAACTGATGAAGAAAGACACAATGCTGACATATAGTAAAAACCATATGCGCAACATAAAGGAACAATTAGGATGAAAAATAATGTTTCAGTTGTAATGTGAAAATGGTAACACATAAACGAGAAGACTCGAACCATTTTTAAGTGTCTACATTTTGCCCCTATTTGAACAATACGATTATGAGCGTTGTGTCAAAGAACAATGATAAGAATCGTATAAAACATGCCCCTGTGACAACGAGATACATGGGTGATACACAGGTGCCCCCTCAAGAAATTGACCAAAAAATACAAAAGAGAGCTCAATTTGTTGACAACAACAAGAGGAATACAACACAACAAACAGTTTGAAAAATGGACACCAAACACAAAAGATATTAAGCACAAAGCACAAAAAGAGTCACAACCAACACAAACATAAAAGGTTACACGTCTATCTAGGTAACAAGAGGACTATAAATAGGTTAGAAGAGGAGTTTGGAGGTCATTTTCACTCTCTCTTGAGGAAGATTTGGAGCTCTAGAGTAAGGAGAATGGATCGACTGCCAGTGGATAATCATCATGGGGAATAAGTGTGAAGCTATCAACAATTGACTGATGTAGGATTGTGGGTGAGTACTTCAAGGCCTCTTAGTGATTGAATTGTTTTCACATATTTTTGGACATCATAAGATTATGCATCAGGTCAAAAAGTGGGTCTCAGGGGAAAAATTTTGGTCTAAACGCCCTAATTGTGCAACTTGCATGCCCAACTACCCAACTTGGATGACCAAGTGTACCAAATTGCGCACTTGGTATGATCAGGTACACAACCTATGTAGTTAGTAAGCCAAATTGTATAGTTGGTCAAAACAAATTGCAAACAAGGTCAAACAATGTTAAAATGCTCAAAAAAGGTCAAAACTCAACCAAATCCTATGGTAGGTCAAACAATAGGTCAACATGGTCAAACTAAAGTCAAACTTAGGTCAATTTTTTTAAAAACTTGGTCAATAGGAACAAAACATTGACACAAGTTACATGTAAAACACAGGAGGAGTTGTCTTTTTACAAACGCATAAGAGCAGACTAGGATGCTTGTATTTATGCCATCGATTAAGTCCACATAAGAGGGACATCTTAGTTAGATTAGGATTATACTACATCACCTACATGCCCGAGATGAGGGTAAATAGGGGTTTGATTACAACGCTTGCAGAGTGGTGGAACTCAGAGATGAGCTCATTTCATCTACCAATAGGGGAGACCATAGTGACATTGGAGGGTGTTTGGCACATCCTCAAGATACCTATATATAAAGAGCTTGTAGAGTACGACCTAACAAAGAGAGAATATCTACACTAGCTATTCAATTGTAATGATGATGATCTAGACATCAAAGATTATGAGATCCAGTGGGAGACATTAGCAGTTCAGCATGAGAGATTGATCATAGTGATATGCTCCATGATTGCAAGCTGGCTAGTAGTGCCATACAGGAGAGGGCATGGATTCCCTGTTGGATGGGACAGAGTGATTGAGAGGATGATCATGGATGTGACAGTGTTTGTGTGGGGTCCATGTATGTTAGCTATGACTTATTATCATCTGCATCAGATAGCTTATAAAGGAGAATTTTCTATGAGCATTGGTGTGGCATTATCTAGATATGGGCCTATGAGCATATAACAATATTTCATTTGATAGTAGAGAGAGTAGTTATTCCAGACATGCAATATGTGATTTCTATGTAGGAGGACTTTTATATGGTGTGATGGGATATACATTGCACTTCAAACACACGATAGAGACACTGAGACTTCACTAGGAAACCATATAGAGATTGCCTCAGATGGAAGAATGACAATGGGCACTTGTCGTAATGCAGACATCAAAGATACTTGATTGGTCGCATGATTATATGACATGTCATTATTGAGGTGTAGCGACCAGAGAGTGTGTGCTATCAGTTTGGGGAGAGACATGGAGTGCCGACATGGATGATACTATTTGCATGCTCACAAGTAGAGAGACTAGAGAATGGGCTGCACCTATCAGATCACACAAGTTGCATATGTAGATTTTGAGCAATTGCAATTGCGATAGTGGGGAGAAGGTGTATATGTGAGGGATGTAGGTTCTACATGAGATTATGATAGATGGTTTGCATGACACAAGCCCATTCCACTGACAAATCCAGATGTGTCAGTGCCTAGGATGCAAGAACCAACATTAGATGTTAAGAATTGTAGTGATGAGGATGGGGATGAGGAGTATGAGGAGGAGGAAGATGATAAAGAGGCAGATGAGGAGAGTGAAAACATAGATTCTAGCAGTAGTAAGGAGAGTGGGGATGAGGGTGTGCTAGATGCTATGCCTATGTAGGTGGAGGAGGATAGAGAGGATCCACCATATGACCAGGATATACAAGCTCTCGAGATACAATGTGAGGCTGTAGATGATGAGGTAGATAGGTAGGATAAATGACATATAGAAGATTTGATGCATCAAATAAATGGGTTGACTGCTAAGAGGGATGCAAATAGTGCCACTTGGGCTACAGATAGCGAAACACTTACAAGATAGATTGACAGATTGACAATTGAGATGGAGAGGTTGACAACAAAGAGGGATACAACTACAACCTTTTGAGAGATAGTATTATCCAGAGCACAAAGAGAAGAGGATAGGTTACGACATTTCATTAGAAACATATCAGATATACATGTGTGTGAGTTAGTTGGAATGCTTGGGGATGTTTGAGAAGAGATATAATACTAGAAGGATATGTACTGATGAGATGTACCAAGAGATCAGTGGGTGCGAAGCTTTAGGAATTCTTCTAGAAAATCATATTCATAGAGGAAACTGAGAAATGAGGGAGTGGTAGGACCAGGGAGACCACCTAGAGCAGATCAGACAGGAGGAGCTTCATCTTTTAGGTCAATCAAAGATTAGGAGGATAGAGAAAGCATAGCTTAATAGGAGACCCTCTCTCTCATTGAGGGACATTATTGATAGACATGATATGTAGTGATCCTGCGAGTCTTAGTGTATACACACTTTTGATGTTCATACTCTGATACTTTTTTGACATGTATGCATGAGATGCAACTACTTTATGATGCTTTTTATATACATGGTGAATATATATATATATATATATATATATATATATATATATATATATATATATATATATATATATATATATATATATATATATATATATATATATATATCTCTGTGTGTGTGCTCAATATGTTCATGTTTTTATGTTTCTCTATTATGCCATGTGATGATGTACTTATGTGATGTCATATATATTTTTATTTGCAATATAGACATATGTGATAAATATAAATTTTTTTTGTACATTTTTTTCTTTTTGGATGCACTGTATACAAGTATGCCATGAATGCAATATTCTGTGTTTTTCTATACAGTAAATGATGAATATGCAATGCAATATGATAATTTATTTTTTTCAGATTAGCATTGAATGCAGAATGCAAGATGCACTTATTTTTATGCACTAAAGCACTAGACCAAGGCGAGTGTAAGGGCTGATGGAATAAGTATTAGCAGAAGATGGAAATTAGACAGAAAAAATGTTAGTAAATGATGAGAAATATTTTCTTTCTTTAGTGCACTTCATGTAATAAGAGCCTTATTTTGATTTTGCAAAGGAAAGCAATGCATCGTGGCATGAAGAACCAGAGCGATAATATGATCCATTTGTGTGAAATAAACACAATGCAGACATATAATGGTCTCATCCTTCCCAACACATATTGATGAAATGCCCCATAATCTTGTGAGATCATCCAACAAGCATAAGAAAAAAACAAAAAGAAATGATCATGAACCATCCCGACCATTCTCATAATCTTGATTAATATCATCGAATAACATAGGCACATGATCAAATAAAATTAATAAAAGATAAAACAACTCATTGAAACAATGTGAGCTAACAACCATTTTAATCTTATTGCTACTTGCTTTTATGTTGTGTTGGATAGTTTTGATATTGGTGTTTTGATCTGATAGGTTGAATGGTTGATCAATTGAAAGATTGAAAAAGTTCAACCAGATTGAGTGTCAAGTCAATTGTCTCAGTTTTTTTGTTTGTGAAAGTGTGATTTCTTTGAAGTGCATCATTTTGAAACAATGTTTGTATGAATGCTCATTGTGACGCAAAATGAAGATGATTATATACAATTTTATTGTATATTTTTGAAACATTTTTCTATTTTTTAGGGTTTTTAACAATATTTGGATTTTTTGGTTTTTTTAAAGTACATTTTACAATTTTTAGGGTTTTTTTCCAAACCCTTTTTATGATTTTTTAAATTTTTCTTCAGGATCATATTTTCTTTTTACTGATTTTTTTAGGATCATATTTACTTTTTAGGTCTTTTTTTTCAAGTCATTATATAAATTTTCAGGTCCATTTTTATTTTTTGGATTTTTTTCAAGACATTATATGCTGTTTAGGTATTTTTTCAGGACATTATTTGATTTTTTCAGGACATTAAGGTACGATCAAGGAATAATAGTAAACGTCAGGTGGAACCATGATAGCTAGAAGAGCAATGACTCACTACACATGACAAATGTTTGCTAGTTTTTCACCATGGTACTTTTCCAAAGCACCTATTTGCTAGGTTTTCACTTTTGGACAAAATTTTTCTCTTTATTCTTTTTTTTTCACTTTTTAATTTTTTTTGTATTTTTTTATGAACTTTTGTCACTTTTTTTGTTTTTTTCTTAGAATTATGTATAATACTTCCGGAGATGCATGTTGTTGATTCATGTCAGGTTCACCAAATGTAAGACCAAAAAAAAAGATATAGAAAGCATATCAAGGCAACCACAAGACCTCAAAGAGATGCAAACCTATCTAATCCTATCATGAGAATAACTTCAAATCTATAAAAGAATTAAAGAACAATAAAAGCCCCTTCAAGTGTAATTCCCATGTTCTCCTTTCTTCCCCATTGAATAGGATTATGTAGCTCTATGATAAAAATGCACTAAATATTGAAACCAAAGTGATGAGAATACTAGGAGCAAAATGATAGCAAGAGTGGTTAGCCAAATTAGTACAAATGAGGCTCCATTTAAAAGGATGAGAGACAAAATGCATAAAAAGGCAAATTAGTGTGCAACTTGGAAATATGTCATGATTATGAAAAAACGATGCACAAATTAGTAGATTGAGAGGCTAAATTAGAAAAGTGTCATACTATGACACATTATGACAAGGGTAAGAGATGCATGTTAGAATGCAAAAATTAAGGGAAAATTTGGTATAGAAAGATGGAGGCAAATTAATAGGGAAAATTATGAAGGGAAAGTGTAAGAGGTGAAGCACAATTAGGGGGAAAACGTTAGGGGAAATATGGAAGAACGTGGAAGATAATTAATAGCTACCCATGAAGCACAAATTAGGGGACATGGAAGAAAACTAGTAGGAGAGGGATTTTCAAATTTAAAATTGAATTATTCCCTCAAAAAAGATAATTAGGAATTATTGAAAATTCAAAAATTTGTGGAAAAAGGAACAATTAATTAATTACATGGGAGACATAGGATAGGGGGAATTAATCTATTAAATAGATTAATACAAAAGGGATAAACTATGGATTATCTATCCTAAGGGGATAAATTAGTAAAAATGGTTGACTGAATGATGACATAGGATCGAAAAGGGCTTGGTCTTGAAAGCTTTGATAATGGTTCGAACCAATTTTGATGGTTTAAAATTGATTAGGGAACGACAAAACATCGATGAACGTTGACAATGTGCGCGATCGAGGACAAACACTCGAAATAGCATCGACAAACTTTGACAATGCTATTGAACTAACCGACAATGATGAAATAGCATCAATGAACTTTGACAATGTTATTAAATTGATCAAAATGATGAAATAGCTTCGATGAACTTTGACAATGCGCTTGCAATGATTGAATTGGAATTGACTAGATAACATCGATGAACTTGGCCAATACTATAAAAAAGGACCGAATATTGATCAAATTGCTCAATGATAAAGACAAGGCATTGATGAGCTTTAACAAGCCTTAAAATGATGACAAGATTTGACAAGATGACAAAGATAGACTGGTTTGACCAACTTTGACTAGGCATCGATGAACTTGGACAAAGCCATTAAAGTCAAGTTGAGAACATTGACTAGGTTCAAAAGGATGTCAGACTGATCAAGGATAGATTAGGACTGATTTGGAATGATTAGGATCGATTTGGCATGGTTTAGGGACATTTAGGATCGATTATGATTGGTTTGGATATGATTAGGATTGGTTTAGGAATGATTCGAACTTTATCAATTCAAACTTGATCGATTCGGCCAAAGAGATCGAGGTTGCGATTGCAAAGATGCATGAAATGTTAATAATCAATTAAACAATTTTCAATGTTCAACTGATGAAGAAAGACACAATACTGACATATGGTAAAAACCATATGCGCAACATAGAGGAACAATTTGGATGCAAAATAATGTTTCAATTGTAATGCGAAAATGGTAACACATAGACTAGCAGGCTCGAACCATTTTTAAGCGTCTACACAATTAAATATTTGAAGCCAATAAAATTCTATAATAACTAAGAATTCCTATAAAAGAGAGACATTATAAAAGAATTGTAATGATAATATAAAGTTTTTTTGTGAAAATGACAAACCATCACAATTTGTAGTCATATTTATCTCTGAAAGATTACCTCAATAGAATCTTATTAATAATAATAATTTTTTATTTGAACACCATTTCAATCACACTTATTGATCCATCATAAGGAAGAAAAATTATACATCAAATCCAAAAATAATCTTATTATTGTTCAACATAAAATGTGAAAAAATTATACCTAAAATTCAATATAGGTAGCAATATCTACTTCTTGACATTTATGGTGAACATCACTTTTACTTCAAAGGTTAAAAACTCAATCAATCAAAAAACAAAGAAATAGGAGAATGTAAAAATAAAATAAAAAATGTCACTATGGTGTTCATTAACCATAATTTTCATATTCTAAACCACTCCTTTATCTTTCTCGAAAGATCGAAACTCTAGTTTGATTTACAATACAGCCTGAAAATAAGTGCACAAATTTTTTTTGTGCATATTTCCATGCATAATATTTGGACCTCTGTGCTGATTGTACAAGATCAATGGTATGCCAGCTCCTTGGCTTACAACACTTTAAAATTGATTTGGCTTAAAGGCATTGGCATGGGCACATGTATGGACCTAAGCATAGCACTGGGTGCAAATTTTCGGCCATTTAGCTAGTGCCCAATTTCGGTATCCTTTTTCTATGTACCAATAGTTGTACCATTGTATTGTTAAACTATACATAATACAACTCTCCCCATAACCAGATGACAAAAACTATTTTTTAAACAATTAAGTTGCATGCCAAGACAACCAAAAAAATATCATCGAAATCCAATATATAATTTAAATTATATAGGTGTAACTTAAATATAACTATTGATACACCCCTAGTATCAAAATCACCTATATTTTTTGTTTACAATTGAATTTACATTCAAGATATTTATGTCTATCACTGTAAAAATTGATTTTATATATAATAAATTAAACATTTTATCCATGTACAATATTAATATCAAAATAAACTCTCAAGATATTATTTCTGACAATTAATAAATAACAATAAATGGAACAAAATTAATTCGTGTAAGGTTTTGCAGTTCAAAATTTACTAACTCTACGCATCCACCGTTTCCATTTCCAATCCCCTATCAAGTACCCCCAAAAGTAGGAAAAGACAGGCCAAATTTGTCGATGTACAAATGTACAGTTAGAGAATAATCAAGAAATGGTCGGTGTACCTCGATCTTTAACACCTGCCCAGCTGGCATCTCCCTCTTGAAAGCTGTCACATCAACATCAAACCCATGAGCTGGCATTGCCGTGGAAAGCGACATCACCTGCAATTTTTGTAGTTGCGTTCTCGAGATTTCTTGAGAAACAAGCCATCACAAGTACCAAACAACAAAGCTTTTAATGAAAAGTAGATGCACAGACATCGATAAACGGAAAAAACACGTCAAACACTCGGCCCGTCGTACAAATGTCGTCAAGTAGGGAGTCCGACTCTCTGATTTCCCCCACTTTCCCAAGCGTACGGTCACGTGGATATGCAGTGTAATGATTCCCATTTTCCCACCCTGCGCTTACTCAACTCGAGTTAAAGAGAGTGGGTGCCCTTACCAACTCCTCCTTAAATATCACACCCAGTTAATTTCATCTCTTCATCCTGACCCATTTTCTATATATAAATGCTCTCCGTTTGTGCCGTGTCAGATACACTATTGGTTTCTGTCCGTTTGAATCTGAGTTAAGCTTTTGGCTCGAAATGGGAGACAGGAAAAGAAGGCTAAGTTGCAGTGAAGTAGAATGCGAATCAGAGGATTCTTTCCTTTCTAAGCGATTTTGTGGGCTGAGCCCTGAAGCAGAGGAGCTCATGCATATTCTGGAAGATGTTGAAGAAGAAAGGTGTGTTGCAGAAGAGGAGATTGTATGCGGCGTGATGAAGAGTCTGGAAGAGGAGATTACGTTGTGTTATTCTGTTGAGAATGAAGTGTCGGCGGAGACTGGGACTCGATCCTGTGACGTGGAGGATGAGATAAGATTCTTGCTCAGTGCTTCGGATGACGAGCTGGGGATTCCGCCGAGTCCTTCTGTGGGGGATTCGCCTCTTTATATGTGTGATTCATATGAAAGTTTTCCGGAGATTGTGGAGGGTTTATTTTGGCATTTTGAAGATGCTGACTGTAAGTTGGTGTCTTCTGTTTGTGGTGAGTTTGGGGAAGGGCAAGAGGAAAGGGATTTTGGTGAGGTTTGCCAAGGAGAGTAAGATGTAGTTTAGTAGGAAAGTTTTGTATATGCAGTGTATATCAAAGATAGCATAGCAGGGTTTTGAGCGTAGCCATGTCCTTATTTTTCAGCCCTGTAATGGGTGTTTTGTAATCTAGTAGTGCTCAGCAATGCAACGGGCAAGAACCATGAAGAAAATATGAAAAATAGAAGGAGTTCTGGGATTTGTTGTTTTTTTTTATAATATTCGACCTTTTTCAGGTACATAGAGAAAGTTCTAAATGCGTAGATAAATAAAAAGTGAAATATGCAACAAAAAAAAGCAATTAATAAACTTAAAAAACGATTTACATAATTTTTAATATAGTTGAAGATATTAATGTTTTTAGTTTTTTCTATGCTTATTTATTAATACATGTTTTATAATTTAATTTAAGAGTTAATTATGGTGAGAGATGTAGCAGTTTAATGCTTTTATATGGGATTGCAAGTAAAGTTGGGTTAATCTTGGAGAAATTGTGTTGTAGTTCATAGAAGGGTGATCTTGTGAAAGTCACTAGAAATGAGTTTTCATAAACTGCACTATTCATGAAATATAGATCAACAAGTCTGACTCAAACTCTACAGCAATCTGAAGTTAATATAATTTAGAGGATGTTTTATGATAGTCATGTTGATAAATATTTTGGGATAGCAGCAGAAGCAAATGTATGGCATGGGAAAACAACTCAAGCAATGAGTGAAGATATCTTTTTTAGTCGTTAATTTCAAATTGAATTACTGTTTACATATTGCAATATGAATGTTTATCTTGAACAAGTCATTTTTAAATATTTATTTCAAATTTAACAGTGTAATATGGGCATTGGGTATGTGGGGCTTCAATTGGGGATGTAGTTCTTCAATTTTGTTAAAACAACTCAAGCAATGAGTGAAGATATCTTTTTTAGTCATTAATTTCAAATTGAATTACTGTTTACATATTGCAATATGAATGTTTATCTTGAACAAGTCATTTTTAAATATTTATTTCAAATTTAACAGTGTAATATGGGCATTGGGTATGTAGGGCTTCAATTGGGGATGTAGTTCTTCAATTTTGTTAGTACAAGAATTAATAAATTATAAATATCAAATATAAATACAAAATTATGTATGTACATTCATATCAAACAATTATAAAATTATATAGGTAAATTCATAAATATGTGCACATGTAATGAGTGCAACAGTGACCTTTACTAACTAGTAATCTTCCTTTCTATAACAAGTATTGCAGTTGTAACTTTTGGTTAGATGGTGGTGGGGGTGCATTGAATTTAACTACTGTTTACATATTAAAATAATAATATTTATTATCTTTAAATTTAGGAGTACAACATTGAAGTCTAAAATAAATTTATAAAAGAATTAAATTATTTTTATTAAAAATAGTGTCATTTGCACACTTGAATAAAAAACTAAGCACACTTTTAAAACTACGAGTTTAAAAAAATGTGAAAAACTCTATAATAAAAAACTTCATCTTTGTTATGAAACCATCAATATCAATACAAATAACTGAAATTTGTGAGATAAGTAATTTGATAAAGGTACATTGGTCCAACAAGGTTTGGAGCACTAAAATACAGCTAGAATACTTTTAAAAAAATAAAATAAAATTTTGAATATATTTTTGATGGATGAAATAAATTTTTAAACATTTTTAAAAATTAAATAAATTATAAATAGATATAAAATAAAATAATATATTTTTAAAATAATTAAAATATTTCTCAAGTAAATAAACTAAAATAATGAAAATTGCAATGAACTGAATTTTTTTGGGTTGTTAGTGTTTGAACAAAGCAAATTTTACAAAGACTATAAGGGCCTCTTTGTTATTTGCCTTATTTCGTTGAATCTTTAGTTTTGGAGTGCAATATGACAATGGAATAAGAATGTGTTAATGCTCATTTTGGTTCAAAATGAGCATTAACATCTTCCATCTAAAAAGGTGGAATTAGATTTTAAAACCGGAGTTTGAATGGGGGAAAACAAATTTTTAATTTTACATTTAATTTTATAATTTTTTTGTCAATTTTTTATTATTTTTTTTAAAAAAAAATAATATTTTATTTTTAAAAATTTTTTGTAGAATTTTTTTTTCAAATTTTTTTTCAAATGTTGGTTGCAGTGATTGTAACTTGGTTTCCTGTCACCAACTTTGGCTGTCTAAAATGGTCTGCGATTTCATTTTAAATTTAATTCCATTAATAAAAATGAATTATTAAATTCAAAACCATTAACAATTTAAAATTTTTTTTAAAAAAATCATACTCAAATTTTAATTCCAGTTTTAGAAAGTGGAACCAAAACGTCCAAACATAATCCAAAAATGAAAATTTGGATTATCAAATCCATGATTTGACTATTTCCAGCATTTGATCAAATCTATCATTTCCTAATTCCCGCTACTAAACAAGCCCTAAACTATCTACAAATTAAATTTAGACCGAACATCATAATTAAAAAGCTAGTTGCCATGTGATTAAAAAAAAAACCTATTCTAATGGTTGAGCAAATCTTTTAAGTGTAAAATATGACTACTTTTTTTTCTACACTATAGAAGAACATTGTCTTTTGAGATTAGTGAGAAACTTCCATCAAAAGTGTCATTAGGAAAAAATAGCTTTAATTTTATATTAAAGGGGAAAAAATTGATTTGACAAGATCTAGAAGATTGTAAGCCATAGATATTTGCATTTAAGTTTCGTTTATACGACAAGCTAGGCATCTAGGTTGGGAATATCCAAGGACCACAGTTGCAATTGGAGGAGATCGTGTGAGGCATGATGAAAGAGTCTTTTGAAATCAGTGGCCCACGTTTTACCCAAATAGGTGCAAGACGATTGGAACTATCCTAACCGTCCAATTTTGTTTCGTTGGCAAACTTGCATTTTTCATTGTCCTTGACTATATTTACTTTTTACCGTACTTTTTCCCAACTATCCTTTCTTTCATTTAATTATTTTGATTGTGTTCTAGTCAAATGTACCGTAATGGCAAAAGGAAAACATTATGTACCCCTACCTATTTTAAACTAAAAAATATATGTTATGCCAGATAAAAGATTGTCTTTCTTGAAACGTACCCACAATTGATAAGCTAAAATTATTATTATTTTTTAAATATTTAGAGAGACCTTAGCAACTTTGGTGGTGGTTTAAATTCATTTGTCACATTTGTATAGAATTTATTATTTTCCTTTTATGATAGGTGAAATAAGGTATTAAATGTAATAATAAAACAGTTTGAATTATATATTTAATATATATAAAATTTATATTAATTATTTTTTATATTTAATATTTTTAATATAAAATAATATAATATAATAATAGCATCTATTGATAATTTCTATTATATTTGTTTTTATATATTAAATTTTATTATTTTTATATAGTAGAAATATTAAATATATCAATACAATATAAAATTATACATTAAAACATAATTGCTATATAAATTAATTTTATATAATATTATATTATAATAATTATAATAATTATTATAACATATATAGATAATATAGTGTATAAACTAATTGTGTGATGGAAAACTTTAGATGTGAAAAATAACGACAAGATGAATCGATAGTGATTTTTTGGCCATTTTGATGTTGTGTGGGCATGCGTTTGCATCAAACATGCTATCTTTGTCTAAGGTGGTGGTGGGGGAGGTCTACCTCCATGTTGGTTTGGATTTCTCACTTTTGTTCCTATAATTCTTTGTTTGCTCTTATTTTTGCTTTTATTGCCTTCGGCTCGCTCGTGTGACCGTCTGGTGGCTTTTATGGAGCCAGAGTTAGATGGTGCATTCATTTCACTTGGCCCACCTAATGTTTTCCCTCCCTTTCCCTCTCAAACCAAGAAATCCTTTAGTGAGGATGTTTCTAGGGCTACTCTGGAGGTGTCAGTTGATGCTAGGTTTATTTCTTCCTACAAAGATGGAGCTTCCAAATCCAGAAGGTATGAACTTTGGTGTTGGTCTTTGCTCTATATCCGTTTTGCTTAATGACTCCATGATTAATGAAATTGCTTTGGAAAAAAATAGGCTTAAAGATACTGCTATGTTCTTTGCTTTTGTTAAAATTGATAAATGCCCTGCTCAAAATATCATGGATGACTAGTTTTATAATTTTTGGAATTTAAAGCTAGGGTTTCGTATCTCCTTTTGCTGATAAATACAAAAGGGTTTATTTGTTATCTTTTTTAACAACCATGAAATTCAAGATGTTGCTCTTAAAAGACAATATTGGTCTATGGGGAAAACTTCCTTTCGTGCCCTAGGTTGGACTCTGGAAGCCATTCATGGAGAAATTTTGGCATTATTGTGCCCTAGGTGGATTTTTCTCAAAAATATTGCCCCCTTTTTGTGGTGCTTCATTCCCCAAATTGTGGAACCAATTGGTAAAGTCATCCAGATGGATGATTCTTCCAGACTTGTCCCCCATCTGGATGCTAGGATTCTCATATCGACTAAACCTGGGATTGACATCCCTAGCCCCTTAACCTTAATATTTTGGGGGATTTATTCGCTTGCCTTATTGAAATCCTTGATGACCTAAATGCATGCTTCCTCTGCAAAAAAGAGGGCCATGTTCGTAAGGACTGCTTGATTCTAAAACAAAAAAGTGCTACCTCGAACCCCCCTAAGAAATCCACCACCCCTAAGGGATCCTCTATCAGAATTAATACAAACTCTATCAAGAATTTAAACAAAGAGGCCCTCGCCCCTCTTACTTGCCCTAATGTTGAACATTTTTTTGTCAAACCTCCCCCCAACTCTCCAAATGGTGATGCTCTTGAACAATTGGAGAGTGATCAACAAGATGGATTCTAACTTATCTCCCGCAAATCCAATAAATGTAGAAGGAAAAATGCTCAACAACGTGCCATTGAAAAAATTAGGGCCGCCAACCAAAATATTTCCCCCAACCCTACTCGTGACAATTTTGTTTCTCCTTTAGTTGATATTGATATGGCCACTCCTCGGCTTTGCAACTTGATAATTCTCTGGTGAAGTCCATCATTAAAAGCTTTGAGGGCTTTGATCGGGCTAGTAGCGATCTTAGGGTGGGAGGTGGTTTTGTGAGGACTCTTCTTAGATCTGTGTCACCAAATTCTATTCTGGCTTGATTTCTTATTGGAACCCCCCTGCGTTGAGACCATTGCTGACTCCACCATGAGCTTGATGATAACTGTGTTATCGAGGTCATTGCTACAGACCCTAGTGGAGTTGATAGGAACTTGGGTTTCTCATTTTCTCAAGACTCGTAATTTCCTTGGACTGGAATTGAGGGAGCCCCCAACAATACAGGCCACTCCAAGGATTTGGACTATGGTGATGACTCTCAACTTGAGGTTGACTCTAGTGAAGAGGAAGGTAATTTCATTGATGGAGCTGCCAAGCCTAAAAGGCAAGGTAGACCTTTGGGATCTAAAAACAAAGGTCCTATGAATAGAAAGAAAACTGAGGGTCTGAAAGTGCCCACCAACTGTTCTAGCAGCATCAAGGCTACCAAGAGTTCTTAATTTTCTTATATTCCTAATGAAGTTCGTATCTTGGAACATTAGAGGTCTGGAGTCTCTAGATAGGAAGCAAATTATTAAAAGGTTTTTGAACTCCCATAAAGATATTAATTTTTTTTATGATGCAAGAGCTTAAAGCTACCAACTTCAACCTTGAGGTGAACCTTAGACTTCATTTGGAAGGACTCCTTTGAGGTCTTCTCTGATTATCCTAGGGGCAAAGGTGGGCTTGGTTTGCTTGTTAATCCCAAGTGGAATAAACACATTACTGCTAAGGGAATCTCCCCGTGTAATAGGGTTGTTTGGATTACTGTTAATATTAATGGTAATGTTGTTGGAGTCTTCTCTATTTATGCTCCCAATGACTATAAGGACAGATCCACCCTCTAGAACTAGTTGGCTTCTCTTCCTGACATCCCTTGGTTTATTGGTGTGGATTTTAACATGATTGAGTATCAAGAGGATAAGATGGGAGGGCTCCTTGTTGAGTGGAAGGGCTCTTAGAAGCTTCAGTGGGATAGATTGAAACATGGCAAACACTTATTTGATCTGCTTGCTAGGAATAGAGGTGTGATCTTTGGGATTTGGTTTACTTGGTGCAATTACCAACAAGGGACTGATAAAATTTACTCTAGGTTGGACTAGTTCTATGCTAATAAGGACTATTTTCCCTTTTTGTCAAATGAGTAGGGCAATACTGTTGTTGTTTGGCCGGCCTCTCTCTCTGATCATGACCCCATCATTACTCTCTCAGGTTTGGCAAATCCTTGACCCTTGCTAGGCCTATGGACAACAAATCTTTTCTTAATACTCATTTTCTTAGGGACCCTAATGTTTTGGCTTCTATCAACCTTATTAGAATCTTGAACAAGAATAAAATGAATCTTCCCTCTCACATTAACAGGTGGAACTATAATGTGTCTTCTTGGCAGAAGCTTTTGCAAACCATTGGTCAAAAAAAGGCTAAAGACTATAGATTTGTGGAAAAATCCCTTTCAAACAAACTCCACTCTCCTGAAACTGAAATCCAAAATAATACCAATGACAATTATCTTGTTTCTCAAGTGGCTCATGCTAGGGATGCCCTTAGATGCCACCAACAAGTTAAAATTAGGCGGCCATGATCAGAGCCCATGCTCATTGGTTACAGTTTGGAGACAAGGGTTTTAAGTTTTTCTTCAATATGCTCAAGCGAAAGAAGAACATAGAGAAAATTGATAGGGTGATCCTGAACAATAGGGAAATTCTAGATCTTGACAATATCAAAGATGCATTTGTCCTCTTTTATAAGAACTTATTCACCTCAGAAGACTGCGAGGATGCCAAGTCCATGAGGGACATATGCAGAAGCATTATCCCCTGTAGGATTTCAAAGGAGGATTCATCCCCTTTAAAACAAGGGATATTTATTGAGGAAATTGAGAAGGCTATTAGATCCCTTAAGATGATAAGGCCCCTGGCCCTGATGGCCTCCATGTGGAATTCTATAAGGCCAACCTGAACTGGATTTGTAAAGATTTACTTGAGGTTTACTCTAAGGCTCTTGAGCTTGGTTCCTTAGGTGAAACCATTAATAGGGGTACCATTAAACTTATACCTAAGGATGGTGACAAATCTCTTATTAAGAACTGGAGATCGATAACCCTTCTCAATGTTTCTTATAAAATTCTTGTCAAAATTTTGGCGCTCTGCCTTGAGAAAATTTTGCCCAAATTCATCTGCTCCACCCAAATTGGGTTTATAAAAGGCAAGTACATTCTTGAGAACCTTATCACTAGATGGGAGGCTATGGAATGGTCTAGGGCCTCTAGTCATGATACTTCTATGTTTTCGCTTGACTTTGAAAAAGCTTATGATAGAGTTGAATGAGATTTCCTTATTATGATGCTTGAGGCTTTTGGTTTTCTTGTGGAATTTTGTAATTTTGTTAGATTGTTGCTTAAAGATGCTTTGGATCAAATTGATATCAATGACACTTTCTCCCTCATTCATGCTTGGGCGGTCTATTAGGCAAGACTTTCCTTTAGCCCTTGCCCTTTTTGTTATTGCTTCAGATGCCCTCTTGTATCTGCTAAGAGATAAATCTCTCTCCCCTAGGGTTAATGGGGTGAACCTCCCTGATGGTCTTGTTATGATAAATACTCAGTTTGCTAATGATATTGCTCTTTTCCTTGATCTCACCAAACAAAATCTTGAGGCTCTTCATAAAAAAATCCAAATCTTTGTCAAGATTTTTGGTGATCATATCTCCCATTCTAAGTCCATCTTTCTTGGTTGGAAGGAACACCCCCCGGATTGGCTTAATCAATATGGATACCTATGGGGTGGCCCTAACAAGATTGTTAGATATTTGGACATACCATTCTCTGTTGCTCCTATCCTTAAAGAAATGTGGATGTGGGTGAGGGACAAGATTGACAAAAAGATGAATAAATGGAACAACATGTTTCTCTCTTTGGCTGACAGGGTTCAAGTTTGCAAAAAGATCATTTCCTCCTATAATATCTATTACTCTTATGTCTGGATGTTTACTAGCTATCAAATTCTTGAAATTCAGAAAGCTATAAGAAATATCTTGTTGTCTGATGGTAAGAGGAATAAAAAGATGCATATTGTTAAGTGGGATTGGTGTCATGTTGATAATAAGCTTGGTGGCCTTGGGCTTAAGAACCTCAAGACTTAGGGTATTGCTCGTGCCGCCAAATGGATATTTCATACCTTGGGTGGGAAGGAACTGTTAGAAATAGGGAATACTGAGAGGGGGGGGGGGGTGAATCGGTATTCTACAAACTTTATCTTTTGTCCAATTATGGATATAATAGATTATCTTTATACATGCATAACATAAGAAACTAAACAATATGCATAACAATAAAGAACTCATAACACATGATATGTTCTCGAGAAAATCCTGGCCAAGGGAAAACTCCGGTGGGGATGGTACCCACAAAGATCCACTAATCAAAAGTATCCTATTAAGGATGTTGACTCTGTTAAGAGTGTATTACATATGTATAGTGTATCAGTCCTGGTTAAGGGACTATAGGCCTTGTTAGAATCCTCGACCCTGTTAGAAGTTGTAGATACAAAATCTGATTACAAGATGAGCCCACTACCCAAAAAAGTAATATACAATGTATACTGATTACAAAAATGGATTAAGGTACATAACCTTATACTGCTTGCATCAATGTCTTCTTCGCTGCTCTTACATTCGCATCATATCATATCATCACCATATTACACTTCACCATTCATTCTTACAATTACAATTACATATATGCAAGTTATTAAGGCTAATAACTTTACATGGTCGGCTTCCATATATTTTTATCTAAGCTAAACATCTAGGATGTCGTCCCTTTATATTGTTAAGTCATTATTTTGGTAAATAAAATAATCCCTTAACTCTTTACCAATTCTGTTTTCTTATTCTCACCTGTCGGCTTAACACTGTCTTCGGTAAAATTGCCATAACTAATTCTGTACATTCCGTACTGACTTGCGCTCTGAGATGCATCATCAGTAGCCAGCATCTATGTTCAAGTGCGCAAGCACTAAACTTGCTCCAGTCAACATCGCAAACCAAAACTGTATTCTGGTACACTGTGAAAATACTATCTCACACTTAGACAAATTTGCATTATAATTTTCCATACTTGCTCTCTGACCTGTGCACTCTTAATGTGGATCATATGTTTCCATAATGACAACATCTATGTACTTACTTCAGCCAAATTGCCAACAATCTCCCCCTTTGTCATTGGTAGCAACATATGAGAAAATTGGCTAAGTGTACAAGTCAAAATCTCAAAATGTATAACAAAATTCTGGCCATAGTATAGAATATGTATACTATCCTTACAACTCCTCAAAATATACTTTCTGATACAAAACTTGATACAATACTCCCCCTAAGAGTATCAATCCTTATGTACATAACAATTTTCTGCTCTACTACAATCACTCCCCCTTTGACAACAATGACAAAATAAAGTAGGGAGGATTATAAAATTGTAACTCAAAAAAGATTATACCTCCATTTACTTATTGCAAAGTCAGTAGGCTTGCAACACAATCTACAAAATTTACTTTCATTGCTTCAAACTCTTTCTCCCATGACTTTCTGATAGAATCTGCCACATTCAAAAGTGTGCTTAATCCATAAGCTGCTATCTGACAAGCTTGAAGGTTTTCAAAATTAAATTTTTGAAATGATGTTTTAGCAGTAAGACATTCTTCTAACTGTTCCTCAATAATGCTCAACTTCATAGATGTGTACTCTCTCAGAAGTTCAAATCTTCTCAATTTCTTGTTATTTTCATCTTGCAATGATCTTATTTCATCATAACACTTCCTAACTTTCTTCTCAACATTACTTACTTTTACATTGGGTCCAGAAAGAAGATTAGATTCATTCTGAATCTTAGCTTCATTCACCTTGATTTTCTGCTCCTCTGCTGCTATCAAAATCTCAGGTTTTGTACATTGTATGTACAAAGCTTTTCTAGTCTCCAAATGTTTCCTCAAGTTCTCGATACAAACATCAAGACTAATAATATCATTTCTGATATTCTGACTCATACTTAAAAGCATTTCAACTTCATAAGCTGCTTGAGCTCTTACTTTAGTAATGTTTGATAAGTTGGTAAACTCATCATCAAAAGTACTTAGTACCTTTTTGGCTCTCTTTAAAGGATCTTCTTTTGAAATATGTGTAGTTACAATACTTTGCAACTTCTCTATCAATTCCTTCAGACTTCCTTCTAGATTCTTTACTTTCTTATTCTTTACAATAATCTTATTCAAAGAACTAATCAGCTCTAGCTGATCATCATCATCAACTTCTTTACCTAAGTCTTCAAACAAAGTTTCAATTTCTTTCTTCTTTGCCTCAGGAGTGGGTGCATGAACTTTTATCTTTTTAGGTTCATCACTCACCAATTCAGTCTGCATTGCTTCTTCAGTCCTATTTGGTTCATCAAGAGCCGAATTGTCAACAATGTTATCTAAATTCTTAAATGCATTATCTTCAGTGTCCAAGGTCACCTTAGTACCTTCAATGTCCATTGTATCATCTTCAATGTTAACAGCTAAAAGAGAGGGAATATCCTCTTGTTTAGCATCAACTGCATGTCCTGCTGCAACTGAAGTTTCTCCAACAATTTCTGCCATTACTTTAATTATTGCTTGCTCTGTATTTGTTCTCACTTGCTCATACTGTCCTGCCATGATTTGAATGGTTCTCCTCTTAGTCCTCAAAAGAGTGTCAAGGGGCTTCAAAATCTGCTTCAAATGATCATCTTTCACTTCACAAAGCTTTCTCACAAGATTCTCTCTTATAGTTTTGTCTTCCTCGGATGCTCTCTATTTTCTATTAATAAGTTTAGTAAACAATTCATCAAGCATTTGACCTTGAATAGAGTCAAATTTCTTATCTGTCAAAATCATATGCTTCACAATAGCATTCTCCAAATTAAGTTTATCAGTATAATCATAAAGATCATAATATTTATTCATTCTTGCAAAATCTCCACTCTCAATAATCTGCTCATTTAGCTTTTCAACTTTTGGTTTCCAAGCTTTCTTCTTAGTATCATCTTTAACTTCTACAAACTTTCTTGGTACTAGTTGAACTATAGTCTTCTATCTCTTTCTTGGTCCAGTAGCAATTTCTTTCTTTCTCTTGCTCGGTGTTACTTGTTCCTTTTTTGGTTCTTCTACTTTCACTTTAACTAGTGTAGGCTCTCTTTGTACTGCACTGGATAAAGGTGGTACACTCAAGACTTCTCCCTGTCCAACATCTCTCAATGCTGCTGCAGTCTATTTAGCTACCAAGAATTCTCTTTCTGTCATCCCTGTCTCTTTCAATATTCTCTTTATGGTACTGTCAACTCTTTTCTTAGACTGTTTCTCTTCAATTTTAGCTTTAACAAAATTAAAGTTGTCTTCATAAGTTCCAAACCTGCTGCATTGGGTGTCCAATTTACTTTTCAGCAATCTTCCAACATACTCTTCTGTTTCAATCTCAGAAATCTCATAGCCAAGAGGGTCTATGAATTCAACTCTGGGTTCTACTGTTTCAATGTAAGTAAAGTCAGTGTCAATCATGAAACAAATATCATTCTTATATTTCTCCACAAGTGATTGTGGAATCCTTGATCTGCTAATTACCAAATTCTGAAATGTCTTCAAAACTAAGACAACACTCTCATTAACTTTATCAATAACATGATCTCTATAAACTTTGTTTATTCTTTCCATCGTAGACTGTCCATCATTCCAATCATTTCCAATTGTGTAAGGAAATCTTCTCAAAAGGTGGAAAAACATATATGTAATCAAAGATGAGAATCTAAATTGTGCATATTTAGACTTCTTAATCTTCTCCAAATTCTCAAACAATTGAATTCTCAAAATATCACACATATCAACAGAAACTTTGTCTACACACATCAAATAGGCAATGTGAACCATGCCAGCTGCCATGTCATCTTCTCTGGAATTAACACAAAACTTTGTAGTCAAAATCTTACATAGATATCTTACATCATGTTGTCTAATCTTGCTGATAACAATACCTCTTCCATTATAGGATGATCCAGTGTTGTCAATGACAATCTTCCTCATGTTTTTCTCATTTAAAGGGATAGCACCAAGTTTGGATAAACCAGTGACTTCATGAATTAGGTCAGCTGTGATGTCAATCACTCTGTCTTCTAACCAAAATTTCCCATTGTGAATTCTACTTAAAATGATCTTTGTGCACTTTTCATTATCGAATTCATACTGTAAACCATACGTGACAATTTCATTATTTTTCAAATGTTCATAACCTTGCTTCAATGACATATCCTGGTTATATATATTCTGATACTCACTTAAAAAATCACTGTCATTTACTGTTTCCAATTTACATCCAAGATAACTCTTTACATTTTCCAAATGCAAAACTCCGTCTTGTACGGATGATAAAGAAAACTTAGGGTCTACTTCTAAAGCTTCTACTGGTTCTTTCTTCAAAGATGTATCCATGTTCCCTTCCAATTCTTTATATCGATTCAAAGATTTGTCAAGATAAATACCTCAAATTTGTGATTCTAGGGTTTGCGAAGATTCGGTGCTTAAATCCTTCACAAAATCTCTGCAAAACACTTCCAATCTCTGTTTTTGATCTCCTTGATACTTTAATTCACTTTGACAATTAAATAACATTGATCATAACCTTTTATGATTTCAATCATACTTAATTCTAACATCGCATTCAATTCTTTTGCCGCTTCTTTTCAAAAGTTATTCCTGTTAACCTGCAAAACTCAAAACTTCTTGCGATCTTGAAAAACATAATATTTTCTTTCGCGCTCTTAACCATAGCATTAGTACATCATAATATACCTTCTATTAACTGCGCAAGACTTAGTTCATCATAAATCTACTTCTACACTAAATCTAAGTTCCTAATCTACTGTAATTTACATAAATTAAGTGATTAAAGATAGGTCAGGTAAGGATTCATTCTTACCACTTAATACTTCACCTGTCTAATTACCTTCCATGTTGATTATGCCTTCTTGATCTATTCCTATAACATACTTCACTTCATCTATATTGCTACAACAATCTTTCTGTCTGTTACTTGTATCTTCATTCCTTCTTGCATTGTTTCTAGGGTTAGGGTTTGGATGATAAGTTCCATTGTTCATTCTGCAAAACCTTGCTGTATGTCCAATCTTGTTGCATATTTGACAAACAATTCCATTGTTCCCATATCTCTGTCTTTGCTGATTAATATGTGACTTGCAATTTCTAGAAATGTGTCCAACTTTGTTGCATCTATAACACACTACTTCATTTTTTCTGTTCATGTCTTCAGTAGGTTTCTTATCTGCATTGTTAGTATTCCTAAACATTCTATTACCATAATTATTCTCAATAAATTTAGGTCTTCTACATTCAATAGCTCTATGTCCAAAATCATGACAATTATAACAATAACCATTAAGAGGTTTAAACTATTTACCTGTGCAATCTCTTTTCATATGACCAATAGTATTATAAGCAAAATATCTACCTTTGAATTCTCTTTGCATACCTTTGGTGATTCCTCTTGCTTTGATGATTCTCCTTCTTTTTAAGGTGCATCTTCAGATTTGTTGATCTCATCAGGCTTCTTCTCATCTATGCTTTCAGATGTCTTTAGATCTGGTTTCTTGCTTTCATCATTTGTTCTGAATATATTAAATCCAAGTCCAGTCTTATCATAGGATGGTTTTCCAAAAGAAACTTGTTCATCGATCTTCTCACTATTTGAATATAGCCTTTCAAGTTGTTGTTTGGATTGAGTCAGTTCACCTTTCACAATCTTATTGTACTTCTCAAGTTCTGCATACTGCACATTTACTTTCTCAAATTCAGATGTCACTTTTTCAAGTTTAGATTTCAATTCTTCATTTTCAGTCTTTAGACTTTCATTCTCAGATTTCATATTTACTTCATTTTTTCTATTTCTATCTTTCAAACTAAGCTTCAAATTTACTATCTTCAATTCATGCTTAAGGATCTCATTTTCTTTTTCCAAGTTGCTATCACAATCTTCAATAAGAATTTTGGATTCCTTTTCAGATCTCAGATCTTCTATCTTGTTTTTAAATTTCTCAATAAGGTTCTTTGCATCATCATATTTCCTTTCTAGAGTGTTTCTTTCATCAATAAGCATATCAATCTGCTCAAGAGCTTCATCAAGATTCTTTTGTAGTTGATACACATCTATAGAGATCTTACTCAAGCTGCTAGGCTTTCCTTGAATGATTCTTTTTTGAGTAACTAAGCTCTGATACCAATTGTTAGAAATAGGGAATACTGAGAGGGGGTGGGGGGGTGAATCAGTATTCTACAAACTTTATCTTTTGCCCAATTATGGATATAACAGATTATCTTTATACATGCATAACATAAGAAACTAAAAAATATGCATAACAATAAAGAACTCATAACACATGATATGTTCTCGAGGAAACCCTGGCCAAGGGAAAACCCCGGTGGGGATGGTACCCACAAAGATCCACTAATAAAAAGTATTTTGTTAAGGATGTTGACCCTGTTAGGAGTCTATTACATATGTATAGTGTATCAGTCCTGGTTAAGGGACTATAGGCCTTGTTAGAAGCCTTAACCCTGTTAGGAGTTGTAGCTACAAAATCTGATTACAAGATGAGCCCACTGCCCAAACAAGTAATATACAATCTATACTTATTAAAAAAATAGATTAAGGTACATAACCTTATATTGCTTTCATCATTGTCTTCTTCGCTACTCTTACATTCACATCATATCATATCATCACCATATTACACTTCACCATTCATTCTTACAATTACAATTACATATATACAAGTTATTAAGGCTAATAACTTTACATGGTCGACTTCCATATATTTTTATCTAAGATAAACATCTAGGATGTTGTCCCTTTATATTGTTAAGTCATTATTTTGGTAAACAAAATAATCCCTTAACTCTTTACCAATTCTGTCTTCTTATTCTGACCTGTCGGCTTAACACTGTCTTCGGTAAAACTGCCATAACTAATTCTGTACATTCTGTACTGACTTGCGCTCTGAGATGGGTCATTAGTAGCCATCATAGTATCTATGTTCAAGTGTGCAAGCACTGAACTTGCTCCAGTCAATGTCGCAAACCAAAACTGTATCCTAGTACACTGTGAAAATACTGTCTCACACTTAGACAAATTTGCATTGCGATCTGCCATACTTGCTCTCTGACCTGTGCACTCTTAATGTGGATCATATGTTTCCATAATGACAACATCTATATACTCACTTCAGCCAAATTTCCAACAGGAACTGTGAAAGGTGCTGATTAGAAGCAATATTGACCATGGTGTCCTCAAATACGCTAAGTCTTAGAAGTCCATACCCTTCAGTGACTTGGTTGCTGGTGATTTTCCAGTTTTCGTCCAAGGTTCTTGTGTCTTCAGATCTATATGGAAATCTTGGGAGCATGTTAGGAAGTATTTAGTCAACACTAGTGATCTTGTGCATGGTGAAAGATCAATTTGGTAGAATATTTCTCACTTGTCCAAACCTCTAGCCCTTACGCAGGACTGCTCGACCAAATCCTAGGCCAAGAAAGGTATCTCCTACCTCATTGACATTCTGGAGCATGATGAACTTATTAGTTGGGAGACTCTTAGTTCCAAATTTAACCTCCCCTGCTCTCAAAAGAAAACTTATAATATGATAGCTAATGTCTGTCGAGTTCTTTCCCTTCCTAAGGACTGTCCTGTTGACTCCCACAAGTTTCTTTATTTTAAATGGATTGATGGTACTCTTATCTCTAAAATTAAGGCTTGTAATATCTATAGTGTCCTTTCTTATGATGATTATATTATCAGACATATTATTACTTTATGGTATTTTGATTTGAATGAATTTTTGTGGCAGAAACCCTTTAACCGGCTATGGAAAAGCCCAGTTGCTTTGAAGATTAAGGGTTTTAAATGGCTTATGATGCTTGATAGGCTTAATATTAGAAGGAATCTTACTAATCTTGATTATTGTAGTATTTATAGAATGCCTGATACTTGCAGGTATATTCTCTTTGATTTCTCTATTGCTAAAGAGATCTGGCTAATGTTTGGCATCCACATTCTGAATCATATCAATATCATGGAAATTATCATTGGTTATATACATGGGCTTAAGAAAGACTCCAATTTATTTTGGTTTATTCTCTCTTCTAATATTATTTGGTATATCTAGAAGATAAGAAATGAAGATAGATTTCAAGGTAACTCCAAAGTTTTTATCGAGTCTTTTCATGGACTCACTTTTTCTAAAATTGCTATGCAGTTTTCTATTAACATGGATGTTGAAAGGAATAAGCTCTTATAGTTTATGAAAGATGTGTTAGGAATAATAGTCCACAATACAACTGAAAGAGGGGGGTTGAATCAGTTGTATAAAAAATTATTAAACTTTAAACTTTAAGCACCACAATATCAGATCCAATGAACACAATGAATGCCAACACAATAACACAATATTTTGGTCTCGGGGAAACCCTATTAAAGGTAAAAACCCTGGTGGGAATTAGCACCCACAAATGATGTACTGAGAGTATTGTTATCCTTATTAGAAGATATAGCCCTGTTAGGAGCTTATTGAATCATTATAGTACATAGTCCTTATTAGAGAACATACCCTGTTAGGAGTCAAGAACAAAAGGGAGGGCTCATTGCCCAAAAAAGGTTAAGTCCACCTTTAGAAGTCACTATTTGCACCACAAGTGGATATAAAGAAATACATAATCTTTTGAACTGTTTGGCAGCAACTGTCTTTGCTTGATTAGTTCCAATGAAGTCCACCAATAAACCTCTACTTTACATATAGCAGATACAAGCTCACAGCTTTCACAACCTCTCTATATCATCTTCTTTTTTTCTCACTTTTACAAATAAAAGACCTTTCATTTATACCTTATTACAATTCTTATAAACAGGTTGGCCCATAAGGATTTCCTAATTACAAACAATTACATAAACCTTTGCTAAGATACACACAATATCTAGGACAAGTCTACAATGATTACATTACAACAATTAAGGACCGACATCCTTAATTCAAGTTTGCCAATCATCATACACACTACATCTTTGTAGTCAGCTTCCAAATAGATTACCTTCCAGAGTGCATGCCTCAGTTGACATCATCATGCATTATGTACCTTGCGTAGTTCATAGAACATTCCTTAATACTCTATCTTTCATCCTTGAAGTTTGCATGCACTGATTCTGCATCACCAAAAATCTATACACAAAACTCAGAGACTAACTCTATCATTTCTCACTGTCACAGTTAGTGACCAGTCTTCTCCAAAAAAATTGTAACTCATTCAATATGAAACATTACATTATGTGATCTTGGATATAAGATCACAACATTCTCTTGAATTCTCATCTGTCTTCGCAGCATCTGAAACATCTGTATAGTGTCCGTACATTGTGATTACCAGTCTGATTTCCTCATAAAAATATATGTTGACATTAGTGACAAAACACAAATGACAATAATATGAGTGTCCATTCAGTAACACAGTGATTAAACATATTAAATGTCTCAATCACCTCTCCATGCATTAGCAATATCTAACAATCTCCCTCTTTGACATTTATGTCAACATATGGAAATTTTTTTTCCCAAAGTTTATATCAATCCAAAGTCTTGCAATCAAACAATCTCCCCATACAGTAGGGATTTTCTCATAGAAACACTCCCCCTTTGAAAAAAATGGCAAAGGGTGCCATGAGTCATCAACTTCTTTTCAACATCTCTCTTCCACGATCACTCCCCCTAAGGAGTAGATCCCTACATCCAGTCCAGATTATGATAAGGCTCTGAAAACCCCTAGACTGATGCATCTCTGTATCCTTTAATTCTAACTAGGAGGGGCCTGAACCCCCAACATACCTCTGAGATATTCAAAGGTATCTTTTGATAGTGGCTTTGTGAAGATGTCTGTAATCTGCTCTTTTATACTGATATATTCTATTTTGATTTCATTTTCTGCTACCTTGTCTCTCAAGAAGTGATACTTGATAGAAATGTGTTTATTTTTGGAGTGCATCACCAAATTTTTTGACATATTCACTATACTAGTGTTATCACAATGGATAACCACAGGCTCATCAAAAGTTATTCCAATGTCTATCAGCATTTGTTTCATCCAAACAATTTGAGTGTAGTCTATAGCAGCAACAACATACTCTAATTCAACAGTAGATTGTGCTATACAATCTTGTTTCTTACTTAGTCAAGAAACCAACTTTTTCCCAAGGAAAAATGCACCACCACTAGTACTTTTTTTGTCATCAATATTTCCTGCCCAATTAGCATCAATATAAGCATGAAGTTCAAAGCTATCATTCTTGTCATACCATAAGTCATAGTCTATGGTTCCTCTTAGATACCTTAGTATCCTTTTCACAACAGCTAGATGTATTTCTTAGGGTTCTGCCTGATATCTAGCCACAATTCCAACATCATTAGCAATATCTGGTCTGGTGTGGGTTAGATATTGTAGTCCTCCAACCATTGATCTATACAAAGTCTAAAAAACACACTTTGATTCATCATCAATTGTTAACTTGTTACTGTGTGCTAAAATGTTGTCACACTTCTATGAATCCTTACATGCAAGAAAACTCAAGAATGAGCCCTCACAAATCGACTCATAGCTCTCTATACATGGAGTTGCAAAATTTGTAAAATTGCTCTCAGCTAGAGCTATAAACTCATGACCTTGCTAGTCAACCACACAATGAGAGATTCCAAATCAAAGACAAGGGCAACAATGTCAATATCCCCAATGAAATCAATATGAATTCAATGCAATGCAAACTAATCTATGAGAATGAAAGATGCAAGCTATGCTATGAAAGGAAAATACAAGTGTTACAAATCCTCCTATTAAGCTATGTGAGATTAATCTATTGCATAAAGGAAATCTATACTAAAAATGTCATGATTATGCAACTATGATGTAAGAAAATAAGCTAAATGAAATGCAACAACAATGTTTTCAAAGCTTGAATGCAAGAATGTCTTCAAAAAGCTCCAAATGACCTAGAAAACCTGCAGCATAACATTAGCATAAAAATTTAAGATATGAAAATGAGGAAGAGAGCTCTTCTTTTATAAGAAATGAGAATCAATGGACGATCGAGATTAAGAGGCAAAAGACTTAATCAACGATGGAGGAAAATAGAAGCTTGATCCTTGTGCACAAATATCCTCCAATAGAAAAATAAGAGTTGACTTTTGTGTCTATATGAGACAAAAAGTACTTTTTCTCTTTTTATAAAATAAGAATAATGCTTTATTTGTGCAACATAAGATAAGAAGAAAAGTGGGGATTTTTTATTTAAATAAAAGGGGAGAAAATTCTTTTTAATTAAATAAAGGCTTAGGATAAAGTGATTTTATTATTTAATTAAAAGAGATTTTTAATTAATTAAAAGGGAGCATGTTCTCTTAATTAAATAAGATTTTTATTTTTTTCTCTTTTAAATTAAATAAGGCTCAAACCTTAGGAAATATTGAATTGATTATGATTTGATCAAGGAAATTGATATAATTGATATTGTTGATATTTGAAAATATTGATTCAGGGATTTGATAAATTGCAGAAATGGGGCCCAAAGTCTAGGCGACCATTTTAGGGTGCATACAGTTACCAGTCACCACAGGTATTCCTACTGGTTTACAATCTTTCATTCCAAATTTCTTAAGCAATTCTTTGAGATACTTGGTCTGAGAAATGAAAATACCATTCTCATTTTGAGTTATTTGCAATCCAAGAAAGAATTTTATTTCACCTATCATGGACATTTCGAATTCACTTTCCATTTCTTTAGCAAATTTCTTACATAGATCATCATTGCCTCCAAAGATAATGTCATCCACAAATACTTCTATTATCAGGATTCCATCTTTACTAGTTCTTAAATATAAATTACTGGCCGCATTACCTTTTCTGAATCCAAACCCAAGTACATACTTGATGCAGGAGCATCCTGGGTGTAAGAGCAATCTTGCATCACCCAAAAATATTTATGTTTTTATTCAATAAGGGTTATTTTGTGCAGAGCTGCTATTTATGGAAAGTTACTATTTTTGGTAATTTTCGTATGTGCTCAGAATGATCTGATTTCTTTCTTGGAGGTTCATTTTGGTCATATAAGTCTGCCAGTAAAGTTTCATTGCCAGATCAAGTGTATATTGGAAGATATTGAAGATTTTCGGTATTGGCAGCAGGGTACAGAAACTTTGAACTCAGTTTTGAAGGCTTTAGAGGCCCCGGATGAGGTCGAAAATTTGGGTGACAAGCGCTTACGCTGGTCAAGCCTGTAGAGCGCTTCGTGGCATTTCTGAAATGGGGTTATAATAGCCGATTGGGTCAACTGGTGATGACTTATGGTCTTCGGAAGTTGGGCCACCTGAAATAGCGAAAAATAATTTTCTTCAAAATTTCTGTTCGGGTTTCAAAGGTTATCTTGAGCTGACTATGATGTAATGAAATGTAAAATAAAATAATTCTAAGTTTGGTCGGCCTTATTGGCTAAAATTCTGGAACCTTCCCAGGCGGTGGAAAATTGCCTATATAAGGAAGGCTGTATTATTGTCTTAGGCAGTTCAGAATAGTTCTGGGTAGTAGATCTGGGTATTGATTTGGGGCTTTGTCCTAAAGAATATTGTAAGGGAATGCCCATGTGGCTTTGCATATTGTAATTCTGAAAGTTTGTAATTCCACCTTTGTGGAGATAATAAGAAGCCAATTTTTTGTTCTTGCATATTATTGTTGTTGTTTCTCTATTTCTGTTATGTGTTTGTGGCATTAAGGGGAGCACCTTCATCAGGTGGTATCAGAGCAAGAGTTCTTGAGTGTGTAAACAGATCGCCGACTGTGAGGCAGTTTGCACTAGGACCGTGGCTAGGGTTTCAGCGCGCATCGTGAAAATGCCTCCACGAAGGGAACGTGGCGGAAGAGCTGGTGTTGTAACACTTGAGGTTAGAGAGCTACAGAGACAAGTGCGAGCATTACAAGAAGAGATTCGTAGAGGAATGAATCTTAATGTCAAAGATGAAAGTGAGGATGAAGCCGAAGAAGAATATCAAGAAGGAGAAGCTGAAATTGTGAATCAGGAGGAAGAAAGACTTTTTCGGGCGATTTTCAAGATTGGGAAAAGACCTAAGATTGAGGTTCCTACATTTTCTGGAAATCTTAACCCAGAGGAATTGATCGACTAGATCAATGAATGTGAGGAATATTTTGAGTATGAAGATGTTGAGGATCCTGATAGGGTCAAATTTGCGAAGGCCAGACTAAAAGGTCATGCGAAGATCTGGTGGCAAGAAATTCGATTGGAGCGAAATAGAAGAGGGAAAGATAAAATCACAAGATGGGATCGGATGGTGGATAAATTGAAGTGACAGTTCATTCCTGTTGATTATGAGCTTGATCTACTAAAGAAAATGCAAAGTTTGAAGCAAGCAGGAAGATCTGTTCAGGAGTATACAGAGGAGTTCTATCGACTCCTCATCAGAACAGGCCATGCAGAAGTTGATAAGGAGAAAGTTGCTCGATACCTTAATGGGTTAAGGCCAAGCATTCAGGAGGAGTTGAATCTGGTTCGAATGAGCAGTATTGAGGAGGCATACCAATTTGCCCTAAAAATAGAGGAAAAGCTGAACAAGAAGTTCGAGAGTAGACAAAACGGAAGAGGTCGCGGTGGACGATCTGGTGGACAGTCATATGGTGGTCGAAATGAAGATCTGAAAAAGAAGGATGAGGCCAGTAGCAGTCAGAATCAACGTGGAAATAATTCCAATCGCTTGCAGGATCAGAATAATAGAGATCAGAGAGGAAGAGGAAGAGGACAAGGATCTGGAAGAGGAGGCTTCCGTGGAACATGTTTTCACTATGGAGAAGAAGGTCATAGGGCATTTGAATGTCCTCAGCGCCAAGGCAGAATAGATAGAAGAAATGAAGGCCAGGCCAGAGTTGCACATGTAGATGAAGATGTCAGATCATCAAATTCTAAAGATGCTGAAAGAGGAGAAACGTTGATTAACAGAAGAGTCCTGTTGAGTGGTGAGAATGAACCTGAGCAAAGGAGGAGCCTGTTTCGCACCAGGTGCAAGTGTGAAGGTAAATGTTGTGATGTGATCATTGATAGTGGAAGCACTGACAATTTGGTGTCAGAAGAGATGGTGACAAAGTTGAAGCTCAAGAGACAGAAACACCCACATCCATATCGGATTGCCTGGGTACAGGATGACCACAAGGTCATGGTCAATGAACAATGCCTAGTGAAGTTCAAGATCGGCGGGTACCAAGATGAGGTACTATGTGATATCATCTCTATGGATGCATGTCATATGTTATTGGGTAGACCGTGGTAGTTTGACAGATGTGCTGTACACGATGGTCGTGCGAATACCTATTCCCTAACAAAGGATGGAGTGCGACATAAGCTAAAGCCATTGAAGGAGACTGAAGAAAAAGTATGTGGTAATGCAAGAATAACATTTGTTGATGGAAGGAAATTCCTAGATGGTATGAGGCATGAGCATGTATGTTTTGCTTTAATTCCAAAAGCTGGTAAAGAGGAAGTAGAAGATGTTCCTGTAGAAGTTGCAGATTTGTTGAATGAGTTTCAGGATATTGTATCCGATAACGTGCCTGATGGATTACCACCAGTTAGGAAGATCAGTCATCAGATGGACTTGATCCCAGGAGCGAGTTTGCCGAATAAGGCGGCACACAGAATGACACCTGCAGAAAGTGAGGAGTTGAACAGACAAGTACATGAACTGTTACAGAAGGGGTTGATTCGAGAGAGTCTAAGTCCCTGTGCTGTACCAGCGGTATTAGCACCAAAGAAGAATGGAGAATGAAGGATGTGTATAGATTCCAGAGCAATAAACAAGATCACAATCAAGTATAGGTTTCCATTGCCATGAATGGATGATATTATGGACTGTTTGAGTGGAGCTGTGTATTTCTCAAAGATAGATCTGAAGAGTGGATATCACCAGATTCGGATCAGAGAAGGAGATGAATGGAAGACTGCCTTCAAGACAAAGGAAGGACTATATGAGTGGTTAGTCATGCCTTTTGGGCTAACCAATGCACCGAGCACTTTCATGCGGCTCATGAATGAGGTTCTGAAAGAATTTCTGGGTAAGTTTGTCATTGTTTACCTAGATGATATTTTGATCTTTAGTAAGACATTGGATGAGCATATGATGCATATTCGTATGGTATTTGAGAAGTTGAGAGAAGAGAAATTGTTGATTAATTTGAAGAAGTGCAGTTTTGTGAAGAAAGAGTTAGTGTATTTGGGATTTGTAGTTTCAGGAGAAGGTCTAAAAATGGACCCAAAGAAGGTACAGGCTATCCTTGAATGGCCTACTCCAAGGAGTGCTACTGAGGTAAGATCTTTTCATGGTTTGGCTAGCTTTTACAAAAAGTTTATCAAAAATTTTAGCAGTATTTGTGGACCCTTGACTGAAACAATGAGAGGGGATAGAAAAGAGTTTAAGTGGACTAATGGGGCAGAAAAAAGTTTTCAATTGTTGAAACAAAAAGTTACAGAACAACCAGTTTTAGCACTTCCAGATTTTAATAAGGTGTTTCAAGTAGATTGTGATGCTAGTGGTACTGCAATAGGAGCTGTTATGAGCTAAGAAGGTAAACCTGTTGCTTATTTCAGTGAGAAGTTAAATGATGCCAAGAGGAAATATTCTGTTTATGATCAGAAATTTTATGCTATAGTTCACGCATTAAAGAAGTAGAGACATTATCTGCTTCCTAAGGAGTTTGTTTTGTATACTGATCATCAAGCTTTGCAATATTTGAATAGTCAAGGAAAGTTGAATCAGAGGCATTTGAAATGGGTTGAGTTTTTGCAGAGTTATACATTTGTTTTGAAACACAGGAGTGGAAAGTCTAATAGGGTTGCAGATGCTCTTAGCAGAAGGCAACTATTGCTGACAGAAATGCAGATTGAAGTGGTTGGGTTCAAGGAACTCAAGAATTTGTATCTAGAGGATCCTGATTTTGGTGAAGCTTGGAAAGCTTGTACAGAACCTGTTACTCTAGACAGGACGAAATGGCTGGATTTTATCATCCAAGATGATATGCTATTCAGAGGGAGTCAGTTGTGCATTCCACGAAGTTCTATGAGGGAGAATCTCATCAAGGAGAAGCATAGCGGAGGATTGGCTGGACATTTTGGTCATGACAAAACCCTTTCTTTGGTTAGTGAAAATTATTATTGGCCACAATTACAGCAAGATGTGAAGAAGTTTGTACAGAGTTGCAGAGTATGTCAGATGGCAAAAGGAGTGAAGCAGAATACAGGGTTGTATCAGCCATTACCTATACCAGAGAAGCCTTGGGAGGATATCAGTATGGACTTTGTTCTTGGTTTACCGAGGACTCAGCGGGGACATGATTCAATTTTTGTAGTGGTTGACAGATTTTCGAAGATGACACATTTCATTCCCTGCAAAAAGACTAATGATGTTGTTCATGTAGCAGAATTGTTTTTCAGAGAAGTAGTGAGACTTCATGGTTTGCCAAAGACCATAGGTTCAGATCGGGACACTAAGTTTGTTGGATATTTCTGGCGTACGTTATGAAAGAAGTTGAAGACAGATTTGAAGTTCAGTTCATCACATCATCCACAGACTGATGGACAGACAGAGGTGGTGAATAGGAGTTTGAGAAATTTGCTGAGATGTTTGGTTGGAGATAAGACAACAGGATGGGATTTGATTTTACCACAGGCAGAATTTGCATACAATAATTCTGTCAATAGGAGCACTGGTAAATCACCATTCTAGATTGTATATGGAAGTAGTCCAAGAAATGCATCTGAATTGAGAAAGATAGATAAAGGAGAAATAAGTAGTGCTGAAGCTGAGGATTTTGCAGAACACTTGAAAAACATCCATGAGGAGGTGAGGAAGTATATTACCAAGATGAACGCACAGTATAAGGCTAAGGCAGATGAGAAAATGAGGTATAAGGAATTTCAGGTTGGTGATGAAGTCATGGTTCATTTGCGGAAGGAGCGGTTTCCAGTTGGTACATATAACAAGCTGAAAATGAAGAAGTTTGGACCATGCAGGATATTGAAGAAACATGATTCAGGAAATGCATATGAGGTAGAATTGCCTACTGAGCTAAATATTTCACCAGTGTTTAACATTTTAGATCTGACAGAGTATCATGAGGGAGGTGTTGAAGATGAGATCACAGCGGCACAGTGGAGTATTCCAGCAACTAGTTCAGACACTAAGGAGATTGAAGATATACTGGATAGTCATGTTGGCAGAAGCACAAGGAACAGGACATATGAAGAATATTTGGTCAAGTGGAAAGGATGACCTGTTGAAGATTCATCATGGCTAACAAAGGAGGAGGTTAACCGTCTTGATTTTCCTCTGCACACCTGAGTCGTGACAGAGTCACTTCTCAAATTACCCCGAGTGTCTGATGCAGGAGCATCCTGGGTGTAAGAGCAATCTTGCATCACCCAAAAATATTTATGTTTTTATTCAATAAGGGTTATTTTGTGCAGAGCTGCTATTTATGGAAAGTTACTATTTTTGGTAATTTTCGTATGTGCTCAGAATGATCTGATTTCTTTCTTGGAGGTTCATTTTGGTCATATAAGTCTGCCAGTAAAGTTTCATTACCAGATCAAGTGTATATTGGAAGATATTGAAGATTTTCGGTATTGGCAGCAGGGTACAAAAACTTTGAACTCAGTTTTGAAGGCTTTAGAGGCCCCAGATGAGGTCAAAAATTTGGGCGATGAGCACTTGCACTGGTCAAGCCTGTAGAGCTCTTCGTGGCATTTCCGAAATGGGGTTATAATAGCCGATCGGGTCAACTGGTGATGACTTATGGTCTTCGGAAGTTGGGCCACCTGAAATAGCGAAAAATAATTTTTTTCAAAATTTCTGTTCGGGTTTCAAAGGTTATCTTGAGCCGACTATGATGTAATGAAATGTAAAATAAAATAATTCTAAGTTTGGTCGGCCTTATTGGCTAAAATTCTGGAACCTTCCCAGGCGGTGGAAAATTGCCTATATAAGGAAGGCTGTATTATTGTCTTAGGCAGTTCAGAATAGTTCTGGGTAGTAGATCTGGGTATTGATTCGGGGCTTTGTCCTAAAGAATATTGTAAGGGAATGCCCATGTGGCTTTGCATATTGTAATTCTGAAAGTTTGTAATTCCACCTTTGTGGAGATAATAAGAAGCCAATTTTTTGTTCTTGCATATTATTGTTGTTGTTTCTCTATTTCTGTTATGTGTTTGTGGCATTAAGGGGAGCACCCTTCATCAATACTTGTCTAATCTTGCACACCAAGCCCTGGGAGCTTGCTTTAGCCCATACAGAGCTTTTTTCAATCTGCAAACTATGTCTTTGTCTTCGCATAGAGGAAATCCATTTGGTTGTTCTATATAGATTTCTTCTTCAAGATCTCCATTCAGAAATATAGATTTTACATCCATTTGATACACTTTGAAGTTCTTATGTGCAACATAAGATAAGAACAATCTTACTGCCTCTATTCTAGCAACAAGAGAAAATGTTTCTTCAAATTCTATGCCTTCTTGCTGTGAGTATCCCTTACACACTAGTCTTTCTTTGTTCCTTACAACAGTTCCTCCTTCATCCATTTTGTTTCTAAAAACCCATTTTGTTCCTATTACATTTTTATTTTTAGGTCTAGGAATCAATTCCCAAGTATTCTTCTTCTTTATCTGATCCAATTCTTCTTTCATAACATTTATCCAAGATTCATCTTTAAATGCTTCATCTGTAGTTCTTGGTTCAACTTGAGAAATCAAACAAATTTCTTCTCTAACTTTAGATCTAGTTAGCACTCCTTAACTGGTATTGCCAATAATTTGATTTTGAGAATGATTATTTTTTACATACCTTGGTGTTTTAGGAGTCTCAGTAGCTTTACTTGTGCTAGCATCACAAGCCTCTTTTTCACTTTCTTCCTCAACAAGTTCTTCTCCTTTTGTAGCAGTAGTAGTTTCTTTTATCTTTGTAATCTGATTACTATCATACATTCTTTCTTGTATCTAATATTTCTCATCTATTCTTACATTGTTACTTTCAATCATCTTCCTCAATCTCAGATTGAAACATTTGTAAGCCTTTCTTTTAATAGAGTAACCAAAGAATATTCCTTCATCACTTCTAGCATCAAACTTCCCTATTTCATCATCTCTCTTGATATAACACTTACTATCAAATATTCTAAAATATTTTACAGTAGGAGTATGATCAAATCATAATTCATAGGGAGTCTTACTTGTACCTTCTCTGATTTGAATTCTGTTCAATGTATACACTGTAGTTCCAACAACCTCTCTCCAATGTACATGAGATACATTTCCTTTGATCAACATTATCCTAGTAGCATCAAGTATAGTCCTGTTTCTTTGCTTTGCTATCCCGTTCTGTTGTGGAGTCCTAGGAGCAGATGTTTGTCTCTTTATCCCATGCTCTTCGCAGTATGAATTGAATAAGTCTGAAGTAAACTCTCCACCTCTGTTTGACCTTAAGCATTTGATCTTTAAACCTGATTCATTCTCTACTTTTTCTTTGAACAACTTGAATTTATCAAATGCTTCTAATTTCTCTCTTAAATAAGTAACCCACCTCATTCTAGAAAATTCATCAACAAAGAGTATTAAATACCTTTCACCATAGTACAAATTTGTTCTTGTAGGTCCACACAAATCTGTATGTATCAGATCCAACTTTCATTTTGATGTATATGCTTTGATTTTGTAACTACTTCTAGTCTTCTTTCCCATAACACATTCTCTGCATACAATGTTAGATGGCTTCACAATCTTTGGCAAATCTCTTACAACATTAGCCATACTTGCCTTCACAATGTTATCAAAATTAACATAACAAAATCTCCTATGCCATAACCAACTGTCATTTACCTTTGTAACAAAACAAGAGGCTCCAGATGTGTTTAGTTCAAATACATTACCTCTAGATTTTGAACTGGTAGCAATCAATTTTCCTTCCTTTCTTCTGATAAAATATTTTCCATTAACAAAACTTAACTGAAATTCTTTATCCATTAACTATCCAACACTCAATAGATTATGTTTCAGTCCTTCAACATGTAGTACATTGTCTGTGTTAGTCTTTCCATCCAGAGTGATGGATCCTACTCCTATGATAGATTTAGGGAGATTATCCCCAAACCTCACAACACCTCCATCATACTTTACTAATTTGACAAACTTGTTCTTATCACCAGTCATATGATGAGAACAACCACTGTCAATTATCCATTCAATTTTCTTGTCAACATGAGATACTAAAGATTTTTCTTCATGTACTGGTTCATCTCTAATAGAAACAAATCCAATATCTTCATAATCTAAATCATCATCACCAGAGATTCCTTCACTAGCATAATACCATTCTCTATCCCTTTTAATCTTTTCATAATTAGGTTTGTACTTAGAAACTCTTGTAGGACATCTAGATGCAAAGTGACCTACCTTGTTGCATGAAAAACATTTTAAGGGTAACTTGCCTTCAAAATTTCCCTTACCTCTTTTTTCTCTTCTAGCAATTAGTGCAGCAAGTTCATTCATCTTTCTTTCTTCAGTCATTATTTGTTCCCATTCCTCATCATATTCACCAAGCTCTTCTTTTAGGTCTTCTTTGCCGGTGCTCCGAAGTGTAGATAATTTCTTGTGTGCAGATGCCTTAAATGTAGATACAACTTTAGGTACGGCTTCTCCTAATTTCACAGCTTCAAAATTATTTAGCTTTGTAATCAACATCTCTCTGCTAAAGTTTGGAGTCAGAGGTATAGTTTCTTCAATAGACATAGCCTTGAACTTGTAAGCAGGTGTTAGTGATCTGAGGATCTTTGCAATAAATTCTTCATCATAAGTACCTCCACACTTTCTGATTCCAACTATAGCTTCTGTAACCCTTTGAACATAGGCCCTAATTCTTTCATCCTCATTCATTTGCAGCTTCTCCATCTTTGTCTTCCAATTTTGTAACTTCGCTTGTTTGGTATACTTTTCTCCTTCATATAGTGCTTCTAACCTTTCCCAAATTTGAAAATCCAAATCCAAGTCTTTAACTTTAGTAAACTCTCCTTGCGAGAGTGCGTTGATCAGAGCTTCTCTTGCAATCATGGTTAATGAAAATATCTTCTTTTCATCCTCAGTAGAAGTGTCAATTCATCTTTGGTCTTTATAGCTATCTTTTTCCTTGTTATCAACCAATAGTCAATCCCCAAATAGAATAGGTGAGTTCACATCTTGTTCTTCCAACTATCAAAGTTTTCAGGATCAAACTTTGGACTATCCTTCCTATAGAATTCCATCTCCAAGATCACCTCAATCTATTAAGCTTTCTCCCTAAGGACCACAAGCTCTGATACCAATTATTAGGAATAACAGTCCACAATACAACTGAGAGGGGGGGGGGGGTGAATCAGTTGTATAATAGATTATTAAACTTTAAATTTAAGCACCACAATATCAAATCCAATGAACATAATGAATGCCAACACAATAACACAATATTTTGGTCTCGAGGAAACCCTGTTAAAGGTAAAAACCCTGGTGGGAATTAGCACCCATAAATGATGTACTGAGAGTATAGTTATCCTTATTAAAAGATATAGCTCTGTTAGGAGCTTACTGAATCATTATAGTACATAGTCCTTGTTAGAGGACAGACCCTGTTAGGAGTCAAGAACAAAAGGGAGGGCTCACTACACAAAGAAAGTTAAGTCCACCTTCAGAACTCACTATTCGCACCACAAGTGTATATGAAGAAATGCACAATCTTTTGAACTGTTTGGCAACAATTGTCTTTGCTTGATCAGTTCCAATGAAGTCCACCAATAAACCTTCACTCTACATATAGCATATACAAGCTCGCAGCTTTCACAACCTCTTTATATCATCTTCTTTTTTTCTCACTTTTCCAAAGAAAAGACCTTTCATTTATACCTTATTACAATTCCTATAAACAGGTCAGCCCATAAGGCTTTCCTAATTACAAACAATTACATAATCCCTTGCTAAGATACACATGGTATCTAGGACAAGTCTACAATGATTACATTACAATAATTAAGGACTGACACCCTTAATTCAAGTTTTCTAATCATCATACACACTACATCTTTGTAGTCGGCTTCCAAATAGATTGCCTTCTAGATTGCACACCTCAGCTGACATCATCTTGCATTCTGTACCTTGCACAGTTCATAACATTCCTCAATACTCTATCTTTCATCCTTGAAGTTTGCATGCACTGATTCCGCATCACCAGAAAGCTATACACAAAATTTAGAGACTAACTCTGTCATTTCTCACTGTCACAGTCAGTGACCAGTCTTCACCAAAACATCTGTAACTCATTCAATATGAAACATTACATGATGCGATCTTGGATATAAGATCACAACATCCTCTTTAATTCTCATCTATCTTTGCAGCATCTGAAACATCCGTACAATGTCCATACACTGTGATTACCAGTCTGATTTTCTCACAGAAACACATGTTGACATCAGTGACAAAATACAAATGACAACAATATAAGTGCCCATTTAGTAACATAGTGATTAAACATATTAAATGTCTCAAAAACCTCCTCATGCATTAGCAATATCCAAAAAAATGGACATGCCTCCATGTTCATTTATGAGATGAAGGATGGCTATGAATGGAGACAAAACTTAGATAGCATCTCCACATTTGTGGATGCCCTCACCAAGTTGATGAAAGAGATTAAAGATAATAGGGAACCCCCATTTTCCAAGATTGATATGCTTGCTAAGATTCATGAGAGGAAGACAATCATCTGGATGGAAGGCCCCCTCGGCTGGACCACATGGGTTGAGACCCATGAGGGTGTTTTTCATTGATTTTATGTTGCTCTACTTTTAAAATTTTTTTGGCTCTGCCCTCTTGTATATGGTGCTCTCTTGGATGCATATCTCGTGGACAGTCCTTTGGGCTGATCTCTTTCTTTTTTATGTTCATATTACTCTAGAACAATAACTTATCTTTTGGTGTTGAGGCTTGGCCTCAGTTTTTATTACATTGTAAACTTTGTTATTACTCTATTTCTAATATAAAAAAAACAATGTCTAATGCAAACATATTAAAATCTAGCTTAACCAATATAAATATAAAATTTTATAATATAATAATATTTTTAATTTTAATTTTTTTTATAGATAAGTGTTGTAAAAGGGGACAACTCCTATTACAACATAATTCAACAAACAATAGAGCTAGTTTCCTATGTCTTAGGTGATTTGGCTAGAGCCTGGTAAAATACAATGATCTTGTTTTTTGCATTGACTTTAATACCTCTTTTTATTATCTCACAAATATTCTCAACAGATGTTTCTTTGCTCACGAATATACTCTAACTTCTTTATTTCTAAATATTCTATAGTAGTATAAAGGGGGATATAATCCACAACGATCTCCACAATGAGTTTTTAGAAATCAAGGACCATCCATTCAATTTTCCTATTAGATCTTTATCCCATGCCATAAACCACTCTAATTACCTACATAACCTTATCTAACACTTACTAGCAAAAGGACATTTGTATAGAAGATGATTCAATGTCTCTTTCACCTTTTTACATGACACAAATGTTGGGCCCATGAATACCATAAGTCTTCAATCTTTCACCAGTTAATATCATTTTGTGCAAGACCATCCATAGAAAAGCTCTAGCTCTTTGATCCACCATTTTATCCCAACACAATTGTGTTGGCCACTCATCCGAATCTCTTTGCATGACATACAATTGATATCCCAATTTTGCATTATACTCACTCCATTTTGCAGCACACCAAATAATTTCATCCTTTTGATTATCAAGCACAACTCTTTTATGTTGCAAAATCTCATTAACTCTTTCTTGCTCCTCCCATGGTATACTAGCATGCCTAATTTGAATCCAATTATATATACCACTACCTAGGTGAGTCTCCACCACATAGTTCTCCACCTCATGTATCTAGCCTTGTTGATCAAACAAATTAGCGAGGCATTCAAAACCATCTCACGAGTCTCTCCAAAACCTTACACATTTTTAGTTTCCTAACTTCCAAGTGAGGTGATACGTGATTAAAGCCCCACACTCTTTAATAAGAACTTTTTAAATAGTTTATTTTTATTTAAATTTTGTAATAATTATTTTATTATGATTTATAAAAATCATATTATAAAGTGATGATCTACAACTAATTGAATATCTAGATGAACTGAAGGAACATTGATTAGAGATCATCAAGCTACTAAAGTGATATGTAAGATGACTAAATCAGTCTATATATTGTCATTGATGTCAACTATTTTTGACAATACTTATCACAATAGTTACAAATATCTAAACATCTGTAGAAGGAAGAAAAGATGAAGAAATGAGATATCTACATAAGGAAAAGATGGATATGACAGATAAGGATAAAGTAAACATTGGGTAACTTATTGATGAGTCTATGGCTTTATATTGTTGACTTGAGCATGTTACATTAATCTATTATGAAGAAGAGATTTGAATTTGAACAAGTCAATGTGGTCAGTAATTGAAGACTTTTGTATACACTGAGCCAATGCAGTGTATACCAAGTGACAGTAATAATCGAGTTAGTTATCACCGATGCATTTCAGTATTAACTGAGTATGGATGAAAACATTAAATGCTAAGAATAGCTGACTAAAATTGATGAGCTGGATATTTTTATGATTTCGAGGTTAAGGATGAAGTTAGTTATGAGATCCACGGGTGACATAATTCAGAGATGATCTAAAGGATGAGATTGAAATGTGTTAAGGACACATCTACCAAGGAAGGTTTAAGCAGAAAAATGGATGAAGGAGATTAAGAGGCAAAATCTAATGGCTAATATGAAAATGGTTTACTTTTCTATTTAAGAGATATGAGTTTCATTGTTGAAACATGTCAGACAAAAGGAGACTACAGATATTTCACGTGAAGATTATATTCACACATTCTTGATTAAGCTGGTTACAGAAAGAATTGAGCTACAGACATTACCGAGTGTCAGAGAACTATTTACCGAGTGAAGTAAGTTGAGAAATATTGAGGAAGTGAAATTGATTAATGATCAGAGGAATTTATGAGCATAGCATAGATCTGAATATTTTCAATTGAGTTGTGTTTGAATCAGATGAGAACTGTATCAGTTTAACCATTGATTCAGAAAATATCTTAACCAAGTGGACTTAACGGTCTTATTGTATTACCCTATGAAATTCATTGAATGTAAATTGTTATTTTGTTAACCCCATAGTGAATGCTAGCCAAAAGTGAACTGTTAGTGATAAATCCTCTAACCAGGTCACACCTAATAGTGTGCATTGTAACCTTTAACATGGTTGGCTCCTACAAGCTCACTTTAGAAGAGTGAATTATTTTGGGTTACTAGTCCCAGGTGGTTTTTCCCTTAGCAGGGTTTCTACATTAAATCATTGTGTTATGTGTTATTTGTTATGATTGTTTTTCTTTCATACTTTACATACTACATAGTTGGTTTAATTGGTAATCACAATTTGGATAATTACTAGTATTTGGTAAAGTGAATAGATAGATTGATATTTTATGTTACCGAGCTGTATAAATTATTGAAATTGTTTTGTAAGGTACATCTGGGAGTTTGGGACTGTAAGATAACTGATTTAACTGATTCACCCCCCTCTCAGTTATTCTAACAATTGGTATCAGAGCATATTGGTTTCTTGGAAGAAAGTTTTAAGGACTTGAGCAAAAAGATCACAAGATGTATAAGAGGGAAGTTCCTATGCTGAATAAAGATAACTTCTCCACATGGAAAAGTAGGATGAGGCTTCACATATCTAGAATCAGAGGATTTGCTATACATTTACTAGACAATGACTACTTACAACTGAATGTTGGACCTTTGACTCTTGATCAGTTGAGGGACATACATGAACATAATAATACTATTATAGAGATTGTTGCTTCTCTATCTGATGCAGACTTTGAGGATCTCAAGGATTGCACTACAACAAAGAAAATATGGGATAAAATTTCTTAAGTTTATGGTCGTGATGTGAATGTAATGAGAGCCATAGTTGAAAGCTTGAGAGGTAGATTTGATGACATGAAGATGAAGGAAGGTGAGAACATTACACAATACTCTAACTGAATCAAAGAGGTAGTCAATGCTATCTGAGGAGTAGGAGGTACTATTTCTGAAGATACTGTGGTAAGTAAGATACTGAGAACCTTGTTGCCTATCTATGCAATGTATATTTTCTATTCATGAAATGAGGTCTACATCTAATAGCACTCTTACTCTTGATAGCCTGATTGGAAAGTTAACTACTTTTGAGTTGAATAATTATGACAATAGTGTTGTACCAAGTGTTGAGTCTGATTTTATTTCATCTCTTAAGATTGGTAAATCTAGCAGTGAGAATAATATAAAGAATGAAACTGACAGTGATATCGAAGATGAGCTTGAAGCACTTATGGCCCAAAGACTAAAGAAAGGTAAAGGAAGGTATAAGGGAAAGTTATCTTTAGCTTGTTTTAATTGTAAAGAGATTGGCTATATTGCTACTAGATGTCCTAACATGAAAGAGGAAGATAAAGACAATGACCGATTTGGTGATGGAAAGTTTGGCATAAGGAATAAAAGAGGAAACCGACACTACAATAGAGACAATCAAGATTACAAAGACAAAGACAAGAAGGCATGTTACCTTGTTGGAGAAAATGAAGATGACACCGACAATGATGATGAAATTGAAGTCGTATTTGTTGCAATGAAAGATGATTCAGAAGAAGAGGAAAGGTATGTAGAAACAACCCTTATTTATAAAGTTAGTAAGAATGATACTTAGATCCTTGATAGTAGTTGTACACATCACATGACTGGTGATGAAGATAAGTTTAAACATCTTGAGCACTATAATGGAGGATCAGTGAAAATGGGAAATAATACACCTTGTTAAGGAAAAGGAAAATGGTCTATCTTATTGAATGATAGGATTAGATGTGATAATGCATACTGGGTAAAAGGACTTAACTACAATTTGTTGAGTGTATCACATTTGAATAACTCAGGTCACCGAGTTTCATTTTAAAGCAAGAAGGTGAAAATCTGTGATGATAATGGAAAGCTTGTCTGTACTGGAGGACAATCAAAAGGTAATTTATTATATCTTGACAATGCTGAAACTTCTTGTTTATTGATGAAGAATGAAGATGTATGGTTATGGCATAAGAGGCTATGTCATGTGAACTTTGATAACATGATTAAGATCAATAAAAAGAGAAAATTTAGAGGTTTACCGAGTCTAACCAAACCCGATCATGTTATGTGCAATCAATGTCAGAAAGGAAAGATGACCAAATCTAGTTTTAAAAGTAAAGACTATTCATTTGAAGGTATTTTGAGTTGGTACATGGTAACTTATGTGGTCCTATGAGAACTTAAAGCTACTATGGTGACAAATATTTTATTTTATTTTTTGATGACTACTCTAGGATGATGACAGTCATGTTCTTAAAATTAAAATATGAGGCATTCAAATTGTTTAAATGGTATAAGGCCTAAAGTTGAAAAAGAAATCGAGAAAGAATTGAAATGCTTAAGATCTGATAGAGGAGGTGAGTTTATTTCTGATGAATTCACTAATTTCTATAATGATCATGGAATCAAAAGCCATGTTTCTGCACCTAGGACACCACATAAGAATGGGATTGCTGAAAGGAGGAACCAATCTATTGTTGATTGTGCTAGAACATTGATGATTGAGAAAAATGTTGCACAAATGTATTGGAGAGAAGCAGTTAGCACTGCAGTATACACCATGAACCGAGTTCAACTGAAGAAAGACACAAACAAGACACCTTATGAGTTATGGTTTGGATATACACCGAATGCAAGTTATTTCAGAATCTTTGGTAGTAGGTGTTATATTCTTAAAGATGATAGGAATGACAAATTTGACTCTAAAGGTGATGAAGGAATATTTTTAGGATATTCTACTAAGAGTAAAGCTTATAAATGTTTGAAAAAGGCTACTAATAAAATGATAGAAAGTGCTAATGTAAAAGTTGATGAGTTTTTTGAAAAGAATGATGAAGAAAGCATGAAGGAACCAGAAGACTATGGTAGGTTTATGAATAGGGGTGAAACGAAGCTTAACAATGCATCTAACATTCCCTTAGTCATGTGTAATTTGAATTGAATTGACAAGAAATATAAATCTAGAAATGCTTGAAATTAGATAAGACAAGGTACATACCTCATAATGAAACTAATTTGGAAATACCTATTTTCTAATGCCTGTGTATAGTTTCAGGGAATTCTGCAACCTGCTCTGGACTGGAAATGCCAAGACAGAGAAAACCAAGAAATTTTTGTCTTTATGAAGGTAGGTCGACCTTGACCCAGATAGCGGGGTACAATCTTACCTTGGGGCACAATCTTACCCCCCACTGAAGGTCGACATTGAACCAAAACAACTCTGATAGAAATTTTGTTCATGGATCTCGAAAGTTCACCGAAAAGGGTATCCAGATCTGAATTGCAATTCTCAAAAAAATGATTGTACATATCTAAAAATGGTGTTTTGGGGTGGCTATATAGGGTTTTGCCTTAGTCAAACCCCTATTTTGGTGATCTCCACCTCCACAAATAGCCGGATGTAATAGAATATGTGTGTGTATTGAATGTGTAATGCCAAGATCTAATCCTCTAGATTGAAACCCTAGCATGAATGAGTATGAGACAAAAATGCATAGATTTGAATGTGAAGAAAGCATACCAAGCCCCCAAGGCTAAAGTACTCTCACCAAACTTACAAGCCATAATTTCTACCCCATGATTGTATCTTTGAATGCTTGAATATTGATAATGGTGGATCAAGGAAGAATGAATCTCTCTTGTTCCAAATAGATGTCCATAATGGTGTGCTCACAAAAATGCTTGATATCAACAATGGCTTGATCTTCTATATCACCCTCTTTCAATCTTGCATCTTCACTTCACCATTTATTTCTTTCTTGAATCAATTGTGTCTCCTTGTCTTGTGATTGTGAAAATGAAGGCAAATGAGAGTCTTTATATAGAGGTTTCAAGGTGAGGCTCCTAGAGTAATGTGAGGACCCATAAATTCAAATTTCACCTCAAATTATGGTCCAATCACAATAACCAACTAAGGAGGGAAATAAATTAAATGAATTTCAAATTAAAACCCTTCCACATTCGGATCTAAAAGCCTGACATTGATTTCAGGGCTCTCCGGGACCAAAAATTAAAAAGGAGGATCAAATCCTGATAGAGGTCAAGGATGTCCTCAACTCTACCATAGGGTAGAGTCAACCTCAACTCTGACCTAGGTCAGGGTCGACCTCGACCTTGACCTAGGGGTCCAAATCTAGCTAGAATAAAAGACAAGAGGTCCCGGGGATGCCCAGAGACCTAGAAATGATAACAGAACATGGCAGAGTGCCAAAGAGAGGCAAAAAATCCTATGATGAACATGATGAAGGATAGGAGGACCTATACATAGTTCATACCTAGAAAATAGATCCACAAAAAAGGGAAATCAGGGAGAATCCTCAGGATCCTAACCCTAATTTCACCTAAAATGAAGGAATCAAGTGCAAAATGCATCCTAAATGCAAGTTTATCATGATATGTGTACTAAAAGAGGGTGCTAAACCTATCAATATGGAAGTGCTTCCATTTTAAGATGATAAATTTATCCCCCACTTTAGCTTAGATATGACACTATGTGAATATGCAAGATAAAGAAATAAAACATCATAGTAAATAAAAAGGATATAGCCAAGTCCTTGATGTAGAGATCCTGTAGAAAATTGTTAGAACCTGCAACACACAAGGTTAATGAAAATCCATAAATCACCTAGAACTTACTAAATGACAATTTTAGAAGTGCATAAAGCCCCTTATGCCCCCCTATTTTGGCTTTCTACTTCTAAAGGGTGAAACAGGGTGATAAGGATAACTTTATACACTAGATATGCAGTTTGTTGAAAAGTTCTTTCCTAAACCAATTAGAAGGATTCCTATGATTCCTAAACTAATTCAAGGAGTTAGGTATCTAAATCATGATTCCAATGCCACTGATGACACTAAAAATAGAGTTACCGAACTCAAGTTATGATGAAAAGAGTGAATGTCTATCTAAATGCATAAGAAGGGAAATTCAAATTTACCATGAGTAAACCTTAAAAGAATCCCTAACAAAACCCTAATTTTAACTATAAATAAGGAAAAGGAAGTCATACTTACTCATTCTTACCATTTATAGATTTGAAGAGAGAAATCAAGATGTCGAGGAGAGAAGAACTTTGAGTGATGTGCTTGGAGCTCCTGAGATAGTGGTTAGCTACCAGAGGGTCACTTCCTAAGGTGAGTTTGTTGTTATCAGTTCTTGTATGTTCCAAATTCTTGATTTTTGTAGGCAAGGTCAACCTTGACCCTTAAAGGTCAACCCTAACCTAGTTATGTTGACCTTGACCCAAAGAGGTCGACATGAAATGGAAGGTCTCCACCTATTCTGGGATGAGGTCGACCTTGACCCATAAAGGTTGACCTTGACCCAGGAAGGTCAACCTTGACCTAGTGAAGTTGGATTTGTAGATTTGATGATATAGAATGTTGATATGATGTTTTTTTGTGCTTATAGGACATGGTCCGTCTCTGAGAGCATCCCTTTGGAGAGTTTCTAGGTATCATTAGAGAGAGACTATTCGAGCTGAATGATGATGAGATGCAGTTATTGAGAGATGTGGGATTGTACTGGGTATCAGTCCTACCATAGTTCAGACTACACCTAGCCATGTTATCGACTCTGATAGAGACGTGGGATGAGGATACTTTCTCCTTTCATCATCCCTCAAGAGAGATTACTATGACACTAGAGGATGTCTACAGGATCCTGCGGCTTTCGATTCGAGTCAAGACTGTCAGACCAAGGGCACAATGGGTTTTTGAGGAGATCCATGTAGATGGAGAGTATTGTTTGGGATGGGTTCCATAAATGTGAACCCAGTTAGATCAGATTCTCTTGTCATCCATATTGTCAAGCCCTACACCTTTGGTATAGAGAGTGATGCTTTGTATAGTAGCCTTGGTTGTTTTACCCAACACAAAGGGTACAATATTTTTGGCACCTCTTACTCATCTTATACAGAGGATGGATAATGATAGGATCATCTTCTCATGGGGTTGCAGCATGCTAGCCTAGTTATACCATGAGCTATGTCAGCTAGTGAGATATTAGAGAGAGAGTCTATCGATATGCACACTCTTGTAGATTTAGCTACTTGAGCATTTCACATGTACACATCCACAAGGTGCTCCAGTGATGGTAGATGTGAGTACACTGAGAGTCTTTACCTATCCTTTGAGAGATTCCTGGTAGTTCAGAGATATCCTCTATTGGAGGGTACGTCTAGACTGCATTCTGGGCACATATGTGATATGGAGACCCTACTACTAGATGACAGAGTGGTCAGATACATGATTCTAGATGAGACATTCACAACGATGCAAGTTGCTAGAGGGTCATCAGAATAATATAGTGATGCCATACTATTATGATCAGGTGATGAGATAGTTTGGCCTATTGCAGGGAGTCCCCAGAGTAGTACCTCATTATGTACATCCAACAAGGTATTATCAGAGACCTGACGCCATATGCCAACCATCTATAGTAGACATAGAGGATAGTGATGTAGATGAGATAGAGGATATAGAGGTACTATCAAATGTGACCTATTCAAGCATGAGCTAAGATTACATCAGGTATTGGATTTTGTAGGGGACCCACCCCATATTCCCTAAGGATTATCCTACAGGTGATCCAGGCCTTTCAGAGAGGACACACGGGGATAGTGGTACAACAAGAGGATAAGGATCTCAGAGATGAGGAGGAGCACATTTCTGAGGGAGATCCCATGGAGGAGAGAGTAGAGGAGATGACCCCAGCTGGTGATACTAGTGTGGATGTACACATTTTTCATGCATCACTAGTGAGATCACGACGGCCTCCACACACCCACATAAAGACACCATCACCGAGGCCTAGGCATAGTGAGCGTGGAGAGAGTAGTCACTCCATGCCCCCACCATCTAGACACTTCAGTGACATCCATGAGGGAGACCCAGGTATGAAATATGAGATTTGATTAAATATGTAACTAAATTTGAGATGAAAAGGCACTAGATTGATAAATGTATTTTCATTCTACAGCTAGTGTACTAGAGTGGAGGAGCTTTGTATCCAAGGTTCTGAAGGATACATGTATATCCTATTGACTACCGACCAATGAGAAAGAGTCTTCCATTGGCCATAGAGATCCTGATAGACATGCTTACATGTGTCCAACGAGAGCTGAGGCTATGCAGAGAGAGAGAAGAGAAATTGATAGCTGACCTACAAAGGGCTCAGGAGCGCATGTGTGATATGAGCATATCAAGGAGCCACACACAAACAAATAGATATACATCTTCCTATCATAGACCAGAGAGATCTGGGAGCCATCGTCCATTAGAGCATAGTGATATACATGGTGATAAATAGGGCCATGGGCCACATATGTATCAGAACTTGAAAAAAACATTTTATGAATGAAAAACTTTCTCTACTAATTAGTTCTATGTTTGATTACTATGTTTTCATCAATATAAAACCTAACTAAAAGAAAGTAGGTGCATAAATATATTCAAAATGTAATTTTGATAAAACTACATAACCTATAAAACAAACTTTATAAGGAATACAAAAATGCACAAGGAAAGAAAGAAGGAAATTAAGGATAATAATGTTTGAGATGCATAATATTAATAGGTTCCTTAAAAGAAACACCATCCATATCAGTAAGTTTGAGAACCAAAGTCTTCAATGACAACAAAAGGTCCAAGCCAATTAGGGCTAAACTTTCCTTTTTCGCCAGGTAAAGCATTCACATTTCGTTGATTCTCATATAGGACTAAATCACCAATCAAAAATGTTCGTTCAATTACCTTATGATTATATTGCTTCTGTAGATATTTATGATAAGCTTTTATATGTTCTAACACATGTATTCATTGTTCATCCAACATTTCTAGCTCTTGTAAGCGTTGTTCACAAAAAGTATCCTTGTCAATTATCCCATGAAATGAAACACGTAAAGAAGGTATTTCTAACTCCAAAGGCATAATAGCATCAGTACCATATACAAGATTGTAAGGAGAAGTACCCATGGCAGTACGAACGCTAGTCTTATAAGCCCATAAAGCATAGGTCAGTTGAGTATGCCAATCTTTCGCATGCTTGTTAACTATTTTTCTCAGAATTTGTTCAATGAATTTATTTGATGCTTCAACTTGACCATTAGATTGAGGATAATAAGGAGTTGAAAATCTATGTTGAATTTGATATTTCTCCAAGAATATCACAACTTTTTGTTTTTAAAAGAGGTACCGTCATCTGAAACTATCATCGAAGGAATACCAAAATGTGTTATGATATTGTTAAGGATGAAATCACAAATAACATCCACAGTTGTTGAATGAAGAGGGACAACTTTGACCCACTTTGTGAAGTAATCTATAGCAGTCAGGATGTAAGTATGTCCTTGAGAAGAAGCTAGTGAAATTTTTCTAATAAGGTCAAAACCCCAAATACTAAAAGGCCATGGAGAACTTGATTAGGAAGCTCATGAGTAGAAGCATGAATCAAATTACTATGTTGTTGACATTGAGGACATTTCTTAACAAACATGAAAGAATCTTGCTCCATTGTTTTCCAATAATACCCCATTCTAAGCAATTTGTTAACCAGAGATTTTCCACCAAAATGTCCTCCACAAGAACCAAAATGAGCTTCTGCTAAAGCTACCGCAATTTTGGCTCTATTGAGACATCTTAATAGTAATCCTTCATAAGAGTTTTTGTAAAGCGTATCTCCTAAAATGATGTAATGTGTTGCTAGCTTCCTAATATGATTACACATGTTTCTTGTTGCTGATTCAGGAAAAGTACCATCTTTCAAAAAATGAAAAATATGAGAATACCATTCATCCAAATGTAAATTAAAACAATTAGAGGTAATATTTTTAGAAATTGTAGGGTTTTTAAGAGTTTGTATTGTAAATTGAAAGTTTTCAGCATTGTTCTCAAGACAAACCAAAGAAGCTACACTTGCCATGGCGTCTACATGTTGATTATCTTTCCTAGGTAAAGTTTGAATCGTATAAGAAGAAAATTGCAAAAGTGCATCAAGAGCTAAATATCTATATTGTGTCATTTTATCATTCTTAGTCTGATAACCTCCTTTAATTTGTTCAACAATCAACTGTGAATCTCCATATATTTACAAGTTTTTGATGTTAAGGGATGAAGATGCTGGTAGACCAGCTATAAGAGCTTCATACTCTACAATGTTATTAGTACAAGGAAAGGTTAATTTGTATGATAAAGGGATTGGTTTTTCATAGGAGGAATTAAGATAATACCAACACCAGAACCTATCTTACATTTAGATCCATCAAAATATAATTCCCAAATATCATCCTGTTGAATAGCTAGAATATTGTCATCAGGGAATTCTATTGAAGTAGGACATGTATCAAAATGAGGACAAGGAGCTTCAGCTAAGTAATCTATTAAAGCTTGTCCCTTAATAGACTTCTGAGAAATGAAATTAAGATCAAATTCTGTAAGTAACATCACCAACTTTGCTAGACGGCTAGAGAGATCAGTTTGTGTGAAAAGATGTTTCAAAGGATCAAATTTAACAATCACATTGACTTCAACATTTATAAGATAATGCCTGAGTTTCTGGCATGCATAAACTACAGCTAAACATTGTCTTTCCAAATCTGTGTATCTTGTTTCGTAATCAAGTAAAGTCTGACTAATGTAATACATAGGTCTTTCCTTACCATTATTATCATTTTGAGCTAACAACACACACAAATTTCAGAGTTGCTGAAGTATACAAATGAAATGGTTTATCAAATTTAGTTGGTTGAAACATAGGAGGATTTGCAAGGTACTCCTTAAATTGCTCAAAAGTTTGTTTACATTCATCATTCCAAGACAAAGTACTATCCTTTCTAAGCAAGAAAGTAAAGGAATAGTTCTATCCATTAAATTAGAAATAAAGTGACGAATAGCTTGTATTTTTCCTTGTAAACTCCGTAAATGAGAAATATTCTTAGGACAAGGCATATTAACAATAGCTTCAATCTTTTCATTATCTACTTCTATGCCTCACTTAGAGATTATAAATCCTAATAATTTACCAGAATCAAACCCAAAGACACATTTCTTAGGATTCAATCTCATGTTGTAACTTCTAATCCTTTCAAATATTTGTCGTAAAATAGTAACATGATCTTCTCTTTGTATAGATTTTTCTAATATATCATCCACATAATCTTCAAGAATCTTATGAATGTAATCATGAAAAATCAAAAACATTGCTCGTTGATAAGTTGCTCCTACATTCTATAATCCAAAAGGCATCATGACCCAGCAAAATGTTCCCCAAGGTGTTATAAATGTGGTCTTAAATTGATCTTCAGGAGGAATAAAGATTTGATTATATCTAGAAAAACCATCCATAAAAGATAACAAAGCATGACCCGTTGTTGAATCCATAATCATATCAATGTTAGGTAACAGGAAATCATCCTTTAAGGATGCCTTGTTTAATTCTCTAAAGTCAGTACACATCCTTATCTTATTTTCTCCTTTTGAAATAGGCACAATGTTTGAAATCCAATCCAAGTAATCAATAGAATGGATAAATCCAGAATCCAATAGTTTTTCAATTTCAATTTTAACTAGTAAGGCAATTCGTGGATTCATCTTTCAAATTTTCTGCTTCACAGGTTTCATATTTGGCTTTAAAACAATATTATGAGTAACAATCTTAGAATCTATACCCAACATATCTGAATATGTCTAACCAAAAATGTCTTTGAATTCAAGTAAAAGGGATACCAACTGATCACGTTCATCCTGATTCAAACATTTCCCAATCTTTATCATCTTTTTAATGTCGTTCTCATCCATTTGAATATCAATAGTCTCAGTTATTAACAAATCACTTCGTATCAAAGGATCCATTGGTAAAGGAAGAATATCATGTTTATCATGTTCCCCAAAATAAGCATTGGTACTTAAACAATAAGGCTTCCATCGTTTGTGATGAAACTTAGGTAAATCCTCATAAACCCCTAAAAAAATCCATTAGGGCTTCATCTTCAAGAAAAATATCTAAAGTAGATTTTTGATTAATTTCAATGAGGAGTGGGTTAACCAATTTCAACTGTCCACTGCATATATGATTAACATTAGGAGGAAAAGTCGATGGTTGTCTAGAAGGATTAAATCCCAATCCATACATATGCTCATAAATTTCATTATCCAAAGGTACTTGTATACCTTGATCATATTTAACACATCCTTTCCCATTAAATCTTGATTTCTTAAGAAAATGATAACTAGAACCATATCGATCAGCCATATCAGATGGAGTCCAAGGAGTGACATATGTCACAATATCATAACAATCAGGTTTTATTGTTTCATTAATCGAGGCAGCAACAAAATTAGTTTTTAGTTCCTCAGAGAGTGGGGAAGGACAAAAAACTTGTTTCTCAGATTCACTTTGTTTCTTCATGAATTCCAAATCAGAGACCTTATATTCTCCAATGAAAGTAGGATTAAAATCCAATGTCGCCCAATCATCCTCAGTCAAAGAAGAATATGGAGCTTCTGATTGTTGTATCGCAGGTTGTTTTATCTCAGGTTGTTTTTCAATCTCTTTTCTTGGTTGAAGAGGCTTAGAGATTTTAGCATATTCTGCATTTAGGTAAGGATTTGGTGGATCATCCGCATGTAATGTATACATTAAGCTATTATAAATGAACCTAACCTTGTGATGAAGAGTAGAAGGAACTGCATGCATAGTATGTAACCATGGTCTTCCTAAAAGAAGATTATAATTGAGAGGTCCAGGTATAACATGAATAGGTGTATTTAGAATAACTCGACCAACTTTAACAAGTAAGGTAATAATGCCCAAAGTTCTCTTCACAATATTGTCAAATCCACGTATAGGGACATTATCAAGTTGAATAGTTGTGAGATTAGCTTTAATTTCCTTAAGCATATCCATGCTACAAACATTAAGCCTAGATCCATTATCAATTAATATTCTTTGAATGATACTCTGATTAATAGAAACAACATCCATAAGAGCATCATATTGATTCTGCACCTCAGGAGAAGGTAAATCATTATCAAAAAACACAATAGGAGGTACAAAAGGTATAGTATGCATGCAATCTAAAATAGAATGAATGTTCTCTTGATTAGGGGGTAGAGCAGGAAAAGTGGATAAATCTTTTTACAATGCCTCATGATATGTCGGGGAAGTTTGAAGTAATTCCCATAAAGATATCTTAGCAAGAGTAGCATGTAATTGGTCAACTAAGTTATACTCCTTAAAGGTAGAAGGAAACCTAGGAGCTTGAGGAAGCATAGGTTGAGAAGGTGGTAAAGAAACATGAACAGTAGGTTGAGGGTTATTCTATGTGTGATAAGCATGTGAAACGGAATCAGTGTTATCAAAGAAATCCAAAGGATCTCTAGGTTTACCCTTAATTGTTATGTGAGGACATCCTTTTATTGTCATCAAAGGTGTAGGATATATCATTTTAGGTTTACCAATGTTGCAAACAGTGGGACATGAAGGTAACCATGCACACACTTTATGGTAAAGGCTAATTGGAGAGGTTGTGGAGGAGAGTGAAATAGGAATAGGATCAATGGAGATCTTATTCGGTCAATTTTCATCCTTACTACCATGTACCTCATCAGGGAATCTATCCTCTTGTGCAATAAAAGCCTCATCAAAGTATTCAAAACAAGAATCATACATATTGAAATACTAAAAGCATGAAAATGTAAATGATTTTGTATTTTAAAGAGATTTTGCAAATTTTTTGTATTTTTGAAATATAAATGCAAAAAATATAAATGCAAGAAATCTAATTTTATAAGCATGAAAGATCTAACACAAGAGGCAAATCTAACACCAAAAAGAAAGAGTTGTCGTAAACGGGTTCACCAAAATGAATAGGGGTGAAACGAAGCTTAACAATGCATCTAACATTCCCCTAGTCATGTGTAATTTGAATTGAATTGACAAGAAATATAAATCTAGAAATGCTTGAAATTAGATAAGACAAGTTACATACCTCATAATGAAACTAATCCAAAAATACCTATTTTTTGATGCCTGTGTACAGTTTCAGGGAATTCTGATACCTGTTCCAGACTGGAAATGCCGAGACAGAGAAAACCTAGAAAACTTTTGTCTTTCTGAAGGTAGGTCAACCTTGACCCAGATAGCGGGGCACAATCTTACCCCCCACTAAAGGTCAACCTTGACCTGAAATAGATTCAATGAAAATTCTATTCGCGGATCTTTGAAGTTCACCGAAAAGGGTATCCATATCTAAACTGTAATTCTTGAAACAACGATTGTAGATATCTGAAAATGGTGTTTTGGGGTGGCTATATAGGGTTTTGCCTTAGTTAAACCCCCATTTTGGTGATCTCCACCTCCATGAATAGCCGGATGTAATAGAATGTGTGTGTGCATTGAATGTGTAATGCCAAGATCTAATCCTCTAGATTGAAACCCTAGCATGAATGTGTTGGAAACTACAATTGAAACAATTGTTGTATTATCATTGATGTCAAACCTTAACTGGTAAGATTGTTGCTACTTAGGAAAGTACTATATCTATTGTATTTTTGTGAAGAAGGGGTAGAAAGGATGGTAACAATAACACCCAGGGAAAGGTTGAGTTATCTTGATACTACAAAGTGTACTTGACTATGTTGTACAATGATGAGACAATGTATTGTTTATCTTAGTAAGATTGAAGACTAAACTGGTAGGCTTGACCAAGAAAAATGGACAAATCATGTTTAAGCTGAGTGATGTTAGTGTCGACCGAGTCAGTATATGCTGAGAAAAATTCTAGTGTCGACCGAACAATAGTTAATTACCGAGGAAGACCGTATAAGCCGAGGAAATATTTTTAGTAATGACCGAGCCTTCTACATGAAGACTGAGTAGTTGATCACAGTATTGACCAAGCATCAAAATTTTTATATTTGAAGAGAATTAAGATTTGGAGCCGACATTGTTGAATTCTTGGATTATGTAAAATGTGTTGACTTTATTTATTGATTGTTTGAAAGCATTAAATGCACTGTAAAATGTTTTATTGTAAATCTTTATGAGATTTGAGATGTTTCTAGAAAAGGAGCCGAAGAACATAAAGTGGGTAGATTCAATGAATCTGACCTAACCCTAAGATCTATGAAGGAGATTGAGTGGCAAAAGATGAGTTAACCTAATTGAGGAAGTATTAAGAGAACCTAAGCATTAGGTATGCGTATGCATGGGTGAAAAGAAGATGCTGGAAGATCAGTAGATTTTATTGACTGTATAAGCAAAAAGGCTAAAGGAGAAGTGTGTTGATTGCTTGAAGAAAAGTTCCAAGTAGATCAGAGATGAAGATGGAAAAGTTTCAAAGTCAGTAAACCAACATTTGTGTACGGAATTGGATCTGATATTTGCAAAGTGAGTTGTATGTTTTTCAGATCAATACTACTGCTATTTTCTAACCATTGTAACAGTCAAAATCCTTTTAATAGAGGTTGACCTAACAGTCATATATTTAAATCCTTTGAACAAGGTTGCATTCTAGTTGAGTGTATGTAAGTCCTATAACAAGGCTCACTTTTAATAGGGTGATTGAAATCCTTTAACCGGGTCACACCTGACAGTGTGTATTGTAACCTTTGACAGGGTTGGCTTTTAACCGAGCTCACTTTAGAAGAGTGAAAATAATAGTAGCATGTTACAAAGTGGTTTTTCCTAGATTGGGTTTCCACTATAAATCCTAGTGTCAATGCTTGTGTGAATGTTTTGGTTTGAACATTTCTGTGTTTTACAAGTTAGATACAGCTGGGTAGTGGACTGCAATGTTATATGTTTCTATTATTGAATTGGTGATGACCGAGTTGGTTTTTGTTGTTAGATCTTATTTAAAGAAAAGTTTTTAAAGTTATTTTATACATCAAGACCTGAGAACAACTGATTCCCCCCCCCTCTCTGTTGTTCTAAATCATATTAACAGAATGAATATGAGACAATAATGCATAGATTTGAATGTGTTAAGAAAGAATACCAAGCTCCCAAGGCTAAAGTACTCTCACCAAAATCACAATTCCTAATTGCTACACAATGATTGTATCTTTGAATGCTTGAATATTGATAATGGTGGATCAAGGAAGAATGAATTTCTCTTGTTCCAAATAGATGTCCACAATGGTGTGCTCACAAAAATTCTTGATATCAACAATGGCTTGATCTTCTATATCATCCTCTTAAAATCTTGCATCTTCACTTCACCATTGATTTCTTTCTTGAATCAATTGTGTCTCCGTGTCTTATGATTGTGAAAATGAAGGCAAATGAGAGTCTTTATATAGAGGTTTCAAGGTGAGGCTCCTAGAGTAATGTGAGGACCCATAATTCAAATTTCACCTCAAATTATGGTCCAATCACAATAAACAACTAAGGAGGGAAAATAATTAAATGAATTTCAAAGTAAAACCCTTGCGCATTTAGATCTAAAAGCCCAACATTGATTTTGGGGCCCTTTGGGACCAAAAATTAAAAAGGAGGATCAAATCCTGATAGAGGTCAGGGATGACCTCAACTCTGCCCTAGGTTAGAGTCAACCTTGACTTTGACCTAGGTTAGGGTCAACCTCGACCTTGACCCAGGGGTCCAGATCCAACCAGAATAAAAGACAGGAAGTCTTAGGGATGCCCAAAGACCTAGAAATGATAACAGAACATGGCAGAGTGCCAGAGAGAGGCACATAGTCCTATGATGAACATGATGAAGGATAGTAGGGCCTATACATAGATCCTACCTAGAAAATAGGGCCATAGAGAAGGGAAATCAAGGAGAATCCTCAGGATCCTAATCCTAATTTCACCTAAAATGAAGGAATCAAGTGCAAAATGCATCCTAAATGCAAGTTTATCATGATAAGTGTACTAAAAGAGGGTGCTGAACCTATCAAGATGGAAGTTCTTCCATTTTAAGATGATGGAGTTTATATATGTTTAGAATCCAAATTATCTACCGAAGCCATAGGCTGAGTCTACTGAGCATTAGGAAAATTCTACCGAGAATCAACAAATACAAACTGAGAATCATGTAGAAGCTACCGAGCAGGAAAATGAACCTGAACTGAATGATGAGAAAAGAAGAGAACAAGTGCTAGCAAGATTTGTTAGAAGACACCATCTATAGAATCAAATCATTGGAGATAAGAAAGCTGGCATGATGACTTGAATTAAGTTAAGACACAACACATCCTTAGTTTGTGAGTTTGAACCTAAGAATATTAGGGATGCACTTGAATATGAGGAATGGATTAAGGCTATGAATGAGGAAATTGAATAGATTTTGAAGAATAAAACATGGACATTAGTACCCATACTGAAAGATAAAAATGTAATTGGTACTAAGTGGATTTTTAGAAACAAGTTAAATGAAAATGGTGAGGACATTAGGAATAAGGCAAGACTTGTATGCAAGGGATATGCACAAGAAGAAGGTATATATTATGGTGAAACCTTTGCACCTTTTGTTAGACTTGAAGGAGTCCATATACTACTTGCATATGCTGCACATAAAGGATTCAAATAATATCAAATGGATGTGAAATCAGCTTTTCTAAATGGAATTCTTAAGGAGGTCTACATAGGACAACCAGAAGGTTTTGTTGATCCAAATCAGAAGAACATGGTATGTAGACTACACAAAGATTTGTATGGATTGAAGCAAGCACAAAAAGGATGGTATGAAAGACTACATGCTTATCTTATCAGTATTGTCTTTGTAAGGACTGGCGAAAACAATAATTTGTACATGAAAGGAGAATCTAATGATAATATTTTGATTGTTGAAATTTTTGTTGATGATATAATCTTTGATGGACATGATCTAATTTGCGAATCTTTTGCTGATGAAATGAGAAAGGAATTTTATATGTCAATGTTTGGAGAGATTAAATTCTTTCTAGGTTTGTAGATTATACAATAGAATGATGGGATTTTCATCACTCAATCAAAATACATTAAAGAAGTGTTAAAGACTTTTGGCATGGAAGATTCAAAACCAGTAGGAACACCGATGGTAACAGGATATAATTTGACAAAGGATGATGAATCTATAGAGCTAAATTAGACACTGTACACATCTATGATTGGAAAAATGATGTATGTGGTACATAGTAGGCCTGATATACCACATGTAGTTGGGATTGTGGAAAGATTTTTTGCCAATCCTAAATATTCACATATGGTTGGAGTGAAAAGAATTTTGAGATACTTGAAGAAGACATAAGACTATGGTTTATGGTACATAATGGAAGGCAAATTTGAACTCTGAGTTTATACTGATGCAGATTGGACTGGAAACATTGATGACCGGAAGAGCACAACAGGTGGAACATTATTTTTAGGAGAAAGGCTTGTGACTTGGATAAGAAAAAAACAAGCATGTATTTCTTAGTCTACTACTGAAGCAGAGTATGTTGTTGCTACTGCTGCAAACTGTTCAAATATTGCTTGGATAAAACAAGAGTTGGAAGGAATGAATGAGGTAATCATTGACCTGGTGATTATATATTGTGACAACACTAGTGCTATAAATATTGCCAAGAATCCTGTGATGCATTAAAACACAAATCATATATCTATTAAGTATCACTACTTAAGGGAATAAGTTCAAGACAAGAAGGTGAAACTAGAATTTGTAACATCTAAAGAACAACTTACTGATATTTTTACCAAACCCTTATCGAAGGACACATTTGAGTATTTGAGGACTAGACTAGGGGTTCGTCCCCTGTCTATTGCTCACTAAGGTGACCAGGAGGTTGCATCAACCTATAATTTATCAGAAAATAATTCATGTTGATACACATAGCTCACACTTTAGTTTTTCTAAGGTTGTGAAAGATTGTAGAAGCTGGAACAAGAAATTGTTTATCAGTACATGAAGGTACTTAATCTGAACCGAACAACAAAGAATTACTTGGCTGCTGAAGAGCTGTTTATTTTCTTTGGCATTGTTGTCAAAGGGAGAGAAATTGTAAATGAAACATCAGTTAGTGAGAACACAAAAAGGGAGTGTCATAGTGAAATATCTGTTGCTGAGAACATATATGGGACAAAGAATCCGAGAATTGAAAAGATCAAATCCGTAGGGAGAGTCTGCATGGAATGCTATTTGTTTTGTAGTGATTAAACATATTAAATATCAAGCTAGGGAGAGCTTACCGAGCTACAACATTTACTTACATAGTTGTAGAATACATGTTTGGTATGTGTAAGGCATATTTCATATTGTTTGTGTTTCCATCAATGCCAAAGGGAGAGATTGATGATCTACACTTGATTGAATATCTAGATGAACTAAAGGAATAGTGATTAGAGATCACCGAGCTACTAAAGTGATATGTAATATGATTAAATCAGTCAATATGTTGTCATTGATGTCAATTGGTTTTGACAATACTTAGATAGTTACAAACATCTGAACATCTATAGAAGGAAGAAAAGATGAAGAAATGAGATATCTACATAAGGAAAATATGGATATGATAGATAAGGATAAGGTAAACATTGGGTAACTTATTGATGAGTCTATCGATTTATATTGTTGACTTGAGCATGTTACATTAATCTATTATGAAGAAGAGATTTGAATTTGAACAAGTCAATGTGGTTGGTAATTGAAGACTTCTGTATACACCGAGCCAATGCAGTGTATACCGAGTGACAGTAATAACCGAGTTTGTTATCACCGATGCATTTTAGTATTAACCAAGTATGGATGAAAACATTAAATGCCAAGACCAACCGACTAAAATTTAAGGATGAAGTTACTTATGAGATCCACAACTGACATAATTTAGAGATGATCTAAAGGATGAGATTGAAATGTGTTAAGGACACATCTACCAAGGAAGGTTTAAGAAGCAAAATGGATGAAGGATATTAAGAGGCAAAATCTAATGGCTGATATGAAAATAGTTTACTTGTCTATTTAAGAGATATGAGTTTCATTGTTGAAACATGCTGGATAAAAGGAGACTGCAAAGATTTCATGTGAAGATTATATTCATGCATTCCTGATGAAACTAGTTACAGAAAGAACCGAGCTATAGACATTACCGAGCATCAGAGAACTATTTACCAAGTGAAGTAAGTTGAGAAATATTGAGAAAGTGAAATTGATTAATGATTAGATGATTTTATGAGCATATCATAGATCTAAATATTTGCAATTGAGTTATGTTTGAATCAGATCAAAACTGTATCAGTTTAACCATTGATTTAGAAAATCTCTTAACCGAGTGGACATAACAGTCTTATTGTATTACCCTATGACATGCATTAAATGCAAATTGTTATCTTGTTGACCTCATAGTGAATGCTGGTCAAAAGCTAACTGTTAGTGATAAATCCTCTAACCAGGTCGCACCTAACAATGTGCATTGTAACCTTTAACATGGTTGGCTCCTAACCGATCTCACTTCAGAAGAGTGAATTATTTTGGGTTACCGGTCCCAGGTGGTTTTTCCCTTAGCAAGGTTTTCATGTTAAATCATTATTTTATGTGTTATTTGTTATGATTATTTTTCTTTCATACTTTACATACTGCATAATTGATTTAATCGGTAATCACAATTTAGATAATTACTGGTATTCGGTAAAGTGAACAGACAGATTGATATTTTATGTTATCGAGCTGCATAAATTATTGAAATTGTTTTGTAAGGTACATCTAGGAGTTTGGGATTGTAGGATAACTGGTTTAACTAATTCACCCCCCCTCTCAGTTATTCTAACATAAAGAACAAATTATATGTTTATTATTTTTAAATTTTTTATTTTAATAATTATTATAATATCATATCTATAATATATAAGATAGGCACAACAATGTCTAATGTAAACATATTAAAATCTAACATAACCAATATAAATAGAAAATTTTATAACATAATAATATTTTTAATTTTTTTAAAATTATAATATATTAAATTAAATCTAATATATAATAATAAATAAAATTATATATTTATAGAAATTAAAAATTATTTGTTAAACATGGTAATTATTAAAATAATAACTCATAAAATTGTTAGAATAATTGAGAGGGAGGTGAATCAGTTATCCACAGTCCCAAATTAAAAAATGTATCACTTAAAACAAATTCAACTAATTCTGCAGGTCGGTAAACAAGAATAATAAAATGTCCGTGTCTTTACCGATTACTAGTTAATTACTCATAGTGATTACTGACCAAATGAAATATGCAACATGTAAAGTAAGAATATCCAAACAATCACCACATAAACTGTTGGAGATTTGCCAGTAGGCCAGTACTGACTGTATATTTTTCATTGATGACAACATATGGAAAGTAGCATGTGTGGATGACTCATGCAGTAAGCTTGATGAAGCATGGACATATTATCAACATGATATCATGGATGAAGAGGTTGATGGTTTGTACAGATAGTTATATTGCAGCTTGTGTCATCAGTGTTCCTGACAGAGTAACAGGCAATGTTCTGTGTATGGTTGTCCATACAATTGACATGAAGCCTTACATCTTTGGATATGTGATGGAGACATGTTAGTGATGTTTCAGTCATGGATGCATAGTCTGTTGATCAGTAGAAGTGAAGTTATGCAGTCGCTATTCGCCAGTAGCAGTTTCCTATGTTTATTCAGAAGAGCCGACAGAGATATTATTGGTTCAAGAGTTGCACCTATCATTTGGGTATGTGCCCTTGGATTTAAGCTTAGAGGAGAGTTAGAGATGTTTGGTTAAGAGTGCATGAAGTAATTCAGCTAGAGGAGAAAGTTCAAGTTGTTTTGGTAGAGCCAACAGTGTGTAGAGTGTATCTACAATTATCTTATTGGACAGGTCCCAGAATGTGTTACGTGCATAGTAGAGCCGAAAGTATTGTTGTTGGAGTTTTTTATAGTTTCTCTAATATGATTTCAAGGTGGTTCTAATAGGTTGAATTGATTATATCATTTAGAGGAAAGATATTTATAGGCAGTCATTTGTGATTTCTTGACTATGGTTCATAGTTGATCAGAAGAGCAGAGAAGAGTGTGCGAAGTGTTGAGCCATCAGAAGAAGGTCTATGTGACCAAGTAAAGTGTTTGTGTTATTCATTAGAACTGATCTAGATAGTAGGTCTAAGCACAGTTCACCAAGATCCAAATATAGTGTATATCTGTTATTCAGAAAGTTGTAGCCTTCGCCCCTTTGAGCAGTGAGCTCTCAAAAAATGCATCCTCTACTCTAACAGGGACTATTGTAAAAGACTCCTAACAGGGTTTGACCCTTGACCAGGTCTACTATACTAAATATATTGTAAAGAAAATCCTAATAGGGTTAGGGATCTTCTAGCAAGGATCATAATACACTAGTATAGAATATTAGTGGGTTTCAATTCCCACCAGGGTTTTTACTTATTTGGGTTTCCCCGTAACCAAAATATTGGTGTTGTGTTCATGCATTCTTTCATTGTGTTTATGATTATGTTTAAGTATACTTAATTGGATAAAGAATTGAAACTTGTAGATAACTGATTCACCCCCCCCTCTCTCAGTTATCTCTTGGGACTATTCCTAACAATTGGTATTAGAGCCAAGTGCCTCAGAGAGAAATTTTAATAGCTTGAGGTTGATTAGATGGAATACTTTAAAAAAGAAAGTTCTAAGTTTGATGGAGAGAATTATCTTGATTGGAAGAACAAGATGGTGACTCATTTGCAGTGCATTGGCTTTGAAGTTTTTGATGTAACTATCAAAGCAACCAAGATCCCTACCTTAGAAGACCTTGCAAATGATGATGCTACTAAAAGGAAAAAGGAATTGTTTCATCAGGATGCTATAGCTAAAGAAGCCCTTGTCAGCGCCCTATTTGATAGTGAATTTTTAGAGATAAAGAAAGTAGACATCGTCCACAAGATATGGAAGCACCTAGAAGACATGTTTGAAGGTGACAAACAAGAAAAGGATGTGCGCAAGAAAAAATGGAAGAAAAGATACAATGTATTAGAGATGTTTCTTGAAGAAAACATCAGAGCTTACAATCAAAGGATCAATGAAGTAGTTGCTGGAATCAAGAACAATGGTGGAGAGATCTCAGAGGAAGATATTATGGACAAATTGATGAATACTCTCACTCATGAATATGAAAACAAGATCAACATCCTTGATGAGACCATACAACTTACATCTAATTTCAAAAGAGAGACTTTGATCAGAAAAATCTCAACTTTTGAGGTTTCAAGATTGAAGACAGAACCTAAGAGCGAGACAACCTTCAAAGCAACAGTTCATGGTAAGAAATCTGTAAACACTTTTGGTAATTTTGATGATGATAATGAAGAGAAAAATCTAGATGATTTCATTGATATGATTTCCAAAAGAGAAAATAAAGGAAAAGGAAAATATGAAGGTCAATTTCCATTTAAGTGTTTTTCATGTAATAAGATCGGTCACTTTGCATCTAAGTGTCCCACTAGAGCTAGAAAATACAAAAAAGATTACAAGCCTAAGTACTCTAAGGAATGTTACTATGTTGGAGATGGAGTTTTAGATGATGAATCAGGTGAAGAAGAAATTGGATTCATTACTATTATAGAAAAAATGAATAATAAGACAAATCATAAAGATGAGAAAGAGGAACAAGAGCTTGCATTGATTTCACAAGCTGACATAAGGACATACTGGATTATAGATAGTGGTTGTTCACATCACATGATAGGTGATAAAAATAGCTTTGTTCATCTAGACAAATATAATGGTGGCATGGTTAGATTTGGAGACAACACTCCTAAACCCATAGTTGGTAGAGGAGCCATCACCTTGGATGGAAAGAATAGTACTGATGATGTTCTCTATGTAGATGGTTTGAAACAAAACCTTCTTAGTGTTGGTCAGTTACTTGGAAAAAGTTATCAGTTGGAGTTTAAAGATGAAAAATGCATCATTAACAATAAGGATGGTGTTATGATTACATCAAGCTCAAAGACTAGAGGTAATGTTTTCCAACTCAATTTAAAAGCAAGTTGTTTTGTTGCTAAAGTTGATGATAGTTGGTTGTGGCATAAAAGACTATGTCATATCAATTTTGATAACATAGTAAAGATAAGAAATGTAAAGGCAGTAAGAGATCTACCTAGCATAGCAAAGCCAGTTGATACTATATGTAGGGAATGTGTGATGGGAAATCATGTGAGAAATTCATTTAGGAGCAAGCACAATTCAACAGAGAACAAGTTGGATCTGATTAATACAGACCTATGTGGTCCAACTCAATCAAGATCATACTATGGTGAAAGGTATTTCATTTTGTTTGTTGATGATTATTGTTAGAATTTAATCTTTCCTTGGTTATTTATGTATTTAATAGGATAAACCAAGGTATCCTAATGTATTTTGTCCTCTAGTCCAAGTGGGAGGACATGTCATATTTGTAATTCCTTTAATAAGGAAAATAGATATTCCTCCTTAAGAGGAATCTCACATTTGTCTCACACACAAGTATGAATGTGGCACTCATTCACATAAGGAGTTACATGCAAACTCTCTCACTCATCTCTACTTATAGAGATTTTTCTCCACACACTTGACACCAATTCTCACATTTCTCTCACACAATTTCTCTCCTCTTGTAGTTCTACCATATTGTATTGAGCTCCTTGCTCATATTCTTTTCTCTCTCTCTTTAGGCTTTTCATGCCTCATTCATAATTCACAAGGGGTTTTCTTTGCTTTCCCCTTTCAAAATCTTGTCTCCTCCTTGCTTATTTTTTGGTGTATGCTCCTAGTTCTTGTGCTAATTCATGGTATTTTTTCTTACTCCTAGCTCTTGAGTTAAAAAATTTCTTGCAATTCCATATTTTGTTCTTTATTATTTTAATATGGTATCAGAGTATGTTGGTTTAATCTCATTTTGAGTGTACAGGTGAAGGAGCTACCATATTTTGGAGCACTCCAAATTGGAGACTCTTGAGAGAGATTTTACTAATATTTTTTTTCTAATCTGTTTAAAAGAAAAATCAAAATTTTTTTTGGGTTTGGCTGGTTTACCGCCAAACCCGATTCATCTATCTAGATACATTATTGATCAAGAAGTTGATTATTTTTTTTTCAAAAAATTTCAAAATTTATTTACAAAAATTTGAAGTCTTAGAGGCTTATTCTTGTGTCTAATCTAATTCAAATTCAAATTTATCAATATTATAATAATATTCTAATATTAAATGCTCCTCTAATAATAAAAAAGGGGGGTGTTAGAATTTAATCTTTCCTTAGTTATTTATGTATTTAATAGGATAAACCAAGGTATCCTAATGTACTTTGTCCTCTAGTCCAAGTGGGAGGACATGTCATAATTGTAATTTATTTTATTAAGGAAAATAGTTATTCCTCCTTATGAGGAATCCTACACTTGTCTCACACACTAGTGAAATGTGGCACACTCAGATATGGGAGTTACAATGTAACTCCTCTCTCACATCTCTATTAAAAGAGATGGTTCTCCTTCTTTTTCTCATTCTCTCATGAGATTTCTTCCTCTTCTCAATTGTTTTGTATGAGCATTTCTCTCACTCTCTCTCTCTCTCTCTCTCTCATTCTTAGGCATTTTTGCCACTTTCATTAATTTCACAGGGGTTTTTTTATGTTTTTCCCCTTCAAAATCTTGTCTCCTTGCTTCATTGTGCTTTGGTGAATGCTCCTAGTTTTGGGTTAATTCATGGTATATCTTCTTATCCTTGCTCATTGATTAAACAAGCTCCTATTTGTCTCTATATTTTGTTATCTTTTAAACATGGTATCAGAGCCAGTTCTAAACCTGCAACCACTACTCCTCAAGCTGACCAAACTGCTTGGCAGACCAAAAATGAGGAAGCACTTCGCTTAATCAGAATTTCCCTCAGTCTTGAGTTGTATGTCTTAATTTTTACTTGTACAGAAGCCCATTAGGCTTGGGAAGTCTTGAAAAATACTTGTGATAGTGCATATGAAACTCAAAAAATCTAGCTTCAAGACCAACTTGAAGACCTCAGGTATACTGATTTCAACTTTGTTGATGACTTCTTGCTTAAGTTTGATTCTATTAAAGTTTTGCTCACTGGGTTACAAGTTCCTCTTTCTGATTTAAGAATCATTCATATTATTATTCATAAATGTTTGCCTAGACAGTTCCAACAGTTCATTACTAACATTTATTCTCAATTAGCTATTCCCTCTTTAGAAACTCAATTAACTTATGTTATTTTTCAAAATATGTTGCATCAAGAGGAAGCTAAATTGATTCAATTTGGCATTCTTAAAACTCATGAACATGCATATGTCTCTCAATCTCATAATAATAATAGATCTTCTAATAATAATTCAAATAACAATCAAAATCATCAAAGATCTAACAATTCCAATAATAATCAAAATCATCAAAGACCTAACAATACTAATACTTCAAATAATAACCACAATTATCAAAGATCTAATAATAATAATAATTCCAATAACTATCATAATAATAATAATCATTCGAATAGGCTTTATTGCACATATTGTGGTAAAGATGGTCATTTAATTCATAACTGTTTTAAGAAATAAAAAGATGATCAATGTAATTCTCAAAATTACTCAAATAACAAACCTAATGGTAATTAATCCTGTTCTGCTTTTACTGTTAGTTTTAATGCTTCTAAACCTCTTGAATTGATTGTAGATAGCGGTGCATCTCAACATGTTACATCTCATAAGGAAGTCTTTGATTCTTTGCAACCTGATTCTTTGAATATTCCTGTTTCCTTAGTTGATAATCATTGCTGTCATGTTGAAGGAACTGGTAATGTTTCTATTCCAAATGGTAAATTACATGATGTGCTTTATGTTCCTGATTTGAAAGCCAACCTTATTTTTGTTCCTCAATTATGTCAAGATTATAAGGTTGAGTTTCATAAAAAGAATTGTCATATCATTGATCCTAACATTGATCATATAGTTGTTAATGCTAAATTAGATACTGATAATCTCTTTAAATTTCATCAATTTTCCTCTCCTAGATACTCTTTACTTACTACTGTTGATTTTTATATTTGGCATGAGAGGCTAGGACATTTAAATTTTGATTATATCTCGTTAATATAAAAAGAAAATATGGTAGATGGGCTACCTAAATTCACTACTTCTAAGTTTGATTGCAATGGATGTATGAGTGGTAAAATGCATAGAGAATCTTTTCCTCATAAATCATCTTGGAGAGCTAATAATAAGTTAGTTTTGATTCATAGTGATCTTTTAGGTCCTATGGAAAATACTTCTCTATCAGGCTCTAAATATGCTTTAACTTTTGTTGATGATTATTCTCATAGAACTTGGATTTATTTCTTACATAGTAAAGATCAAGTCCTTGATAATTTTGCTGAATTTCATGTGTTTGTAGAAAGACAAAGTGGTTGTAAACTTCAGATTCTTAGGACTGATAATGGTACTGAATATGTGAATCGTGCTTTTCATTCTTACTTAAGATCTTTTGGTATCAAACATGAGCTTACTGTTCCTTATACACTAGAACAAAATGGTGTGGCAGAACGGAAGCATAAAACAATAGTAGAAATGGCTAGATGTTTTTTACATGCTAGAAATATAGATTATAAATTTTGGGTTGAAGCTATGGCATGTGCTACCTATATTCTTAATAGAACACCTACTAAGGCCCTTCCCAATAAAACTCCTGAAGAAGTTTGGTCAAGAAGAAAACCCAATTTGTCTCATTTAAAATTTTTTGGTTCCACTGCTTATGTTCACACACCTAAATAGAAAAGGAAAAAGTTAGATCCTAAATCCTCACCTCATATTTTTGTTGGCTATTCTGAAAATACTAAAGGTTATAGAGTTGATGATCCTCTTACTAATAAAGTTCAAATAGCTAGAGATGTTTGCATTGCTGAAAATGGTGTCCATGACTGTTCTCAAATTTCAGATTCTGATTTTACTCACAACAACATTGTTCTTATGGAGGACCAACCTCCTTCTCTCAACCCTATTCCTCAGGTTTCTATTTCTGCACCTTCTGTTTCTGCTCCTAAAGTTTCTGTTCCTTCTATTTTAGCTCATGATAATACTAATAAATAGAATAATCCTGAACAAATAGATAGTAATGATACTCCCTCTAATGATTTTGTTCCTTCTAGTAGTAGCAGTGATGATGATGATGATGCTAATAATATGTTTACTCCTCCTAGTAATATTTTTGTTAATTCTAGAAGAAATCCTAAATGGTTTAAAGATTTACTTAATGAAGGTGATGATTACATTGCTAGAATGGGTGGACTTAAACCTAGAAGGATAAATTACTGCAATTATGCTCTTAAGTCTTCTCTCTCTATTTCTAATGATCCTCAAACTTTTTCTCAAGCTAAAAATCAATCTCATTGGCAAACTGCCATGCAAGAAGAATATGACTCTTTAATTTCTAATAATACTTGGGATTTAGTTACTTTACCTCATGGTAAAAATCTGGTTTCCTGCAAATGGTTATATAAAACTAAGTTAAATTCCAACAATGAAATCAATAAATTTAAGGCTAGATTAGTTGCACGTGGTTTTTCTCAGATTGAAGGAATAGACTATAATGAAACATTTGCTCCTATTGCTAAAATGCCTACCATTAAAGTTGTTCTTGCTTTAGCTACTAAAATGAACTGGCCTATTCACCAAATGGATGTTAAAAGTGCTTTTTTGAATGGTGATCTGCATGAAGAGATCTATATGTCTCAACCTCCTGGTTTTATTCAACAAGGTAATGAACATTTAGTCTGCAAATTAAAGAAGTCTATTTATGGTTTAAAACAGTCTCCTATAGAATGGTATTCTAAAATTAATGCTTTCTTTATTTCCCAAGGTTTTGAAAGAAGTAAAAATGATCCTAACTTGTATATCAAGCATAGTGAAGATGACATTATTATTATCATTCTGTATGTTGATGATTTAATTCTTACTTCCAGCTCTAACCATTTAATTTATGATATTAAGTTTCAACTCAACCAAAAATTTCAAATGATAGATTTAGGATTGTTACATTATTTCTTAGGAATGCAAATTTGGCAAACCTCTAAAGGTATTTTTATATCTCAAAGTAAATATGCTAAAGATCTTCTAGATAGATTTCATATGAATGATGCTAATCCTGTTTCAATTCCATGTGATTTAGGAACTAAGTTAATGATAGATATGGAATCTCCTTTTATTGATGCTACTCCTTATAGAGAACTTGTAGGTAGTCTAATTTATTTAACTCTCACTAGACCTAATTTATCTTTTAGTGTTGGTTTAGTTTCAAGATTCATGTCAAAACCTCAACAAACTCATTTCAAGATTGCTAAAAGAATATTACGTTATATTAAAGGTACTATTAACTTAGGATTGTTTTATGATGTAAATTTTGATTTTTCTTTAAAAGGTTTTACTGATTCAGATCTAGGTGGAGACCCCAATGATGGGAAATCTACTTTTGGGTATTGTTTTTCTCTTGGTTCAGGTTCTATCTCTTGGAAAAGTAAAAAAGAACAATTTGTGTCTCTATGTTCTACTGAAGCAAAATATAAAAGTTGTACTCATGCCTCTAAAGAAGCTCTATGGCTTAGAAGAATACTTGAAGATTTGGGTCTACCTCAACTAGAACCTACACCATTGTATTGTGACAATCAAAGTGCAATAGCCTTGACAAAGAATCCAGTTTACCATGCAAAGTCAAAGCACATTTCTCTCCACCATCACTTCATTAGAGAGAACATTGCAAAGAAGAAAATTTCCCTTCTTCATTGCAAAGGTGAAGATCAAGTTGCAGATATTTTGACAAAGCCTCTTTCTAGAGAAAAATTTGAATTTCATTGTAACAATTTGGGTTTGATACCCCTTGATGTAATTACCCCAAGTAAAGATTAAAGGGGGGTGTTAGAATTTAATCTTTCCTTGGTTATTTATGTATTTAATAGGATAAACCAAGGTATCCTAATGTATTTTGTCCTCTAGTCCAAGTGGGAGGACATGTTATATTTGTAATTTCTTTAATAAGGAAAATAGATATTCCTCCTTAAGAGGAATCTCACATTTGTATCACACACAAGTATGAATGTGGCACTCATTCACATAGGGAGTTACATGCAAAATCTCTCACTCATATCTACTTATAGAGATTTTTCTCCACACACTTGACACTAATTCTCACATTTCTCTCACATAATTTCTCTCCTCTTGTAGTTCTATTATATTGTATTGAGCTCCTTGCTCATATTCTTTTCTCTCTCTCTTTAGACTTTTCATGCCTCATTCATAATTCACAAGGGGTTTTCTTTGCTTTCCCCTTTCAAAATCTTGTCTCCTCCTTTCTTATTTTTTGGTGTATGCTCCTAGTTCTTGTGCTAATTAATGGTATTTTTCCTTACTCCTAGATCTTGAGTTAAACAATTTCCTGCAATTCCATATTTTGTTCTTTATCATTTTAACAATTATACTAGGATGATGTGGGTTGCGTTCTTGAAAGATAAGTCAGAAGTATTTGAGAAGTTCAAAATATTTAAAGCTAAGGTTGAGAATGAATCTGGACTAAAGATAAAATGTTTGAGATCCGATAGAGGAGGAGAATTCATCTCTGATAGATTCTATGAGTACTACAAAGAGCATGGCATAAAGAGACAGTTGAGTGCACCTAGAACCCCTCAGTGGAATGGAATAGGATCATCCTTGATACAATGCACACCATCATGATTGAAGGAAAAGTTGCACACACCGATTGGAGAGATGTAGTAAATACAACAGTCTATACCATCAATAGAATTCAATTGAGGCCTGGCGTGGACAAGACACCTTATGAGCTATGGTTTGGTAATGTTCCCATAGTAAAATACTTCAGAATCTTTGGAAGCAAGTGCTACATCAAGAGGGATGAAGCAGTAGGCAAGTTTGATGCAAGAAGCGATGAAGGTATTTTCCTTGGTTACTCTACTAAAAACAAAGCTTATAGATGTTACAATTTAAGGTTAAAGAAGATCATTAAAAGTGCTCATGTTAAGATTGATGAAAATTTTATGGTTCAAGAAAGATTTCATGATTACTCACCTATGATTGAAGAAGAACCTAGACCTTCCCCTAGTGAGACAGTTGTTGAAGAGATGTTTGACAGTATTGATGTGTTATTCAATGACCCTGAGACAAGTGAAGTAGAAACTCCAAAGGCTGATAAGTCAGCATCACCTAAGGTTCCAAAGTTTACATCTAGAAACCATTCCAAAAAGGACATCATTAGAGATCAGAGAAGAAAAGTTTTAACAAGATCACAAGCAAAGAACTCAGCTAGCAGTGAAGCGGTATGTTTACTATCTTAGACTAAACTCTTAAGTGTTGAAGATGCATGTAAGGATTTTGATTGGCATGATGCTATGAAAGAAGAAGTAGATCAGATTATCAAGAATGATACTTGGGAACTGGTCCCAAGACCTAGTGATAAGAATGTGATTGGAACAAAGTAGATATTTAGAAATAAGATGAATGAAGATGGTACAATAGTGAGAAACAAAGCAAGATTGGTATGTAAGGGATATGCGCAAAGAGAAGGCATTGATTATTCAGAAACATTTGCACCTATGAGAATATTAGAAGCTATTAAGTTGTTTCTAGCTTATGCTACAGTAAAAAACTTCAAAGTTTATCAGATGGATGTCAAGTTAGCATTCCTGAATGGATATTTGAAAGAAGAAGTATACATTGAACAGCCAGAAGGATTCACCTTATCAAACATACCTAATATGGTTTGCAGATTGAAGAAGGCCCTTTATGGACTTAAGCAAGCCCCTAGAGCATGGTATGAGAGACTAGATGGATATCTAACAAAGATTAGATTCAAGAAAGGAGCAATAGATTGTAATCTATTTATAAGAGAGACATCTAAAGCTTTACTACTTGTAGCTATATTTGTTGATGACATTATCTTTGGAGGTAATGACAAACTCAGTGTTGAATTTGATAAGGAGGTGCAAAATGAATTTGAGATGAGTATGATTAGACCTATCAAATACTTTTTGGGATTGAATGTGCAGTTGACAGAGAAAGGCATTTGCATTAATCAGTCCAAGTATGTGAACAAAATATTAAAGAAATTCAAGATGGATGATTGCAAGCCATTACAGACCCCTATGATCACTGGATGCAAGATTACAAAATAAGATGACTTAGCAGTAGTGGATACAACATTGTACAAATCTATGATTGGTAAACTCATATATCTTACTCAGACCAGACCTGATATTTCCAATGCAGTTGGCATAGTTGGAAGATTTGTAGCAGAACCTAAGCAAAGTCACCTCATGGCAGTAAAAAGGATATTCAAATACTCACAAGGCACTATAGACTATGGTCTATGGTATCCTAATTTAGAAAATGTTGAGCTTCATGTGTACATTGATGCAGATTGGGCAGGATGCATTGATGATAGAAAAAGTACATCAGGTAGAGTAGTGTTTCTTGGTGATAGACTTGTCACTTAAACAAATAAGAAATAAAATTGTATTTCTCAGTCAACAATAGAAGCGAGATATGTTGCAACAGCCCTAAACTATTCTACAATTGTTTGGATCAAGAAGATGATAAAATATTTTGGAATTTAGATTGATTATCCTATTGTTATTGACTATGATAACACTAGCACTATCAGTATGTCAAAGAACCCTGTGATGCATGTAAAGACAAAGCACATTGAGATCGAGTATCACTTCCTAAGAGAGAAAGTGGCAGAAAAAGAAGTCAAGTTGGAATATGTGAGTACTAAAGATCAATTGGCAGACATATTCATAAAGCCCTTGCCAAAGGATACTTTTGAGTATCTCAGGGAGAAGTTGGGAGTAATTCCCTTCCCTTATTCTACTTAAAAGAAAGAGGAAAAGGCATCAGTCCTTAGGGACTGATGGAAGGTTGACTACTCTACCTCAGGAGTAGTACCAATGCTTAAAATGAATGGCACACTTTGCCATTGATGTCAAAGGGGGAGTAATATACAGAGTCATGAAAAATAGAAGCAAAGAAGGAGTAATCTACTAAGGGGGAGCAATATTCAGTTATGGAAGCAGTTCAGTTGAGGAAACAAAGAAATATTGCAGTAGATGGAGGATTCATCTTTGGGGGAGTTTTGATGAGGAAATGGAAAATATTATAAAAGGAATGTTCATTTGGGTTGGTGGTGGTTTTTCATTCCACATGTTGCCATCAATGCCAAAGCGGGAGATTGTTTGAGATTTGCCAACAAGCCAGTACTGACTGTATGTTTGTCATTGATGACAACATATGGAAAGTAGCATGCGTTGATGACTCATGCAATAAGATTGAAGTATATGAATCATGGACATGTTATCAGCATGATATCATGGACGTAGAGGTTGATAGTTAGTACAAATAGTTATATTGCATCTTGTGTTAGCAGTGTTCCTGACAGAGTAATAGGCAATGTTCTGTGTATGGTTTTTTGTACAATTGACATGAAGCCTTGTGCCTTTGGATATGTGATGGAGACATGTTAGTGATGTTTTAGTCATGGATGCATAGTCTGTTGATTAGTAGAAGTGAATTTATGCATTCTCTATTCGCCAGTAGCAGTTTCTTATGTTTATTTAGAAGAGCTGACATAGATATTATTAGTTCCGGAGTTGTGCCTATCATTTGGGTATGTGCCCTTGGATTTAAGCTTGGAGGAGAGTTAGTGATGTTTGATTAAGAGCGCATGAAGTAATTCAGCTAGAGGAGAAAGTTCTAGTTATTTTGGTAGAGTTGACAGTGTGTAGCGTGCGTCTATAATTATCTTATTGGACAGGTCCCATAATGTGTTGCGTGCATGGTAGAGCCAACAGTATTTTTGTTGGAGTTTTTTATGGTTTCTCTAATATGATTTCAAGGTGGTTCTAATAGGCCGACTTGATTATATCATTTAGAGGAAAGATATTTATAGGCAGTCATTTATGATTGCTTGAGTGTGGTTCATAGTTGATCAGAAGAGCATAGCAGAGTGTGCGAAGTGTTGAGCCATCAGAAGAAGGTCTATGTGACCAAGTAAAGTGTTTGTGATATTCATTGGAACTGATCCAGATAGTAGGTCTAAGCGTAGTTCACCAAGATCTAGATATAGTGTATATCTGTTATTCAGAAGGTTGTAGCCTTCGCCCCTTTGAGCAGTGAGCTCTCAGACAGTGCATCCTCTCCCATAATAGGGACTATTGTAAAAGACTCCTAACAGGGTCCGACCCTTGACTAGGTCTACTATACTAAATATATTGTAAAGCAACTGCTAACAGGGTTAAGGATCTTCTAGCAAGGATCATAATACACTAGTATAGAATATTAGTGGGTGTCAATTCCCACCGGGGTTTTTATCTATTTAGGTTTCCCCGTAACCAAAATATTGGTGTTGTGTTCATGTGTTCTTTCATTGTATTTATGCTTATGTTTAAGTGTACTTAATTGGATACAAAATTGAAACTTGTAGATAACTGATTCACCCCCCCCTCCCCCTCTCAATTATCTCTTGGGACTATTCCTAACATAAACACATAACACAAAGATTTAATGTGGAAACCCTATAAAAGGAAAAAACCACCTAGGACCGATAACTCAAAATATTTTCACTCTTCTGAAGTGAGATTAGTGAAGAGCCAACCCTATTAAAAGTTACAAAACACACTATTGTGTGCTAAAATGTTGACACACTTCTATGAGTCATTAAATCCAAGATTGCTCAAAAATGAGGTCTCAAATGGTGAATCATAGCTCTCTATTCATGGAGTACAAGAGTTTATGATGGAGGCCCTCAGTTTAGACCTAGTTTGTGCCCATGCAAGTACACCATAAAATGAGATATTCAAAGAGGAAAATGAAGAATGCTAGTCTCCATGATCATCAAATATGCATGCAAATGAAAATGGAAGCTATTCTATATGATAAAAATATATGAAAGCAAACTAATCTATGAAAGGAAATGCTTATGCAAGATTATTCTATGAAAGGAAATATGAATCTAATCTAATATGAAAATAGAAGATTAATCTAAATGGATTGCCACGGGGCTTGAGAGAAGAAGATAAGAAAAGAGAAGTTGCAATTTTCAAGCTCAAGTGCTCAAATTCTTCTCCAAAATTGCTCTCCAAACCTGTAGCTTAACAATACTAAAAATTTAGATCATACCAAATGAGAAAGAGAAGGCTCCTTTTAAAGAATCTTGGACGGTCAAGATTAAGAGGCAAAAAGAAATGAGCAATGGTGGAGATTAAATCTTGGTTGATCCATGTGCTCAAGATTCTCAAGAGGCAAAATAAAAAAGGCATGGTTAGGAGGCAAAAAGATGTATGGTTGAGATAAAGAGGCAAAAACCTTTTTCCAAAATGTCAAAAGATTCCGTCTCATAGGAAAGTGCAACTTTTTTTTAAAAAAAAATTTAATTTTATTATTTATTTATTATTTTTAGCAAAGTGGTTTCCATTATTTAATTTAAAATATTTTTTATTTATTTAAAAGAGATTTGTTCTTTTAATTAAATGTGGCTTAGAATAAAGTGATTTTATTATTTAATTAAAAGATTTTTTATTTAATTAAAAGGGAGCATGTTCCCTTAATTAAATAAAACTTAGGATAAAATGATCAAACCTTAGGAAATACTGAAATATTTGAATTAATTACGATTTGATCAAAGAAATTGATTTGAATTGAAAATATTGTAAGACATTGATTCGGGACATTGATAAACTGGTGAATGGGTGCCCAAAGTCTAGGCGACCATTTTAGGGTGCATACATTTGCCCCTCTTTGGGTAATGTGTGATCTTCATGAGAAAACATGTAGTCAAAGAATGAATTTGAAATGTGAGATCAATTTGGGATCACAAAACAACCCAGACGTGTGATTTATGGATAGGAACACATCAGGACAAAGATAAGCTAATTGAAAAAGACAAGGCCAACACCCTTGTAAATAGGTAATTGTCAAGTCTCAAGCAAGGTTGCCCCAAGTAAAGCAATTGATAGGATTGATAAAGATGAATCAAGGAATGAAGTTTGATAGGTACTGCCCCCTCATGATTGAAATCAAAATGATATAGAGGAGAAACAAAAAATTGATAAATTTGATCAAATCGAACTAAAGATAAGGTTCTTGATGTAAGATGAAAAATATAAGAATCACATAACCAAGGTAGATCATTCAACATGAAAGATTATGCTCCAAGGTTGAATTAGAAGAAAATAAGTGGGGTGAAAGCGAATGGAAGATAGAAGTTTGGAATAGGTGGAAAGAAATGGAGAGAAGAAAGAATTTGCCTCAAGAAAGAGAATGCCTCAAAATCAATCAACTGTTTAAGATAGAAAATTTTGATTGAGATCATGAAATAAGATAAGAAAATGAAGATCAAAACGTGACCATAGTTGATTGAAAGTCCAAAAGAAAGATGAAGGAAAACCCTCTCAAACTCCTAATGTAGTCTAAAAATGCAAATTAACATGAAGTCTAACAATGCAAGCTACATGAAAATGCAAAGGTGTACTTGCAATAGAGAAAATATAACATAGGATCTTGTGTTCATCATTCATTAGAGAATGTTAAGGAACTTATTTTCATTATTGGGCCATTATTAACGGACATCAAAAAATCACACAATCATCAGTAGTCACAAGCGCAACTATGAAGATATGAATGTGATTTATATCAGATTGGAATGTGGAAAGATTCTAACATAAGCATCAAAAACATAAAGGTCAAGATGACTTTGATGTTAGCTTACCCAATTTAATGTAGCAAAACTATGCTCGCATCAAGGCACAAATGTCAGGATGACCATAAGAACGACTATGCAAAAATAGTCAAGGGTGATGCCTCAAATCTCCTAAGTGTTTCAAGGAGACAACAAGAGACACTCAAGAGTTTCAAGACCACACCCACAAGAAGAAAACAAATAAAAACATGCCCCATGCCCCAAGTCATCTAGCTAGGCATCCCGGAGAGACTTATTAGACAAGGACACTCAATGAAAATCAATAACAGCCAACACACAAAGAAAAGATCATGACATAGCTCAAGCATTAAGTGTTGCGTTTAAAAATTTAAGTGTGTTCACTGATACTGAGTTCTGAGGATAAGGATCAAATGCTTGCAAGTAGGTAAGATCACATGACAAAACTAGGTAAGACCAAACCAATAAGTGTTGAAAAACACTCGATGCCAGGGGTTGTGTTGAAAAACACAATTGGGGTGGTGTCCTAAAGACTAACGCATCCAAGAGACCAAAGCTAACGCAATTATTTCCCCTAGACAAAGACAAAGACCAATTCCAAACCAAGGCAACAAGGACAAGGCATGATGGAGAAAGGCTAAGTGTCAAGGATATGTGCTAAGAAACAGGGGTGCAAAGGCCTCAAGTAGTGCCCATTTCCAAGTTTTCACCACTTGGATTTTATTGCAATTTTTTTTTTCAGGACATTTTTATAATTTTTTTTTTGTATTTTTGCTACCAATGAGCCTGTTTCTAGGTTTTCACCAAGGTACTTTTTCAATTTTTTTTAAATTTTTGAATTTCTTTGATTTTTTTTTGGTATTTTTGGAATATATAATAATTTTTTTGAGATACATCAAAGCGCCTATTGCTAGGTTTTCACTAAGATGATCATTTTTTCAGGCCATTTTCAGATTTTTAGAATTTTTGACAATATATCATTTTTTTAAATTTTTTTAGGATCAATAAGTATGTACAAGGGATGCCCCCAGACAAAATGGGCATCATGGATAGAACTTCTTCAGGTGCAAGACATTGATAGAATAAGGGAGCTGCTCTCCCTCTGTAGTAGATAATAAATAAGTACCTATCCAAAAAGCTGTTGTAATGATGTAAGGTCCAAGCCAATTAGGTTCAAATTTTCCCTTTTGATCTCTATGCTATTGATTCTTAGGATTTTCACGTAGAACAAGATTTCCCACTTGGAATTCTCTAGGGAGAACCTTTTTGTTGAAGGTCTTGGACATGCACTTTTCATAAACCCTCATATGGTCAAATGATGGTTGATGTTTCTCATCTAGAAGTTCTAACTCTTGAAGTCTCATGGCACAGTAGTCTTCATCTATAACTAGACCTTTGAGGGAAACTCTAAGTGAAGGAATATCAACCTCTAAAGGTAACACTACTTCAACACCATATGTAAGGGAAAAATGAGTAGGCCCAGTAGGAGTACGAATACTCATTCTATAGGCTCACAATGTCAGATTTATTTGTAAATGCCAATCTCTACCATTCTTACAAACTGTTCTATGTAGGATTTTAAGAATGGTTTTGTTTGATGCCTCTGCTTGACCATTTCCTTGTGGGAAGTAAATGGAGGACCAATGTTGTTTAATCTTGAATTTCTTGTAGAGTTTTTTAAGGTCCTTATTTTTGAATTGACCTCCATTGTCAGTGATAATCTCTTAAGGCACTCCATATCGACATATGATATAGTTCAGAATGAATAGAGAGACTGTCTTGCCTGAGGCAATAGAAAGTGGGACAACTTCTACCCATTTAGTGAAGTAATCAGTAGCAGTGATAATAAAATTATGTCCACTTGATGATTTGGGATGAATCTACCCAACAAGATCAAAGGCCCAGTGCTAAAATGGCTAATGAGATATAGAAGGAATAAGCTCCCTACCTGGAGCATGTATAAGGTTACCATATTTTTGACACTTTTCACATGAATTTGCAAAAGCTACTACATTAATTTTCATCATAGGCCAATAGTACCCCACCCTAAGAACCCTACGGGCCATGGAAAGACCATTGGAATGTCCCCCACATATGCCCTTGTGAATGTCAACTAACACTTGATTGGATTCTTCCTTTTCTAAGCATCTAAGATGTGTTCCATCTAGACCCCTCCTATACAAATTGCTAGAGAAAAGGGTATGGCTAGAGGCATTTTAGGTAAGGTTTCTACATTTAGATCAGTTAAAGGTTTCAAGAATAATGCCATCATGAAGGTATGAGTAAATGGCACCATATTAGGATGACTCATGAATGACAATGGTATAGACAATATGAATTTCTTGGGAGTCATAGATAGGGTGATGTAGCTCTTCCACCAGGAATTCAAATCTAGATTCATGTTGCTCTAACTGAAGGAGTGAAGCAAGTGTAGCCATATCATCAACTGCTTTGTTTTCTGCTCTAGGGATTTGCTGAAACATGACAAATGTGAAGTATCATTTCAAGGAATCAACCATTTTCTTGTAAGGTACCAATTTCTCATCTTTTGTTTGATATTCTTTATTGACTTGGTTGATTATCAGCTGTGAATTCCCATAGATGTGTAACTCTATGATTCTCCATTCTATGGCCATCTTAAGTCCATTTGTTAAAGCTTCATACTCAACAATGTTGTTTGTACATGGGAACAATAACTTGTAAGACTTAGGAATTGTGTACCCATGAGGAGAAACAAACAACACACTATCTCCTGAACCATTTTTCATAAAAGATCCATCAAAGAACATCTTCCATGTTCTTTCAGTAATATACATGAGGTGTTCATCTGGGAAGTCAACTTGAATAGGTGTGCTATCTTGAATTGGGAAATCAGCCAATTGATCTGCTATTGCTTTTCCTTTGATTGCTTTACGTTTAATGTATTCTATGTCAAACTCTAAAAGGATCATCATCCATTTAGAAAGTCTACCTGTGAGGGCAGCCTTATCGAGTAAATACTTGAGTGAATCAATTTTTTCTATGAGGTGTATTGTGTGTGCAAGCATGTAATGTCACAACTTTTGGGAAGCAAACACAACCGCAAGGCAAGCTTTCTCAATGCTGGTGTAGTTAACCTCAAATGAACCAAGAGTATGACTAATGTAGTATATTGCTCTTTCTTTCCCATGTTCATCAAGTTGAGCTAGTAATGCCCCCGAGGAAGATTATGTCATTGAAATATATAGAATAAGTGGCTTTCCTGGGATAGGAGGCATTAAAATGGGAGGATTTGCCAAGTATTTCTTGATTTGATCCATGCTCTTTTGACAATCCTCATTCCAAACGCATTTGACTCCTTTGTAAGTTCTTGTTGAAAGGTTGATCTCTATCTACCAATTGTGAAATGAACCTCCTTATGGATTGAAGATGTCCTTGAAGAATCCTCAATTGACTAATGTTTATAGGAGGTGGCATATCCATGATTGCTTGGACTTTTTTAGGGTCTACCTCTATTCCTTTTGCTGAAATGATAGATCCTAGTAGTTTTCTAGAGGTGACACCAAATGCACACTTCTTAGGATTTAACCTTAATTGAAATTGTTCCATGTGATCTAGAATGACTTCTAAATCATCTAAGTGTGTGTCTCTTTTCTTAGACTGGGCCAAAGTGTCATCCACATAATCTTCCATGTTTTTATGCATCATCTCATGAAAAATGGTTGTCATAGCCTGTTGATAGGTGGCTCCTACATTTTTTAATCCAAAAGGCATAATGTTCCAACAATAGGTATCCCATGCACAAGTGAATGTAGTCTTTTCTTGATCTTCAGGAGCTATCTTAATCTGATTGTATCCAGAAAAACCATCCATCAAGGAATAAATCTTATAACCCACAGTCATGTCCACTATCATGTCTATATTGGGGAGTGTAAAATCATCCTTTGGGCATGCTCTATTGACATCTCTAAAATATGTGCAAATTTAAATGGATTTGTCATGTTTGGAAACTGGTACAATGTTTGATATCCATTCAGCATAGTCAATAGCTCTTATGAATCCTGCACCAAGGAGTTTTTCTAATTCTGCTTTGACTAGAAGAGCTATGTGAGGATGCATCTTTCTCAATTTTTGTTTGACTAGTTTTACACCCGGAGCTATGGACAAGTGATGCATGATAAGATTAGTGTCCAACCCTGGCATATCTGAATAAGTCCAAGAAAAATTGATCTTATTTTTCTATAAGAACTTAGTGTAAGCTTCTTTTTCTTGTGGTGACAAAGATTGAGCTAAGTATACTATTTGTGGAGCCTCATCCGTACCCAAATTGACTACTTGTGTTGGCTTGATAAGCACTGAATATCTATCTTGAAAGTAGCTAGGGAGATGATCAAGTACCTCATCCTTAGGTGCCTCAGAGAGGCTTTCACCCTTGGATATGCCATTTATTTTTACTCTTTTTAGTTCTAGCACCGCCACACAGTGGTTTTCACCATCAAAACTCTTATTCTTGTTTTCTTTTATTTTTATTTTGTGACTAAAGTACTTGATGTCTGGATCTTTCATGATGGTATCTAGTTCATTGGTGGAAGAGACTACGGGTTCAATGGCATTCAAGTAATATGTTATCTCATAATCATTTTGGAAGGTTAAGAGCTCAGGTTCTTGATAGCGTTGGGACCAATCAATGAGGTTAGGATGAGAAAGAGGTAAGTCAATGACTGGTTGAAGGTTATGAATGTGAATGATATTATCTTTGGTGATCAAAGAGTCAGAGTCCATCAAGTATCCTTCCAAGCTACCCAAATCAAGATTCATCCCAACAAGTGAAGAAACATCCACTAAGGCAACATGTGGGTTCAAATCCTCTAATCCTACAAATGACTCATTAGCTACCTCAGGTTGAGAACTATAAGTATGGATGACATCAACATCCATGTCAATTATGGAAGAAGCATAGAGAGTCCTATTCATACTCATGTGAATATGTTTCTAAATCCCAACTTAGATGTTTACACCATGAAGGTTTGGGATGTCTTGCTGTGGAAGCTCTAATGTCATCAAGGGTAACATCTCTCTCCATCAAATGAATAATATTCTTTCATTGACATTCCCTGATGGGATCTTCTACATCTAATTCTTCTTGTTCTAAGGTTGCAACTGTTGCATGAGCAACTAGATTATCTGAATCTCCCCAAAGGAAATTGGTGGAAGGGACCTAATCTTCATGCATCTTTCTGATTTGTCAAATTAGGTATGTATTTCTATTTATCTTCACTATTTCACTTATCAAGGATAGGATCAGTGTTCTTGTTATGATCTACAAATCCTAGGCCAACCGTCTTCTTAGACTTGTGTCCAAAAAGAGCATGATCAAGAGTTTCAACTCTAGCATCCAATCTATGACTAAGAGGGCCATGTCCAGGATAGCCCATTTTCTTGACAAAAGTATACCTTCTTCCATAAGCCTTAGGAGAGGGGTAGAAGTTCTCATTGTGCATGTATTTCTCTTCTCTATAAATCCAATCTTTAACAACCACCTCTTCTTTTTCATCTTGAATAGGCACTGAGGACTCTACAAATGTTCCAAATAAAGTCATAGCTAAAGAGGAAGGTCTCATTTCTTGTGAAGGCTTTCCATAAGACCTAGGTGAAACTAGTAGCTTTGTGAGGGAATTGAGTTGATACCCTCCCATGCCAAGGTCTACCAACTTGAACTTGTCTTTACATTCTGCTAATGTCGCATTGAAGTCATATGCTTCTCTATTGAGGGGAACATGAGCACTCACCGAAATTGAGTTGACAGATAAAGTGCTATCCCTAGGTATACAAATCTCTACTCCATTGTAGGGGAACTTAACACACTAATGATAGGTAGATGGTATTGCTTGCATATCATGAATCCATGGTCTACCAAGTAAGATATTGTACGCAAGGGGACTAGCATCAATAATTTGAAATAAAATATCCTTCTCAACAGGGCCAATCCTAACGGGAAGGATGACCAATCCTTTGGAAATTATTTCCACCTCATCATAGGCTTTGATAGTGATCTTCTTTATGGTATCTATGACTTGTTCAAAATAACCCAATTTCTTTAAAAGATTCAAGGAACAAATATTAAGCCTAGCACCCCCATCTATCAACACATGCCTAACATGGGTTTTGTCGATCATGAATTCAATATGAAGGGTAAGATTGTGTGGGTGGCTCAAAGCTTTGTCATCATCCTCCAAAAAGGTAAGGTAATAAGGGATGGCAATATGATTAACCATGTTTTGGAATTGATCAACATCTAAGTTGTTAGGGACATTCACTGCACGCAAAGTATCCTCAAGGACTTTCTTGTGCCTTGGGAACAACTCTAAGAGCTCAAAGATCAAAATATGAGCTGGGGTTCTTTGCAACTGATCTATAAGATTATAGCTCAACTTAGGAATCACAGCTAGTTTTTTGGTGACATTCTTGGATGCCACTTGCTTTGGTTTATTGGGTTAACTTGAATTGGGTCCTCTAATGAAAATAGGACCTTGACTTCACATGACAACATTAAGAGCTTAGGATGACATTTTAGAGTTAGGACCCCTTAGAACCACAACTGGTTCTTCATCAAAGATAGGAGGAGAGTCCATATCTAGATCATAACCATAGTGATGTAGGAGCATCTTGGGTCATTGGCAATCCCGTGTCACCAAAAATATGTTTGAAGTTTTCTGTGTTGCTCAGTTTCTCCTTTGACCAAGTTGGTCATTAGTTGGTTGGTTTCCTTTGGTTACTGAGTATGGTCGGTCATCTCCTAGGCGGTTGGTTGTTTCACTGGCACTCGACGTTGCTTGTCTGTTGCTCGGTCATCCTTGTTTACCGAGTAGTTTATTTTGAGTTCTTGTTGGGTTGACTTGTGCATTTATTATGGGTCACAAATTTAATGCTAGAATCTTTCATTGGGAGGTGTGTGGTCCAAGATTTGACCATTCCTTCTGTGGATTGTGGATCTAAAGGCTGAATCAGTTCGGTAGACTCTTGTATAAAAGTAGTTGTTTGGTTAGAGTTTCGGGGTAGTTTTCTAGGCAATTTCTGGATAGAAGATAGTAGACATTAGAATTGAGATTGTAACAGATCCTCGCATGTTTGAGGACTTCCAAATTTCATTGTAATATCTGGCCGAAACTAGGAAGGCCTTAAAACTTGGCATGTATGGTTCTATTTGATCAAAACATATGAAAGATCTGGTATTCTCCCTCTCACTGTTGTGTTTGTTAGCTTTTGCATGTGTTGAGTAGGCTTGGATCATTAGGGTGTGCCATCCTTTGGCCCCTCTTGAACCCTGCCTTGCATAAGGTGATATCAGAGCAAGGTGAGATCTTGATCTAGATCTGCAGATCTAGTTTTGCTGGTTCCTCTTGTAGCCCTAGTTGATTGTTGTGGGATAGCATATTGTGATCTGACCTATAATTGTAGAGGATTGTCAAGATGGTTCATGGGAGGCAAGATGCAGATTTAGGATTGGCAGATATGCTAAGATAGATTGCTACAAGATTAGAAGTAGTGGAGACAGCCCAAAGAAGAGGTAGACATCTTGAAGATGTTAGTGATGATGAAGTTGAAGAATAACAGGTGAATGCAGAACCTGCACCTATTATGGATCAATGTGAAGAAATATTTTTGAAGGCCTTGACAAGTTTGAAGTCTACACCACATTTCAATCCTCTTGAATATGGTGGAAAGTTGGATTATGATGAATTGGTGGAATGGATCACCAAGATGGAAAAATATTTTGAATATGAGAATATTCTTGAAGACAAGAAGGTGAAGATTGCAAGCACTAAGTTGAAGACTCATGCATCCTTATGGTGGGAACATCTACAATTGGATCGGAAGAGGAAGGGCAAAGACAGAATCAAGGTATGGAATAAGATGGTTAATAAATTGAAAGGAAATTTCTTACCCTATGATTATCAGATTAACCTAGTTCATTGAATGCAAAGCTTGAAGCAGAAAGATAGCTCGATAAAAGAGTATACTGAGCAATTCTATAGATTGGATATCAGATCTAGACATGATGAAGATGATGTGGAAAGAATTAGTAGATACCTGAATGGTTTGAGAGTTTCCATCCAAGGGGAGATCGGCTTGGTTAAGTTGGAGAACATTGAAGAGGCTTATCAATTTTCTTTGAAAGCTGATGATAAATTGAAAAAGAGACATGAGCAAAGACAGAGTGGTCAAGGTGGTAGATTCCCTAGAGGAAGAGGTAGATCTAATGGTGAAATTGGTAGATCTGAACCTGAAAAAACAAATCTAGACAAAGGCTGGACCAAGTGGAAAGGTGAAAGTTCATCTAGAGGTAGAGGCAGTAACTACCGAGGTGGTTAGCTTCCGAGGAACATGTTATAACTATGGAGAAGAAAGACATAGATCATTTGAATGTACATAAGTAACTAAGAAGGCTGGTAGCGGTAGAAATGCATTGGTGCAAGAAGAGCCACTAAATGAACCTGAGAAGGAAAGTAACCTAATGGTAAGGAGAGCACTATGGAATGAAAGCGAAAATGAAGATTCGATAAGGAAAAGTTTGTTCAAGACCAGATGTAGAGTTTTTGATAAAGTTTGGAAGGTAATCATTGATAGTGGTAGCTCGAAGAATCTGGCATCTGAAGAGATGGTCACAAAACTACAGTTGGAAAGATTGGAACATCTAAAACCCTATCAGATTTCATGGATCAAAGATGAGCATACACTCTTGTTAAGTGAACAATGTTATGTGAATTTTAAGATTGGAAAATACTATGATAAGGTGTTGTTTGATATCATGCCTATGGATTGTTGTCATATTTTGTTGGGTAGACCTTGGCAATATGATAGACATGGTATAAATGATGGGAGTGTTAGAGTAATAGTCTTTTGGGTTATTAATTAAATCATTTTGATCTAATTACTAACTCACCTATTCACTCTAGTTGCTTAAGCCAACCTTACGGTTTCCCTTTTAGGGTTTTGTGATTCTTTTTTATAAGGATTCACCTCTTTGTATTTCTTAAGAGATTAGAATATCATAATGTAATATTGTGCATATGATGTCTTTGGATTTTTGGCCTCCATAGTTTTTTTCTTGCTTCTGTTCTTTACTTCTTCCATGTGACAGGGTTATGCATGCAGGTGTTCTTGGGAGATTAACTTTTCACCTAATCTAACATAGTATCAGAGCCATCTTGCTGCTCACTGTTTGTGTTTTATTGAAGTGTTCAGAAGCAGGAGGGTTTCTATGTTTTTTAGAGGCTTTTTATGTGGATTTAGGGGGGACCTTTGTTTCTGGTCATTTTGGGCTCAAACGGACATCACCGTTGTGCTCAGAGTGCCCAAAAACCCCAGAATCCATATAAAATTTGTCCATTTTGGACATCTTTGCAATTTGAGGGAAATTTTTTTGCGTACTAGGTCATACGGCTTGGCACGCAAACTGAGATGGTGATATCCAAAAAAATAATTTTAAAAAAAGAGTTTAAGGGGTGGCCACCTAGGCGCCACCTAGCGGCCACCCGAGCACCACCCCATGGCCTCCATAGAGCCACTGCTCTTTGCAGAGCCACCGCAGAGCTGCTGCTCCTCCGCAAAACTGCCGCCCGCTATAATACCCCAAAAATGGGCTATAAGTTCATTAATCTCCTACATCTTCAATTCGAATGAAATCGACATCAAAATCCTAATCTAAGGCACATCTAAACATCATCGAATCATAATTGATTATCTTAAATTTTGCATCGGGAAATATTCCTAGTAATATTCCTAATCATCATAATTATCTTTAATTTTATAATTATTTGGCAATAAATCACATTTATCCAAAAGTTTGATTAATTGAATATTTTCATATTTAATTAATTAGATTTAATATTTTCCACTTAATTGTGTAATTGAAGTTAATTCTATCTATTATTAATTGTATTATTTAATTTTGACAATAAATCTAATATCTTATGAATAATTGATTAAATTCTTATTTAATTAATTAAAGCAAGTTGTCATTATTTAATAATATAGTTTTTAATAAAAGTTTGATTAAATAATTGATTAACCCATAATCAATTATTTTATTTTTAAAAGCAGTTAAGTTGAGCATAAATCACTTTATTTATTAAATTAATTCATAAATAAAACATGCACAATCATAAAAGCAGACAACTATCAATTATCAATTAAAGCTAAACTCTATTTTGAGTTAAAACTTAGCTTTTGCATGTTTTCGTGAGTTAATTATCCTTTATTTAAAAATAACTCAAAAATCAACCTGAGTTATTTGAGTGATTTATGACTTTAATACATGCACCTCTAAAGCCCTGGATTTCTATAAAATCAAGGCTTCAGCTCATCTCAAATCATCTCATAATTTTGCAAGCTTACTTTGCCAAAGTCATCTACGAATTGCACAACTATTTTAAAGAATTAGAATTTGGAGAATCAAAGCTTATTGCGAATCAAGGCTATTGTGAGATCAATTTGTTTTTTTTTTTACATTCATTTAGATTCTTTTTCATATCATTGTTAGATCATTTTAGCATATCAATTTCCATATTAGCATAGATTCATATCAGTTTTTATCATTCTTATTGCATAGAAAATTAAAAAATATAGATTAATTGCATTCAATTCATATCTAGATCAATTGCATTCAAATCCTTTGTTTAGGTGTCATCTAGGTCACTGATCTCGATAACAATCTGAGAACATTAATCTCGCACCTACTAGAAGGCAGTAAATCACTTGGTTAGATAGTTTTCAATTTTGCACAATTTCGATTATAGCTAACCTCTAATGTTTTACTGAAGTGTTGTGTCTATAGATCAGGTACAATTTTCACACACACACACCCGCCGGCCTAGCTCCACCCACTTGTGGCCCCATTGCCCTCTGCTGCCCGCCGCCACCCAGCTCTGTCGGCCCCCTTCTGCTAAGCTGCAATCCTATGGGGGACCAAGCCCTTGGCCCTAGTGACCAGCTCTGAGCCCCCTCGTCACCCACGTGACCAGGGGTTTATTTTTTTTAGCCCCAGGTCCTTGTGCTAATGTCAGCATACATCAGCAGGCCCTTTTCTCAATTTTTGAGTTTTTTTAAGGCTACCTGGGCCTTTTTTTGCGATATCTCAAGCATCTGGGATCGTCATTGGGTGTGCGATATATCATCAAAAAGATGGTTCCAAGCTCGATCTAAATTTTCTGTTATGGTTTTATGATTTTGCCATTTTGATGCTCTTTTTTGCTATCAAAGTCAGATGTTCTCTGTGATCATGCCAGTTCTGCCCCTTTGATGTTGTTTTTGCTCTATCTGGAGCATACGGAGATCTTTTTTGGACTTTTTTATATCGTCGGAAAGCTCTTTCTGAGCTCTTTCTGATTATGGAGGTTAGAATTTTTGGCTCTACTATTTTGATAGTGTTTTTTTCTATCAAAGTCTGTGGTTGTTTTTGCCTTCTGGGAGCCATATCTCGCTCATTCAAACTCATTTTTGGGCTCACCAGATATCGTTGAAAAGCTGGTTATGTGAGTTATTTAGTTGCAGGGGTCTTTTTTTCCAAATTATACTCCAGGTTCTCTCTCCTCTAAGTTTTGCACTTTTGCACTCTGGCGGATTACTTGGATTCTACAGGTCCCGGGATCTCTTCTTCTGGCTCACTCTTCTTTCTGACTTTTGAGCATTGTATGCTTCTCTTTTATTGCATTCTCTTTTCTATAAACACACTAAGATAAAGTGCCTACTTTTGCATATCTAGGATCTTGTACACCTTGTGTTTGTTTATACTCGCACTCAGTTATAAAGTGCCATGGGGGGTTATGATGTTTTGCCTTTTGTACTCATCCACCTTTGTCAAGTGAGCATACCTTCCATGACATTAGCCCATGCTATGTGTCGGTGACACCACCCTTTATCCTATGCTTGTACTTCTATTGCACTGTTGGTGTTCCTGATTCTTTTTCTTGCAGATGTTTCTGGCATTGCATTTTCATGTTCCTGTCACCCCTCTCCCTGTTCAGCATTATGGGGAGGGGTTCACCTATTGGTTCTATTGCTTCCTTGGATTGGTTGAGTGATCTACGTATTCATTTTTTGTTCCTATGTACTAGGCGGATGTAGTGGCTAGGCACCTATGCATTTTGGTGAGATGGTTCATCTACTATATAGACACTCGTTCATTCCTACTTTTGGAGGTCACCTATTCAATTGATCAGCTCTTCAGATTTTGTCTTCTCTACCTGGTCATGCACTATTTTAGTGGGGGTTCCAGCAGTTTCTTCTGACAGTGTTTGCAGCTTCATGCTTCAGAGATGCTTCATGCTCTTTGTTGTTCCTTTCTTTGGGACTTTCCCTAGATTAGTGGCTTTGTTTCTACATATCTAGTTTATTTCTTGTACTTGGGTACCTGATCAGGCCTTGTTGCTGGGACCCATCTTTCCTGCTTTCTATAGTAGTTTCCTAGGTTTTGCTTCTCCCTAAGCTTATCTTAAGGGGGGGTGTTAGAGTAATAGTCTTTTGGGTTATTAATTAAATCATTTTGATCTAATTACTAACTCACCTATTCACTCTAGTTGCTTAAGCCAACCTTAGGGTTTCCCTTTTAGGGTTTCATGATTCCTTTTATAAGGATTGACCTCTTTGTATTTCTTAAGAGATTAGAATATCATAATGTAATATTGTGCATATGATGTCTCTGACTTTTTGGCCTCCATAGTTTTTTTCTTGCTTCTGTTATTTGCTTCTTCCATGTGACAGGGTTATGCATGCAGGTGTTCTTGGGAGATTAGCTTTTCACCTAATCTAATAGGGAGATTGCATAAGAATACTATTGTGGTTGATGCAAAGAAACAAATCTTGTTACCATTAATGGAAGAACCTGTTAGTAATGTTTGCACATATGTGAAAGTTTGCTTGATGGAAGGAAGTTTGTGAAAGATTTGAAAAGGAATGATGTATGTTTTACTATAATTCCTAATAAGCTGAGTAAGAAAACAAAAGATAGTGTCCTTGAGGGGATTGACAAGTTACTCACTGAGTATAGTGAAATCATTTTTGATAATGTACCTAATGGTTTGTCACCGAAAAGAAGTATTGATCATTGTATGGATCTAATCCCTGGAGCTAGTTTACCGAATAAGGCACCTCATCAGTTAACACCTACCGATAATTAGGAATTGAACTGACAGATTCAAGAGTTTCTAGAGAAAGGTTTGATCAGAGAAAGTTTGAGTCCTTGTGTAGTACCTATTGTATTAGCACCAAAGAAGAATGGGGAATGGAGAATATGCACCGATTCTAGATAAATCAACAAGATAATAGTGAAGTATAGGTTTCCTAGACTGAGAATGGATGACATAATGGATAGTTTGACTGGAGCAAAGTATTTCACCAAGATTGATTTGAAAAGTGGATATCATCATATCAGAATCAGAGAAGGTGATGAATGGAAGACTGCTTTCAACACAAAAGAAGGTTTGTATGAGTGGTTGGTTATGCCTTTTGGTTTAACTAATGCACCGAGTACTTTTAGATGAATGAAGTTTTGAAGAAATTCTTGGGTAAATTTGTGATTGTATATCTTGATGACATTCTGATATTTAGTAAGACCAGAGAAGAACATTTGTTTCATGTTAGACAAGTTTTGCAGAGATTGCAAGAGGAAAAGTTGCTGATAAATCTGAAAAAGTATTCATTTATGAAAGAAGACATTGTGTATTTGGGATTTGTTATTTTTGTTGATGGATTGAAGATGGATCTTGAAAAAGTTGAAGCTATTCTGAATTGGCCTACACTTGAAAATGCTAGTGAGGTAAGATCATTTCATGTATTGACAAGTTTTTACAAGAAGTTCATTAGAAATTTTAGTGCAATTTGTAATGCTATGACTGAGACTATGAGAGGAGACAAAAGAGTATTCATGTGGACACATGGAGCTGATAAGTTTTGAGACTTTGAAGCAGAAAGTTGTTGAATTACCTATTTTGGCATTACTTGATTTCAATAAAGTATTTCAAGTAGAATGTGATGCAAGTGGAAGTGCAATTGGAGATGTGTTGAGTCAAGAAGGTAAACCTATTGCTTTCTTTAGTGAAAAGTTGAATGATGCTAGAAGGAAATATTTTTTATATGATCAAGAGTTCTATGCTATTGTTCAAGCACTAAAGAAATGGAGACATTATTTGATACCAAGTGAATTTGTGTTTGATACTGATCATAAGGCTTTACAATATTTGGGTAGTTAGAGTAAGTTGAATAAGAGACATATGAAATGGGTTGAGTATTTGTAGAGTTATACATTTGTGATAAAACAAAAGAGTGGAGTCACTAACTGAGTTGCTGATGCATTGAGTAGAAGAAGATCTTTGATGACCGAGATGAAAATTCAAGTTCTTGGTTTTGATGAGATGAAGGATTCTTATGAGGATGATTCTAATTTTTTTGAGCCATGGAGAAAGTGCAAAGCACCGATTCAAGATCAACATGATACTAAATGGGATGAATATTCTATTCAGGAAGGTATGTTATTCAAAGGTATTTAGTTGTGTATACTGAGAGGAGTAATGAGAAATAATTTGATAAAAGAAAAACATAGTAGTGGTTTGGCTGGACATTTTGGCATTGACAAAACATGGAATTTGTTGAAGGAAAAGTACTTTTGGCTATAGTTGTATAAAGATGTTTAGAAATTTATGAAAAGTTATAGAATTTGTCAAGTTGCAAAAGGAGTAAGTCAGAATACTGGTTTGTATGTATCGATTGTTGTACCTGAGAAACCTTGGATTGACATCAGTATGAATTTTTTTCTTGGATTACCGAAGACAGTAAGAGGTAATGATTCTATATTTGTTGTTGTGGATAGATTTTCTAAGATGGCACATTTTATACCTTGTAGAAAGACATCAGATGCAATACATATATCAGATCTTTTCTTCAAAGAAATTGTTAGATTGCATGGGTTACTGAGGAGTATTATCTCAAACTGAGACAATAAGTTTGTTGGATACTTTTGGAAGACCCTTTGGAAAAAGTTTGGCACTTAGTTGAAATATAGTTCTACATTTCACCCACAAACTGATGGATAGACAGAGGTTGTAAACAAAAGTTTGGGTAATCTTTTGAGATGCTTAGTTGGAGACACACCAAGTAGTTGGGATTCTATGTTAGTATAGGCATAATTTGCATACAATAATTTAGTGAATAGAAGTACTGGGAAAACACCATTTGAGATTGTGAATGGCACACAACCAAGAGGTATATCTAATTTGAGAGACATTGATGATGAAAATAAAAGAAGTGTTGAAGGAGTGAAATTTTCTGAATACATGAAGACATTGCATGAAGATGTGAAACTGAAGCTGGAAGAAAGTAATCATAAATACAAAGACAAAGCTGATAAATCAAGAAGACATAAGACTTTTGATGTTGGTGATGAAGTGATGGTTCATTTGAAGAAAGGCCAATTTCCTGTTGGCACATATGCAAAGCTGAAAATGAAGAAATTTGGACCTTGCAAGATTTTGAAGAAATTTGACAGTGGAAATGCATATGAGATTGAGTTACCTGATGATATGGACATATCACCTATTTTCAACATTTCTAATTTGTATGAGTATCATGAATGTGATGAAGAAATGATAGTACTAACAGAGTATCCTAAGAAGCAGAATGAAGAAGTGGAGCAGATTTTAAAAGAAAGAGTTGGCAAGTGCACAAGAGGAAAATAGTATATGGAATATCTGGTAAAGTGGAAGAATAGACTGATGGAAGATAGTTCATGGATTTCACAGTCTAAGTTGGATGCATCTCAAATCATACCTATTAAATGATTCTGAGAATCATTTCAAAATAACCCCAGGTGTCTGATGCAGGAGCATCTTGGGTCCTTGACAATCCTGTGTCACCAAAAATATGTTTGAAGTTTTTTGTGTTGCTCGGTTTCTCCTTTGACTGAGTTGGTCAGTAGTTGGTTGGTTTCCTTTGGTTACCGAGTATGGTTGGTCATCTTTTGGGTGGTCGATTGTTTCATTGGTGCTCAGAGTTGCTTGTCTGTTGCTCGGTCATCCTTGTTTGCTGAGTAGTTTATTTTGATTTCTTGTTAGGCCAACTTGTGCATTTATTATGGGTCATGGATTTAATGCTGGAATATTTCATTGGGAGGTGTCTGGTCCTAGATCTAACTATTCCTTTTGTGGATTGTGGATTTGAAGGCCGACTCTATTCGGTAGACTCTTGTATAAATGTAGTTGTTTGGTTAGAGTTTCGGGGTAGTTTTCTAGGTAGTTTCTGGATAGAAGATAGTAGACATTAGAATTGAGATTGTAATAGATCCTTGCATGTTTGAGGACTTCTAAATTTCATTGTAATAGCTGGCTGAAACTAGGAAGGCCTTACAGCCTGACATGTATGGTTCTATTTGATCAAAATATATGAAAGATCTGGTATTCTCCCTCTCACTGTTGTGTTTGTTAGCTTTTGCATGTGTTGAGCAGGCTTGGATCATCAGGGTGTGCCATCCTTTGGCCCCTCTTGACCCCTTTCTTGTGTCACATAGGGATCTTTATTCCTCATCATATTGACATTTTCTTCTACAACTTCAAACATGTTGACAACATTCTTCGCAACTGTGTAAGTGTAATTGATCTCAGCCTTGCCATTCTTAGGTTTAGAGGTTTCCCCCTTCTCATACTTGGGGAAAGGTTCTTTGAATGCCTTATAATTAGTGTTGGTGTTCAACCCATCTACCTTAAGTTTACCACTCTCAATGAGATCTTGGATGATATGTTTGAGTTTCCAGCAGTTTTCAATATCATGTCCAATGCCATTGTGAAATTTGCAAAAGGCTTTCTCATCCCACCAATGTGGCTTAACATGAGGTATATAATGCTTTGAGGGATCTTGAGGATGCACAAGGTTATTGGCAATGAGTGTTTTCAAAACATCCTCATATGAATCACCAAGTTTTGAAAGCTGACATCTCTCTTTCTTAGGCTTATCTTGGTATCTTGGCTTATGCTCTTGTTGGTTAGATGCATTGAGCTTCATGGCTTGAACAACACTAGACAAGTGAAGAACAGATTGATCCTTGGGTTGAGAAGAGTCCACAACTCCATCATTGACCACTTGTTTGTTCCTATTCTAATGTGAGTTATTTCCTTTATCCTTGTTAGAGTTATTATTTTGACCATTGTTGTTGTTGTTGTTGTTGTTTCCGTGTTTGGTCAAAATTCCTTGTTCTTTCAAAACATCCTCAATCCTACATGCAGTTTCAAACATGGTGTCAAAGGAATAAAAAACCATCTTCCTAACTTCATACCGCATTTCAGGAACCAAGTTACTAAAAAGGATGTCAATCTTCTCATTTTCATGAATGGTCCTAGAGTAGCGAGAGCATTGTCATCTCCACCTTTGCAAGAAAGTGACAAAGGATTCCCCTTGATTTTGCTTTAAGTTGCATAAGTCCAACATGGTGACAGATCTTGAAAGGTTGTATGCAAAGTGTTGGACAAATCTATGGATGAGCTCTTTGAAAGTCTTGATGGGGGGAGTTATGTTGGTGAACCATTCCATCGCTTGACCCTTAAGAGTTCTTGGGAACAATCTCATGAGGTACTAGTCATCTTGATGGAACTCAAAACTCATAATATAGAATTGACACACATGATCATGTGGATCTCCATTCCCATTATACTTGTCATATTGAGGGATCTCAACCTTTCTAGGAAATTCTTTCATGCTCACACTCTTGTCAAAAGGATTGGGACAAATTGAGTCAAGTGAAAATGAACTCTTGGGTGCCAACATCTTTTCCATCATACTCTTCATTTGTTTGATGTCTTCTTCTTGAGATGGGCCTTGTTTCTTAATCTTTTTGTCCACATCAAAATTGTAGGGGACTCTGGCACTTTTGTTAATTAAAATCTCTAGGAACTTATCTTTGCTTAGCTCCAAGTATCTCTCCACATACTGTTGGAAGAGTGGTTCTTGTTGTATCTTCATGAAGTCTTGGGAGTTGAGGTCAAAACTCAAGCTACTACCCCCATATTATGAACCATGGTGAGCATGTTGTGAAGGTTGTCTTGAGTTCCTAGGAGGTGTTCATCTCCTCCTTTGCAGCTTGTTCATCTAGGAAGGCTTTATTTTCATGCTCAATCCTCTTAAGCCTTTCAGTTGTGTATCTTGAAGTTGTTTGGAGTGGTGAACTTGGTCTTGAATGTTTAAATAAGTCATTGGTATATGCTGCATTCACATGAGTATCATAAGGTTCATTGTCTTGATTGTCATGTTGTGATTTCTCTCCTTGATAGGATTTCTTCATTTCTCTTTTAGCTCTTTGGTGCACATCCAAATATCTAGTTGAGATAAGGGGCGAGACTGGTTGATTTTCATTAGAGGAACTGCCAAATAGAATGGTATCTCTATGCCTTTCAAATATGTCATCAAGGCTTTTATCCATTTCTTCCGTCTCTCGTCGAGTCATTGTGTAACTCATATCCATATTTGAATGAGAAGGTGCTAAGGGTGTGATCAACTCACTAAGATTACTTTTGGGATCAAACCAAACTTCTGAGTTGTTCCTAGGGGATTGATCAAAGATGGGCTCTTTTCCCTTACATTTTTGGCGAGTTTGAACTAAGGGTAATTGGTCAAAGACTACTTGAGGTTGTTTTCCTTGATTTACTTGATACCTTGTCATAACTGACATGAAATAAAAGGTACTAGGTGATAAGATGACCCTAAGAAATGTTGGTATCAAACTAGGATAGTAAAAGCATTCAATTGTCCAAAAGAGAGATGATAAGATAGAATTTTTGCAAAAGGCATAAACCAACACTACCACAGAGGTGCCCAATAAATGGGTGAATACCCTAACACATATGGATCAGGAGGATGATTTACCCAATTTATATTTGATTGAATTTGAATTTGGATGGAAGTGAATGGACAAGAGATTACTAAAACTCTCCAAGCATGTTATCAAAGGATCCAAAGGTTTACTTTCTCAACAAGGACGATTTCTAACTTACCGACTCCAAGAAAGGTCACTTGTGAAATCAAAGATTACTAATTCAAGAGGTCAAGACACATGAACCTGAGGTGAAAATGGGCTTCAACCAGTGGGCTAAGTAACCTACTCTAATCCAGATGACCAAGGAAAATTAAAAATGACAGGAATCAACTCACTATTTGACATACTGTAGGAAAGGTCTACACAAGAAAATGTAGTACCACACAAATAAATGCCAGGGATTGCACAAAAATATGCCAGACTCATGTGAAGAAACATAGGATCAGACTAAAGAAACTCTAATAGGACTGTAGCAAAACGTCGTGCGAAGAAATGAAATCCCGTGCGAGGAAATGTAGGGTTCATGCGAGAAAATGAAAGTTCGCATGAGAAAGTACACATGACCAGGAAATAAAACAAGATTTGACCACTCGACAACAAGTTGTAAACTCAGGAACTCAGTTTTTGTTCATTTTAAAAGATCACGTAAATACATCAATAGATTTCTATCATTGATCGAGCACGTAAAACAACAATTAAGGAGTTCAAGCAAACAATTGTCTTCAAACAATGAGCAAGGGACGAAGCAACCTTGCACATGAAAAAGAATAGTGCCTTAGTATGCTACTCCTTAAAGATTATATTTGTGTATGTTCTCAAAATGTTTTGCAGTCACATGCATAGTCCTAGCAAATAAAAAGTTGGTTGCACTATGGTTCTTAATAATGGTTTGACTCTGTAACTTTTGCAATCTCAAGAGGGAAAAATCTAATCCAGGCACACCAAGGTTTTGACACTTTTTGAGAATTTAATCAATCAAAGATGCTGAGGAGATCTGACAACCCAACAAGAAACTACACCCGTGGAGATTTCTTCCACAAGGACATTTATATAGCAGTTGTTGCTACCACGGTGAAAATGGCTATTACCACTTGAGGTTCCATCCACGTGGCTGACCCAATAAAAGGAATTTCCACTATGGTTAACCCTCTCTAACAAGGTGACTCACAAAAAGGACCACATGGGGACTTGATTTAGACTCAAGGATCTGAGTTTCTGATACTACCCAAAAAGGGAGTAGAGCATATTTATCTAGCCTCTTCACTTCACCCAAACATAGCAAGAAAATTCATTGATACGCTAAGATTGAAACCACCTCACCAAGGTTTGTGATGTCGACAAAAATGTCTACCGAGCTCTCTAAGAGGGTCCAAGAGAGAATGTACCGATCAATGTTGAGGACTAAACCAAGTAAGACCGTGAGATAGTAACAATATCCTCCCTACCTACAAGGGGTTCTATCATCAAAAAGAGCTTTGCAAGAAGCCCAATCTCTCAAGAACACCACAAATAGTGTTCATAGGGCCTAATTACTATGTGAAACAAATATGCAAGAAAGTGAATCTATGTTCTTTTTAGAGCCCCAAAATTGAAGTGTGATCTATGAAAGCAATAAAGACTCAAGCTAGACACATAAGAGATTCATTTTAATTTCCAAAATCTAAATGTTATAGAGATTCAAAAAATTACCTCAAGTCCAAAGAAACACACTTTGCTGCTATGCTGCCTCAGAAAATAGAATCAAAGAAATAAACACAAAAACCATTAAGTGTCACAAAACAACAAGCAAAAAGTAAATCTAGAAATTTAGGTCTCTACTGTCAGAATGTTGTGCGAGACTATACCCTCTTCCGTGTGACAAAGTGCATAGAGTTGTGCGAAGAAACACCTTTGTCATGTGAAGAAGTGTAGAAAACAACACAACTTCATGCAATACAATGAGAAACTTCGCGCGAGAATCTGTACTCAAAGATGCACAAAAGTACAGACAGTGCACGAAAATCATCAAAAAAATAAAATAAAATAAAATGAGGCCAGAAATGTAATATCCTACCCCATGGTGGGTACCAAAAATGTGTGCTAAAATGTTGACACACTTCTATGAGTCATTAAATCCAAGATTGCTTAATAATGAGGTCTCAAATGGTGACTCATAGCTCTTTATTCATGGAGTGCAAGAGTTTATGATGGAGGCCCTTAGTTTAGACCTAGTTTGTGCCCATGCAAGTACACCATAAAATGAGATATTCAAAGAAGAAAAGAAAGAATGGTAGTCTCCATGATCATCAAATATGCATGCAAATGAAAATGAAAGCTATTCTATATGATGACAATGCATGAAAGCAAACTAATTTATGAAAGGAAATGCTTATGCAAGATTATTCTATGAAAGGAAATATGAATCTAATCTAATATGAAATGCAAGATTAATCTAAATGGATTTCCATGGGGCATGAGAGAAGAAGACAAGACAAGAGAAGTTGCAATGTTCAAGCTCAAGTGCTCAAATTCTTCTCCAAAATCGCTCTCCAAACCTGCATCATAACAATATTTAAAATTTAGATCATACCAAATGAGAAAGAGAAGGCTCCTTTTAAAGAATCTTGGATGGTCAAGATTAAGAGGCAAAAAGAAATGAGCAATGGTGGAGATTAAATCTTGGTTGATCCATGTGCTCAATATTCTCAAGAGGCAAAATAAAAAAGGCATGGTTAAGAGGCAAAAAGATGTGTGGTTGAGATAAAGAAGCAAAAACCTTTTTCCAAAATGTCAAAAGATTTTGTCTCATAGGAAAGTGCACTTTTCTTTTTCTTTTTATTTTATTTTATTATTTATTTATTATTTTTAGCAAAGCTGTTTCCATTATTTAATTTAAAATATTTTTTATTTATTTAAAAGAGATTTGTTCTTTTAATTAAATGTGGCTTAGAATAAAGTGATTTTATTATTTAATTAAAAGATTTTTTATTTAATTAAAAGGGAGCATGTTCTCTTAATTAAATAAAACTTAGGATAAAATGATCAAACCTTAGGAAATATTGAAATATTTGAATTAATTACGATTTGATCAAAGAAATTGATTTGAATTGAAAATATTGCAAGGCATTGATTTAGGAAATTGATAAATTGGTGAATGGGGGCCCAAAGTCTAGGCGACCATTTTAGGGTGTATATAACTGTAAGGTGTGATCTTGTTAGAGGATTTAACACTAACAGTTATTGTCCAACCAGCATTCACTATGGGGTTGACAGGATAACAATGTACATTCTATAAATGATATCACAAGACTTTCAAGTCCACTCGGTTAAGAGATTTTATCTATTTACAATGGTTAAACTGAAAAAGTAGGTGATTTTATTACAATACAACTTGACTTTGTAGATGTTCAGATCTATTCTAAGCCCATACAAATCCTCTAATCAATATTTCAATTCAGTTCTTCAATATTCAATAACTTACTGTCACTCGGTAATAGCTCTCTGACGCTCGGTTAACTCTGCAGTTTGGTTCTTCTTCAACCAATCTGATCAAGCATGCATGAAGTTGTGTTCACGTGATATCTCTACAGTCTCCTTCTCCCAACATCTATTTCACAATGAAATCAATGTCTCTTAAATAGACAAGTAAACCATTTTCTTTTCATCTATCAGATTTTGTCACTTTATCTCCTTCGTTGATTTTGCCACTTATTCCTTCCTCAAATTTTGTTAGCCATTGATCTCATAACAAACTTTATCTTCCATCTCGAAATTATAACACTTTACAGCTCATCAATTTCTATCAGCTAAACTAATCATTTAGTTCTTTTGTCCATACTCAGTTAACAAAGAAATGCGTCGGTGAATACAAGCTCGGTTGAAATTGTCACTCGGTATACACTACACTAGCTTGGTGTATACTAGAATGCTTCATTAACCGACCACACTGCTTAGTAACATTTTTCTTCCTTCTTCATAACTGATCAATGCAACATAATCAAGTCAACCATACAAAGTCATAGACTCATCAATAAGTTACCCAAAGTATTCCTTATCCTTATCTGTCATATCCATCTTCCTTAATGTAGATATTTTGGTTCTTCATCTTTTCTCTCCTCTTTACATATGTTTAGATATTTGCAACTAACATGATAAGTAATGTCAAAAACTAGTTGACATCAATGACAACATAATGACTGATTCAATTATCTTACATATCAATTCAGTACTCAATGATCTCTAATCACTGATCTTCAAGTCATTTAGGTACTTAATCAGTTGTAGTTCATCAAAAATATGATCTAAAATGTTATTTTAATTATTTAAGTCATATTGATAAAGTTTAGGTAGAAGATATTGAATTTGAGGCTAAAACAAATGAATGAAGTGTTGTAAATAGGTCCTTGGCCTATTGGTGGAATTAAAAGGCTCAAAATAATTTAAATTATATTTTTTTTCAAATAAATTTTACTTTTTTAATTTATTTTTAAATTCGATGTTTGATAAATTATTTTTATACAAATCTCATATTTATAATTTATAATTATATATTAATTTGAATAAAATTAAATATTGTAAAAATATTATTATTATTATTTTAAAATATCTATTAATTTTTAAATCATCTTTAACAATATTTAGGTAAAATCGTACAAATTTTATCCCATCATATCATGATATATAAAGTTATTTTTTAATTTTAGTTTTACTCCTGACTTTTAATAGAAAAATTATAAATTTAGTTTTACAAATTTTTATATAGTTTATTTTTATTTAAGAATTTAACTACATTTACTTTCAATTTTAAAATAATTTTTAATTTTCAATATTGAATTTATCTTTCTTAATACTATTTGTAATATATACAAAAAAATTATATTTTAAAGTACACATTCTATTAATATTTGAAATCTAATAAATTTAAAAAATAATTTTATCGCTTAATTATTATGTAATTAACTTAATATATTAGATGTTTGATTTCAATATAATCTCCATTAAGATCTCGGTCCCACAAAGAACATTATATGCTCACCAAAATAGACAACAATTTTCTCTAATTGACCTCTCACATTTCTTCAACATACCCATTGCACACCAAGTTGCAATTGCTAGTCGTAATTCTTCTATTGATGTTAGTTTTTGGGAAATTGTAAAATAAATTTAAATAAGTATCGCTTGTAGGCGGTGAGTGAGTGACAAGAAGAAAGAGATTTGGAGTGTGGTATCGATCTAAGCACATGATCAAATATTTTTTCGATTGCCTCCAAAGAGACAATGAACTCTATGGTTTGGGTTCTAACTTTATACTTAATTTGTTGATTTTCACATCATAATGTATGAAACAATCAACTTAGGGAAAGAGTGAACTACAAGTATCATATGCTACTTAGCTAAATGGGGGGGTCCATACCAAAACTCTTAAGAAAATTATCATCTTTACATTGGGGCGTCTCATAACTACCTTCCATTAAACATGTGGTGGTTTTAATTTAATTTTGGATAAAGGATTGCAACACTCTTATCTTAATGAAATGTCTAATTACAATAATAAAGGTTTGAGGAATAAAAGCATAAGAAGACTCAAGAATTTGAGATGAAGTGTTCTAGTAAGGATTTGATGATTATCATTTTGATACTTTCCATAAACACTCTTCTTTTCAGTTTTTATCTTCCCCTTCTTGATCTAGAAGACTATTTCAATAATAGATTTGTTGAGTTTTCTTCTTTGATCTTCTCAAAACTTTCACTCAAAAAATTTGAAGGATCAATGAAAATATGATTTTTCTTTTAGAAGTAAAGTGTTATATAGAAAAAAGGATCTAGTAGTTGAGCTTTTAGTAGTTGTTACATCATTTGAAGATTTAATGTCTAATACTTGTAATAATATGGCATCAATAGTTGTAACTTTAAAGTTGTTGATGTTGATGATTTGTATCAATAAAAGAATGAAATTTATTTATTCAATCTAGAAAGTAATAAATAATGTGATGACACATCCTCAAACTAATAATACATTACTTAATGCACAACTACAAATCTGTTATTTTTTAAAGGGTCATTTGAGCACCTCATCAAAAATATATTGATGTGACATCACATGTAATGATGTCACCCTGATTTTTTTGGCGCTGGCTAATGAAATGCACTAGAAGACAAAAAAAATATTAAAAAAATACACAGCATTTTTTACATATTTTTTTGTAGATTTACAAGACAAGGAATGTAGATCATGAAGATCATATGCTGAAATTTTCATAAAATTCTACTATATTTTTTACATTTACATTTGAAGTACATTTTATATGAAGGATAGCTGGATTCTAAATTTTTATTATAATGAAGAATCTGATCAAGTAAACTAAAATTACCAAATAAATCCTACAAAATAGAATTCAAATTCAACTATTAGATACTCTTGGACTCATACTTCCCATAGCTTTCATTTATTTCATTCATTGGGTGTAATTTTGCAAGTCGGGTTGGTGAGTTGGAGCATCTTTTCAATTTTAAATTATTTTGCCACTATAAGCCAACTACTGAATTTTGATAGCATCTTTTCTTTTTGACTATTTGTGGTGCATGACATATGTCATTCGAATATCATAATGGACCCGCGCGCACGCACGCACGCGCGCGCACACACACACATACTCTGTGTGTGTGTGTGTGTAAAATCCAAATTACTCTTCATTGCCATCTCCATCTTCTTGCTCATCTCTCTCCCTCTCTCCCTATTGAAAATATAACATGACATGTTGGTAATGGAGCTTGATTAACTTCTTGAATTAGATGTTTGGTTTCAATATAATTGGGACTTTGTAAGTGGATGCATAGTTGAATTGAAACTTTCACATCTCCATTAAGACCTTTATCCCACAAATAAAATTATATGCTCACCAAAATAGACAACAATGTTCTCTAACTGACCTCTCACATCTCATTGGCGCACCCACTGCACACCAAGTTGTAATTGCTAGTCTTACTTCTTATGTTGATGTCAGTTTTTTAGAAATTGTAAAATAAATTTGAATTGGCAACGCTTGTAGGTGGCGAGTGAGTGGAAAGAAGAAAGATATTTTGGAGCGTGGTATCGATCTAAGTGGATGTTCAAATATTTTTTTGATCACCTCTAAAGAGACAATGACCTCTATGGTTTGGGTTCTCACTTTATACTTAATTTGTTGATTTTCACATCATAACTCTCAATGTATGAAACAATCAAGTTAGGGTAGGAGTGAACTAAAAGGATCATATGCTACTTAGCTAAATGGGGGGGGCAAGGTGTCCATACCACAACTCTAATTTTGTTTATCATCTTTACATTGGGCCCTCTTATGACTACCTTCCACTAAACATGTAGTGGTTTTAATTAATTTTGGATAAAGGATTGCAACAGTCTTATCTTAATGAAATGTCTAATTACAATAATCAAGGCTTGAGTGATATGTTTTATATTATATTAGTTATTTATATATAGTACCATCAATATTATCCTAAAATATATATATGATATTTTAATATATCCCTCACAACTAAATATGAAATTTACTTTTCATAAATAATATAAAAAAATAAAAAAATAAATATTTTAACATATTATATAAAAATATATAATATAATAATATATCATAAAATCTACAATATATTTTAATATAATTTAAAAATTATATAATATAATATAATATAATATATAATATTATAACATACATTAAAAATTAATATATTTTATAAAACTATATATTATAATATACTATATAACATAAGACACTATAAGAAATATTATATCGAACGTTCTAACAAATATATCATATCGAGCTTTTGCCACGCGTGTTATAGAAAGTTTCTGAGAGTCTGTGAAATACGGTACTCGCATCGGTTTTGAAAAATGTGGTACTCTCATTAGTTTTGATGGCAATACAAAATGTTGATTTGACTACCCAAAGATGGGCATGTATGAGGCATCCCTGACCATGGAAAATGAGGGCACTAGTAGGGTGTAAATATGTGGCAACGTCTGAATAGAAAACTAAAATGTTATGGCATGTTATGGCACATGTCATAATATGCCTCATACCATGTGCCATAACATGCCTCATACCATGGGTTAGACTTTCTTCGCATGCACTTTCACCACTATAAGTCTATTGTAGCTTGGTCGACAGGACAAGTTGTCATACCCTCACCCAAACCAAATATTGAGAATAATTAATTTTAATTTTTAAATTAATTTATATTATTATTATTTATAATTATATAATTAATTTAAATTAATAATATTTATATTTATTTATTTAATTTAGTTATAATATTATATTATATTATTTTTATTTTAAAAAGATTTTTAAAATTATAATAATTTAATTTAAAATAAATAAATAATTTAATAATATAAATTACAATGTTTTTTTTATGAATAGTACCCTTTCTATTAATTTATAAAATTAAAATACATATTCATAAAAAAGGCCCAAGGATATAGGATCACAACACAAGAGTTCAAACAATCAAGCTAGAAACACTTACAAATATCATCAACTAGTCATAAAAAAAACATTGGCATAGCCTAGAGAAAGCCACCTTAGGTGGCCAAAGCAGTGCCAGTCGAGGGGGGAGGATCCTGATCATCTTTTTTGTCCCAAGTATCAGGGCCAGGGGTTGGGTCTACAAAAGACCACCCATCTTCATTCTCTTTTTCCTCCCTTTTAGAGGGCAAAATCACAAGTGCTAGGAGATGAAACCACTTAGAAGAAGAGGGTCATGAGGTACCACCACTAGCATCTGAGCAGCCAGAACCAACATGTGTCGTCAGAGTAGGAGGAACCATGGGCCAACCAAGAGTAGATTCATGATGCGGAGGAGAATTTGAGCAGTGCCTCCATGCATCACATCCTCTGCTAGGGGAGCAATGAGGATCCTAAGACCGTAGAGTGTGAGAACGATGAGCACAAGAACTATGACTGCGATGCTGCCCATGGGGCAGAGTCCAGTTCCTGGAGGAAGAATCCGATGACACTCTAGAAACCATACAAGAAGCATTGCCCCAATAATGAAATAACTCCTAGAGGTGAGCCACCTCCAAGGAAACTTTGTTTGCTTGTACTTGTATCTGCACAAGCACATTATTACATATACATGCTTTAGTATACAAGGATACATTAATATCCATAAAGTTATGTGTGAATAAGAGAACATTTCTATCCTTCCATAAAGTGAATACAATTTCCATACTGAAAGCATGCCATATTTGTGAGTACTTGAAAGGAATCCTATGGGAATCACCCACCAAAACCATATGCAAAGAAAAAGGCTCCATCTTAAATGACTAAAAAAATCATGAATCCAACTCCAATATTGTTGAACTCTTAAATGCAGAACAAAAAAATATGAAGAAAAGACTCAGGTTACCCAAAAAAAGGACAAGAAATCCCCAATGCTCGAATCTGGAACCCAAAGGAAAGCCTTGAAAAATAATACACCAAGTAAAGTGGGCAATTTTGGGCTCAGTAGTGGTGAACCAAACAGTGAGAAATCTATGTCTCCACACTTTTTGGGAAGACTACAAATGACAACATTGGTTAAGAATGTTGACCATCGATAGATGGGGAACCAACCAGAGATAACCCATCTTAGGTTTATTGATGAGTCTAGTTTATCGATTGTTTTGTTTATGATTTTCTGAGTCTAGACTTAAATATCTTATAGGTTTTCATAAACATTATGCAGACTTATATGTTTCTATACTTTAGCTATGTGTATATCCGATACTTTTGAAACTAAGGAAAATGTTGAATATATATATAGACTAATGGATATTATGATGAAATCTGTTATCTCTCTCCTCTAGTGTTAATGGGTAGTGTTCCTGTAGCCGTGTGACAAGGATGCGTTAAAATAGGAAAAATCATTATAAATCTTTGCCTTGGATTTGTGTTGTGGATTTTGTTATACTAACCTTTTGCAGGGGAAGAATAAGTCAACAAGGAGTAAGGACTCAATGAAAAAGTGACTCCTTCAAGATGAGTAACCGTTTCTAGATTTTATCATGGCTCCACTACTTCCATAACCTTGTGGTTGCTGACATAGACCGAGTCAATCCAGTTACCAGGTTCCTATATTCTTGAAGCACTAAATATGGTTTATCCTCTTGCATAAATGACGTGTCATTCTTATAACTGAAGTTGTTATGCTTATGTAATGAAGGACCTAGTTTTTAGGTGTTCTATTTTCTCAGTTGCTTTTAAATAAGCTGGAACTTATGATTTCGAGTTAGTTAGATGTTTTGAGGAGTTTATATTGTAATCCAGCAACAAAGTGAATACACTTTGATATTCCATCTTATACTTGTGTTTTGTTGAATGAATATATGATAGTTCCAGATTTAAACATCTAAGTTTTAAATCTATTCACACTTCCATAGGGGCCCACGTGGGAGGTGAATCCCCTATTCATGTTCAAGTAGGACTTAGTTAAGTTTCTTTGAAGTTGTTAAGCACTGTTGCTCCTGCAGCCATTGGTAGCAGAACCATCAACTGTTTCCTGCAGCATAGATTTACTTTTGAAAGCATTATTAGTTTACTATTGATCATTTCCTTTAAGTTGTGAGTTAAGTTGTAGTTTTAGTTCTTAGTATAAATCTCCTATAGCAATACCTTTACTTTAGTAGTGATGACTTTTGAAGAGAACTAAAGCATAGATCTTGTGGCCACCATCTCAAGCACACGTTCCCAGATTGATACATTTAATGAAGTCCAGCATGATATTCTAAGTAGACATGTGATGATTTTAAGAAATGAATCACTGTGAAAGGATGTCCAATCCTTGAAGTTACTAAGGTATTATTCTGACCAACCATTTTTGGCACCGTTGCTGAGGATGGTGTCAATTTAGTTCAACCTAGAAGTCATTAAGTTAGTTTTCATTCTGCATTATTTTGCATGCATAGGTGTAGGGACCATCTTGGGAGATTCCTACCTAACTTTATTCAGTAAGAACCATTTGAGGTTTTCAACCCAGCACTTGAGGAACCCCAATTTGAGAACCCACAAGAAGAAGAACCATTTGAGAATGTGTTTGCTGATGCCTATGACCAATTGCCTTCACCACTATCATCTAAAGAATCATAGCATTTGAATGACCTTTTTGCTAAACTAGGATATCTAGATAATCCAATGGCCTAGTCTACCTTCCCTTTTCCTATTCCTACTCAACAAGATAACCAAAATTTGAAGAACATTCCTATTGATGTGCTTCCCAGATTCTATGGCCTCATCATAGAAGACCCTGAGACTTTCCTCTTTGAGTTTGATATCCTCTATAGGAGCTATGACTATACCACCGATGCCCATAAGCTAAAGTTGTTTTCCTCTACTTTAAAAGAAGCTGCTCTAAGATGGTTTATGAGCTTAGGTGCCAATATTGTAGCATATTGGAATGCAATGAGTAGCCTATTTCTTTCAAAGTATAAAGAGTATTACAGGGGGAGAGACTTAAAAGGGGATGACATATTTAAAATATCCCAGAAAGAAGATGAAACCTTGGAAGACTATGTCTCCAGGTTCATGTTCAACCTGCAACGTAATACACAACACCAACTGAATGAGGAATCCCAAAAGCATCTATTTCTGAAAGGTGCAAATGATGGAAGCATTGAGGCCTTTGACCTTATGGCAGGGGGGGACATTACCCAGAAAACTTGCACTGACATAAAGAATATATGTTTGAACTATTCTAGAGCTACTGTCAAGAAGGGAAGAGGCCTAAGAGACTTGCCTCACAAGTCTAATGGTGCGGGTGTGTCCAAAGTAGAGCTATCAAATCTATTGTTAGACTTCAAGAAAGACATAATTAATGATGTTACTACTCAGTTGGACACTATGCAAGCAAGGAGAAAGAAAGATGAAGCTGAGGCAATGTTAGCAGAATACTGTCCTCATTGTAGGGAGAAGAAAAAGAATTATTGGTGTAAGTCTGTTGCAAGCCTGGACTCCCAACCTATGCCTACCAAATTCAAAGCCATTGATGAGAATGGAGAGGTGCTCTACATTTCCCAATGAAGGCCATGGTCTTAGAGACCAAGTATTCCCCAAGATCCTCTCCAAAATTTTAATAGTAATAATACATGGCAAAATCAACAGCATAGTGGTTTTAGTGGGTATAATAGTTGGCAGCAGCCTTAGCAAGGTTGGCAACAACCTCAGAAAGGATAGCAAAAACCTCAACAAGGTTGGAAACAACCTTAGCAAGATGAGAAATAGCCTCAGGAAGGTTGGCAATAACCTCAGCAAGGCTAGTAACAATCTCACTAGGGTTGGTCACAACCTCAGCAAGGCTGGCAACAACCTTAGCAAAGCTGGCAACAACCCCAACAGGGGTGGCAACAACCACACAATTGGATGAAACAATCAAGTCAGAAGGCTTTGATGCCACCACCTTAGTAGCAAGCTCTAATGCCTCCTACAACCAATACTACTCCCCTTAAATAAACTTAATTTTCTGCTCAACCTACACCTAATCCCAACAATGCTAAACCGGAAACACAACAATAGAGCTACACTATTTCCTTGAATGATATTCATTTAAGGTCAGGCACAACCATTTCTTCTCCACAATAGCCTATCATAACTAAAGTTGAGGATACCTCAGCTAAGCCAATTGAAGTACCAACCAAACCTGCCTGTCCTGCAGCTCAAGAGCCCCCATTTCCTCATAGGTTGGAGGAACAAGTTAAGCCAGTGGAAAACCAAGAAGTGTTGGACTTGCTTACCCAACTAAAGAAAATGACAGTTAAAATACCACTGCTAGATGCCATAAAGGAAGTGCCTTCATATACTAAATCCATCAAGGAAGCCTGTATAAAATAGCCTGGGAGGAAGAAAAAGGATCCTAAAACCATACATGTCCTAGGACAATTATCTGACCTAATGCTAGAAAAGTTGACTGTCCCAAAGTATTCTAATCTTGGGAGCCCTATGGTTACAATCACCATTCAAGGAATACAAGTTTAGAATGCTCTGGTTGACTTAGGTGCATCCATAAATGTCATGACCAAGGAAGTAATGTCTCAATTGCATATAATCAGTTTGAGAGAAACCCCAACCATCCTTCAACTTGCTGATAGTTCCACCATTACACCTGATTGGATGGTAGAGGATTTCATAGTCACCTTGAATTCTTGGGAGTATTTGGTTGACTTTGTTGTCCTTTCTCCAAAGGCTAATATGGGCGGGTATCCAATAGTTCTAGGCAAGCCATGGCTGGCTACTGCAGATGCCTATATAGCTTTTCAGTCAGGAAAAATGACTATATCTAATGGATTCAACACTAAGAATCTGACTCTATATTCCCCAGCTCAACCTCTATTGCAAGATGACCAAATAGTCTAGCTAGATTTGGGTGATGCTAAACCTGATGTCAATTCAATCCACCAGCTAATGATGATATCCCAGGAGCCATTTGTAGCCTCTAGGGGAGAAGATGAGATAATTTCCTCCATTATCATGAATGAATATGGAGTACACTCTTAGATGTGTTCCCAAGAAGACTATGTTCTGGAAACTATTTTACCACCTCAAAATGCACCACAATATTTAGAAACTTCACAATTTATCCATACATTATTACCTCATGAAATGGACTCTTTTCTAGTTGCTCAACTGTCTATGGAAGAAAATTTCATTAAGCTAGAAGTTGGTCCAAGATGGGAATTAAATATGAGCAGTGCTTTGTCACCCTCTTAGCAGAAAGTTGTCCCGTAGCTACTACAAGAACATCAACAAGCTTTTGCTTGGGATTATACTGATATGAAAGGCCTAGATCCTAAACTCTGCACTCATAAAATCTACATCAGTCCTAAATGTAGGCCTATCCACCAACCTCAAAGAAGGGTTAATCCAGCTTTAAGGGATATAGTTAAGAATGAGTTGTAGAAGTTGTTAAATTCTGGCTTCATTTATCCCATTTCTAATAGCTAGTGGGTCTCCCCTCTCATTATAGTACCCAAGAAAGGAGGGAAGTGGAGAGTATGTGTGGACTACAGGGAGCTAAAATTAGCCACTAGGAAGGACCACTTTTCATTGCCATTCATAGATCAAGTCCTTGATAACTTGGCTGATAAGAAATACTTTTCTTTTCTGGATGGATTTAGTGGTTATAATCAGATACAAATAGCCCCTGAGGATTGGGAGAAGACAAAATTCACATGTCCATGGGGGAAATTTGCCTATTTAGTGCTACCTTTCAATTTGTGCAATGCTCCTACCACTTTCCAGAGAGCTATGATAAGTATATTCTCTGATATATCTGCTGATTGCATGGAGATTTACATGGCCGACTTTACCACATATGGGCATACTTTTGATGAGGCTAAGGAAAACTTGGAAAAAGTTCATAAGAGATGTCATGACTATAACCTTTCTCTCAATAGTGAGAAATGCTTCATGATGATGGAAGAAGGGGTTGTCTTAGGGTATTTCATATCTTCAAAAGATATTCAAGTAGACCCTGCCAAGATTGAAGTGATTAGAACATTGCCTACTCCAACAAAACAAAAGGATTTGTGGAGTTTTATTGGACATGTTGTGTATTATATAAGGTTTATAAAGGATTTTAGATAGCTTGCAGCCCCACTGTATAACTTGCTCAAAAAGGATGCTGAATTTTCTTGGGACTCTGAGTGTGCAAAGTCTTTCCTCTAGCTTAACGAAGTTCTCACCACAACACCGATTTGGAGAGGACCCAATTGGGGATTTCCTTTTCACATTCATACTGATGCCTTAGACTATGCTATTGGTGTTGTACTTTGTCAGAAGGTGGACTCAGTTGAACATGCCATTTACTTTATTAGTAAAAATTTGCAAGGTGTCAAGTTTAACTACACTGTCACTGAAAAAGAACTGCTTGCAGTCATCTATGCCCTAAATAAATTCAAACACTATATTACTAGATATGACATCTATGTGCATACTGACCACTCTACTATTAAGCACCTCATGAACAAGCCTGCAATCTCTAGAAGACTGGCTCACTGGTTGCTCCTTATGCAGGAATTTGACATCACCATAGTAGATAAGCTTGGTAAGGCCAATGTGGTAGCTGATTTCCTTTTTAGGTTGCATGTCCTTGATGATCTTGCAGCCATTGATGATAGTTTTTCTGATGATCATCTCTTTCTATTGTCTGGACACAATGCATGGTATGTTGATATTGCTAATTATCTCACCACTGGTAAGACACTAGCTCATTTCTCTGCTAAAGAAAGAAGACTGTTGACTGAAAAGAGCTTTAATTATTCATGGATTTCTGGATTCATGTTTTATACTAGTCTTACTCAAGTAAATTGTAGATGCATAAGAGAGGATGAAACATATGATATCCTCAGGGCATGTCATGATGAACCCTATGGTGGACATTTTACTGCCAAAAGAACAACATTCAAGATTTTGACTATAGGATACTACTGGCCTAGTTTACACAAGGATGCTGCTCAGTACACCAAAAAGTGTGAAAAATGCCAATGCATGGGATGAACTACTAAGATAGATGAAATGCCCCTACAGCCATAGGTAATTGTAGCACCCTTTGATAAATGGGGGATTGACTTTGTCGGTCCTATTGAGCCATCTTCACAAGGTAAATCCTATATCCTTGTATGCACTAACTATGTTACAAAGTGGGCTGAGGCTAAACCTATGAAGCACCCAAGGGATAACAATGTTGCTAGATTCCTTTATGAGTTTATTTTCACAAGATTTGGGGTACCTAGAGAGCTGCAATCTGATCAGGGTCCTCAGTTTACTTCCAATTTGATAGCTGCTCTGATGGAAGAATATAACATAAGGCATGGTAAATCCTCGCCTTATCATCCCCAAGCTAATGGGTAGGTAGAAGTTACCAATTAGGAGTTAAAATCTATTCTCACCAAGACTGTAGCAATCCATAAGAAAGATTGGGCCACATGACTTCCTGAAGCTCTTTGGGCTTACCAGACTACCTGGGAATCTACAACCGGCTTCACACCATTTGAGCTTGTATATGGTTGGTCTACAGTTATGCATTTATAATTTGAACATAAGACATTGAGGAAAGCTCTTGATCTTGGTATGGATCTCACTGTAGCACAACAAGAATGGATTCTGAGCTTGAATGGACTTGATGAATGGCATAAATCTGCCTTGCACAACATAGAATTGGTACAACACCAATGCAAGCAATGACATGACAAGTATGTTAAGGATAAAGTCTTCTTTGTTGGTGACTGGGAGCTTCTCTATGACTCCCGGTATTAGAATAATCTAGGGAAATTCCAAACCAGATGGTTACGACCGTATGAGATTATAGTAGTATTTCCAAATGGAGCGGTCCAGCTTTCCACCGTTGATCTAGTTCAGTTCAAATTACTAGTCAATGGTCACAGGTTGAAATTATATCACAAACCCCAGAGTAAGGAAGAGTTCCTGTAAAAATTCTCCTCCATCATTGGCGATACACTTCCTGCAGCCTCTTGTAATGAGCTTTCTGCTCATTTGCCTTCTTCACTCTAGAAGTTCTCATCACTTTCATAATAAAAGCTTTCTTAATGAAAGTTGCTTCTCCATAATAAATTTTTATTTCATTTCTTGTCTTTCACCCATCCATTTCATTTATTCTTCATTCATGGATAATAATGACTACCACCTTAGCAATAATTCAGGTTCGTACACTTTCCAAGGTATGCAGCCTTAATTTGTTTTTCCAATTTTTTGTATGCCTTGTCACCTGCGCAAATGTGGGACCACTTGCCTAATTTAGCTGGGGGGGAAGTTATATTATTATTTTTGTCATTATACTCATGAAATCTTTATGTTTATTCTTTCACTGCAAGATCCAATGTAGTCTTCCCAGGCATTTAATAACTCTCATGTAGCCATTAAGAATCTACTGTGTGAATTCTTCCTCCACAACCTAGCAGTCCCAAATGATCGAGTTTGGAACCCCTTACTATATGTTGGGGATATCTAGCTTAGGGCCCTTATGTCTAGGGTACAAAATGAGGTTAGTAGGGAATCTCAAGCTAAAATATATAGGGAAAAGGATGAAGAGATTCCTTTGCATCTAAGGCCAGAGGCTAAAGATCCCAAATCATGTTATTATGAATGGTTGAGAATTACACCCTCTGATTTAGGCAAAAAGCTCATCTATCCACTTAGGGATGCAACATTTGATGAATATGAAAAGCTAGTTAATTCTGAGTTGCCTGACACTACCAATGCTATTCAGTGGCGCTGGATTAGTTTAACCAAGGAGATGAGAGCTAAAGAGCCACATTCACCCCTCAATTTCAACATGGCACATAGGAGGGCACCCTCATACATTTATTTGGGAAGGACACGACAAAGTTTTTGGATTCCACTTACTTTTCAGCCACCATTACTAATGTCTCCTCTCTTAGCAAACTCAGAAAATTTGGATAGTTATGACATGAAGGGAGAGGAAGAAAGGTGGAAAAGGCATAGGGAGAGAAAGGGATTCTATTGGAGCTTTGGTAAAGGAGGTTCTAGATAGAAGACAACTTCTGATTATAGACTAACAGCCAAGTTGAAGAATTTCATGTTTGTTGTGGGACCAACAAAAAGCTAAGCTGGGGGGAATGATGAGTCTAGTTTATGGATTATTTTGTTTATGATTTTCTGAGTCTAGACTTAAATATCTTATAGGTTTTCATAAACATTATGCAGACTTATATGTTTCTTTTCTTTAGCTATGTGTATATCCGATACTTTTGAAACTAAGGAAAATACTGAATATATATAGACTAATGGATATTATGATGAAATTGTTGGAAAAATGGTCAGCGCTCCCCTCAGGATTCACAACATGGCTTAACCACCTCCTGTGTCTTTTATAAGTCTAGTGGTTGTATCAAGCATTAACAGGGTGACCTTTTGGTGCAATGACAACCCTAGCTTGTAACAAGTGGTATCAGAGTTTGGTCATAGGTTTGAATCCCCTAGGGTAACATTGAGGGGGAGATTGTTGGCAAAATGGTCAGTGCTCCCCTCGAGATTCATGACATGGCTTAACCACCTCCTGTGTCTTCTATAAGTCTAGTGGTTGTATCAATCATTAATAGGCTAATCTTTTGGTGCAATGACAACCCTAGCTTGTAACAAAAATCTGGTATTTCTCTCCTCTAGTGTTAATGGGTAGTGTTCCTGCAGCCATGTGACAAGGATGCATTAAAATAGGAAAACTCATTATAAATCTTTGCCTTGGATTTGTGTTGTGGATTTTGTTATACTAACCTTTTGTAGGGGAAGAATAAGTCAGCAAGGAGTAAGGACTCAATGATGAAGTGGCTCCTTTGAGGCGAGTAACCATTTCTAGATTTTATCATGGCTCCACTACTTCCATAACCTTGCGGTTGCTAACATAGACCAGGTCAATCCAGTTACTGAGTGTTCCTATATTCTTGAAGCACAAAATATGGTTTATCCTCTTGCATAAATGATGCTTTCATTCTTATAATAGAAGTTGTTATGATTATGTAATGAAGGACCTAGTTTTTAGGTGTTCTATTTTCTCAGTTGCTTTTAAATAAGCTAGAACTTATGATTCCGAGCTAGTTAGATGTTTTGAGGAGTTTATATTGTAATCCAGCAACAAAGTGAATACACTTTGATATTCCATTGTGCACTTGTGTTTTGTTGAGTGAATATATGATAGTTCCATATTTTAACATCTGAGTTTTAAATCTATTCACACTTCCATGGGGGCCCATGCGGGAGATGAATCCCCTCTTCGTGTTCAAGAAGGACTTAGTTAAGTTTCTTTGAAGTTGTTAAGCACTATTGCTCCTACAGTCATTGGTAGTAGAACCATCGGTTGTTTCCTGCAACATAGATTTACTTTTGAAAGCATTATTAGTTTACTCTTGAACATTTCCTTTAAGTTGTGAGTTAAGTTGTAGTTTCAGGTCTTAGTATAAATCTCCTACAGAAATACCTTTACTTTAGTAGTGATAACTTTTGAAGAGAACTAAAGCATAAACCTTGTGGCCACCATCTCAAGCTCATGTTCCTTGATTGATACATTTAATGAAGTCCAGCATGATATTCTAAGTAGACATGTGATGATTTTAAGAAATGAATCACTATGAAAGGATGTCCAATCCTTGAAGTTACTAAGGTATTATTCCAACCAACCATTTATAACTTGAAATAGGAGTACAAGGATACCACTTCCAATTATTCCACCAGGGCTTGAAATATTGAAGGCTAATCTTATGAAGCATGTGAGGAGGCAACACCAAGACTAATAGGTCATAAGTCGGTCAATAAGGGAAAGATAGATGAAATTGGACCTAAAGGTCTTGCCACAATTTGAGACTCATTGTAGGCTTGGAAAAGAGATCTTTAGGCATTCTAATATCGTGTTTATTAAAAAATAGAGCATGAACACCTAGAATCTTGGAAAGAGGAAGCCCCTAGATATGACACAATAATGACCACCAAATATTGTGCTGGTTGAAAGAAATCCCATCCCAAAATCCATCTCCAGCCCAATGAAGCCAAGGAATAATGAATTCTTAGTCTCTCTATATGCTTTTGGCAATAAAAGTGCACTGGATTTGAACTAGGTCTTTCATAACAAGAGAGGTTTGAAAGCCAATGCCCTTCTAGATGGATCTGTTAATGGGAAATCCATAATAAATACAATGCCTGAGAAGAATTTTCTCGGCTTCATCACTAGTAAGAGCTCTGATGACCCATTTGATACAAAGAGCCAATCACTGCTTCTGGGTAGATAACAAACCAAGTCCTCCAGAGTCCTTGGGAAGGCAATAATACTCCCAAGAAACTCTATGAAATCCATGATGGTCAAATCCAGAGGCCCAGAGAAAATCATGCAAAATCTTCTATAACTTCATGTATGAGGCTTTTGAAGGAGCCCAACAAGAAGAACAATACACGTGGGTATTCGCTAGGACTTTTGAATAGATCTAGAATCTACTAGCTAAAGAGAGAGGTTTGGTACTCTAGTAGGCAAGCTTCTTCTCTATATGAGCAAGAACATTATTTCATTACATTTTAAAACACCTTACTATGCCCTTTGGTCTAATTAGGACTCTGGGTTTATAAAACACCTCGGAGCCTATTATCCATACAAAATGGGTCATTTAAATTATTGATTTCATTAGGGATGATCACATTGGATCAAATCCTTTATTCCTATTTTCTAGCACCTTGATTACATATGGTGCCATGCACCATACTCTGAGGGCTAGAAGAACTCAAGTCCATTGGGTTGGAAACTCAAAGACTTTGACTCTAGTTTGTTTAATAGCTTCAACAATCATCCAAGTAGCATCTTCCAGGGGTTGCTTCTTCTATTGGACCGGGTATTCATAGTATTGATGCCTTGTTGTTTGCTTGCTTACTTTCTTGTCAAGGATACATTCAATTTCAGGTTTGGATTGTTTAGGTAGATCTTGTACCAATTCTTCCTTGCTCTTCTCAAATTGACATGTATCAAAAATGTCACCAACAGTAACCTTATATGCATAAATGTCAAAAACATTAAAAATAGGGGAAATACCTATATCAAGAGGAATATCAATTCTGTAGGTATTCATGCCACATTTCTTGAGAATATTGTATGGTCATGTCTTGATGCAGGGGCATTCTTGGTCCTCGGTGAATCTGCATGATGGTTTGTTATTTGGCTAGTGTTACTCGGTTGCAGCCTTAATCGATGGTCTCAATTATTGAAGGAAGCTTGGTCATTGAAGGAACTTAGTGGAACCTCTAGTGCTTGGTGGAATTGGTGCTCGATAATGCCTGTGATGCTTAGAGTTGCTTAGCATGGTCGGTTGTTTCATCATCACTCGGTAGTTTCTCTTATGCTTGGTAGTTGGCCTTACCGACTAGAGTTCTGTGTGATTTATTGGGCTGACTTGGTGTATTTATTGTTGGTAGCTATTGTTACAGGTTGACATGCTGAATTAAATGTTTGTAAGGCAATTTATAAGACAACTTGTATTGCATTTAATATTTGTTTGTAGGAGTTAAGGGTGTCATCCAGCTGACTTGTGGCTGATGATTAGTATTTAAGGGGTGTTTGGGTAGATGTTTTAGAGATGACTTGGAGGATCATGAAAGCAGATCTAGGAGAACTGGATAAGTGAAGTTGTGGAAAAGATCCTGTGAGATCTTGTAGATTAGATTGTTATCTGATAGTTTGTAATAGTAGAGCTAGTGGCTTGCATACTTGGAGACAAGGAGATTACTTGGAGGCTTATGAGCTCAAGTTTAGATCTGCCTTAGGGTTTACATAGTTGCTGATAGTTTTTAGGACTGAACTAGCTAATAGTTGTATTAGATCTTGATGATCTTGTAGAATTGTTTATGATTGTAATTGGCCCTAATCCAGAAGGCCTTACAGTCATGCATGTTAATGGGAAATTTGATTTGAAATAATTATTGTGTTGTGTTATTCCACTGTGTTGTTCTAAAGTTGCAAGGTTGGATTGTCCTTAATTGGATCCTCCCTGCCTTGGTTTGCGTCAGGTGGTATCAGTGTTGAGTTGATCTTGTGGAGAAAAGATTGATCTTGCGAGGGATGATCTTGGGAAATTAATCTTGTTGGCAAAGAGATCGTATGATCTTAGTTTCAGATCCATGGCACTAAACTTATGGAATCTTTCCCTAGTTGTTTACAAGGTGGTAGATTGCGATCTGACTTGCATACAACTTGGAGATTGTCACAAGGTGGTCGGTGTGGGGTTTGTTGCATAGGGTTTCTCTTAATCTTTAAGGATGCCTCTGAGAAGATTAGACCCTAGAGTAATTGCTAATCTTTGTGATACTGTGGAATCCTAGATTATAGAGAAGGTGAAATCAGATTTTAGATCTGAGATGGAACTGATGAAGAATGACATGGTTGCTGAGATCATGAGAGGTGTTACTGGTATACCTCAGAATGTTGGTACTAAGGATGGTTATGAAGACACTGTTGAATAATTTGAAGCTTCTGGATCTAGTAGTGATGACTAGAGGGATAGATCTGGTGAGGATAGAACTACTTGATTGCATAGATCTGGAGCTCAGTTAAGTAATAGTTACTGAATGAAAGTTTCTACTTTTTCTAGTACCTTGAAACCCAAGAACTTGATTGATTGGATTGGTGAACTTGAAGATTTCTTTGAGTTAGAAGAAATTGAAGATCCTCTTCAGGTGAGATTGGCACAGACTAAGTTGAAAGGACATGTTGCGCTTTGGTGGAAAGAATTACAAAGAGATAGAGAAGATGAAGGTGAAATGAAGATCAATTGGTGGAGGTTGATGGTGACAAAGTTAAAAGCTAAGTTCATACCTGCTGACTATGAGCTTGATTTGTTTAAGAAGTTGTAGAATCTGAAGCAGAAGGATTTGTCTATTGAAGATTATACCGAGGAGTTCTACAAACTTACTATTCGATCTGGACATAGAGAACTTGGTAAGGAAAAGGTAGCTTGGTATGTGAATGGTTTGAGATTCAATATTCAGGATGAGCTTGGTATGTTGAAGATTGATTCTCTTGAAGATGCTTATTAGTATGCTCTGAAGGTAGAAGATAAGTTGAAGAGGAAACAACATAGTAACTCCTGAGGGAAGGAGAAGATTGATCACTCGATGAAGGATAAACTGACTAATGTAAAAGATGAACAGAAACCTCTAGAAGTGAAGAAGAAGATAGGTAGAGTTATCTTTAAAGGTACTTGCTATAACTATGGAGAGGAAGGATACCATTCTTTTGAGTGTACACAGAAGAATCTTGGTGATCAACGAACTGTTGTGGCGAATGAGAACATTTAGAATGAACCTGAATCTAAGAACTTGTTGCTTTGACGAACATTGCTTGGTACAATGGAGGAACCTTGTCAGAGGAGTAACTTGTTTAGGACTCAATGCAAGTCTGGAGGTAAAATTTGTGATGTTATTGTTGACAGTGGTAGTACTGATAACCTTGTTGTTGAGGACATGGTTTAGAAAGGTTTGAATAGAATGAGACATCCACATCCTTATAGGATAGGTTGGTTGCAAGATGATCATGCTCTAGAAGTAAGAGAACAATGCTTTATTGATGTTCAGATTGGCCAGTATAAGGATCTTGTGTTATGTGATATTGTGGAGATGAATAGTTGTGATATATTGCTTGGTAGACCTTGGAAATATGGTTGTAGGGCTATGTATGATTGTGTGAAGGATGTGTTTACTATTGAGAAGGATGACAGGAAGTTTTCCCTGATGCCTTTGTTGGATACAATGCTCGGTAGGAAAAGCCTGAGTATTGGTAGCCAAGTTGAGTTGGTAGATCCTGAGAAAATGAATGATTAGTTTGGAGAATAGACCTATGTGTTATCAAGGAAAGACTTGAAAGATAGAGGAAGCTGAAGTGGAAGGGTATGCAAAGTGAGAAGATGGAGGACTTTTATGTGAAGAACTAGTTTGAGATTTATGTGTTGAATCCTGGAAGATGTTCTTCTCACATATGAACATCTTTTCAAACCTAGGGTGTTTGATGCATGGGCATTCTTGGTCCTCAGTGAATCTGCATGATGGTTTCATGGTCTAGTAAAAAGAAAAATTATATATCACAATCTACTGCTAAAGATAAGTATGTCACTTCTGTTAATTATACACAAGTGGTATGGATGAAAAAAGTATTTAAAGATATGAAAATATAAACATTGATTAATCAATTGCTATCTCTTGTGATAACTCAAGTGCTATCAATATTTCAAAGAAATTTCTGTTCCAATCAAAGATATTTAGCATATGTCTATCAAATATCATTTCTTGGGAGACAAGGTGAGTGAGAAGGAAGTTATATTGGAATATATATCTACTAAAAAAAATGTAGATATCTTCATGAAGCCCTTGCCAAAGGATAATTTTTAGTATGTTTGAGGTAAGCTTGGGGATATTTCCCCTCCTCATTAGAACTATAGATGCATTGATGTGCACCAGTCTAGTTTTCTTATAGAGACCTCATTGATCCGGATTGATGTTTTGGTAGCTTCTCCTTAGGGGGAATAGTGAGCAGTGGATATTCGATAGTGGTTACAGAAATATGTGGTAAATGATCATAGCATATTATTCTAGTATGAGATCAATTTTTGTGATGCATTGTTGGATATTTTTGTTGTAAATATGTGACCTTTGTCATTAATGTCAAAGGGGGAGAGAATTCATGTGAAAAATAGTAAAGAGGAGATATGAGCATGTAAGTGAGAAGTCATGTATTTGGGAGACTATTATACAATGGAGAAAAGAGTATGTAGTGAGTATTGAACAAAGGGGGAGATATGTTTTCTATGGGAGAGAAGATTGTTAGTGAGACTCTGAAAGATACTATCTTGATGGATATTGTTTGCACTGTTTAGTATTGATTGGTTTTTCATATCATATATTACGATCAATGCCAAAGGGGGAGATTGTGAAAATATGTGTTTTAGAGATGCTTGTAACATATTTGAGAGATGTGTTGTCATTGATGTCAACATATTTCTTTGTTCTGATAGTATTGTAGAGACGTTGCAAGAATGTTCAATGAGAAGATTTTTTTGGTATGTATATTGTATTGAAGATCAGATGCTGAAAAGGTACAAATAGTTTTAGGGATGTTTGTAATTGATTTTTGTATGTCTACAAAGGTTTGCATGATGATTTGAGAAATTTATAAGGGTGAATGCACCAAGATTGTGTGCAAAAAGTGGGGTATAAGTGGACATTTTTTATTTCTAAAATCAGGTAACCCCAAACTTCATAGAGAAATTTGAGGGTCATGCACTGAAAACTATGAGTTGTGCAAAGAATAATAATTGTAGTACTTTGAATCTAGTTTCTAAAATATAAATTTTTAAAAAAATTGATTTAATTAAGAGGGTCAAACCTATTGTGCAGGAATAATTGTTCCTATTTTTCTTAGAAAAATCTATCATAGATGTTTTCATGTGCTTCACAAAATATATAGTTAGATTTAGTATTTTGAAAAACCCTTTGGTAGGATGATAGGTAAGAGTGAGATCTAGAAGGCGTGTATTCTTTTGTAATTTTGCGTCAAATATTTTTTTTTATGACTTTTTGAAGTGACTGCATCCTGAAAATATGGTACCTGTTCGTGTGTTGGGCATAACTTGGATCAAAATAATTGAAAATGAAAACTTAATTTTTTAGAAGTGTATAGAATCTAGTGTAGAATAGTATTATGTAATTTCTTTTGACTTTAGTCATGTAGATCAAAATTTATTAAGAAAATGGTAGACATATGTCTGCGAGGGCTATCAAGACACTGGAAAAGAAAATTAAAGTTTACTATGCTAATTTTTCCCAAAAATAGAAATATGTATATGGTCAAAAAGTTGAGAAGATGTGTCAGAGTATGGGGGTAATTTTAGAGATACCCACTTGATTATTTGTAAACTTGATGATGACAAAGTTGAGAAATCACGTTGGAAGTTGAAAATAATGTGTAAAAAGATAAAAATAGAGGGAAAATGAGCTTGCAAGCCCTTGGAGAATAGACCTGTGTGTTATCAAGGAAAGACTTGAAAGATAGAGGAAGCTGAAGTGGAAGAGTATGCAAAGTGAGAAGATAGAGGACTTGTATGTGAAGAACCAGTTTGACATTTATGTGCTGAATCCTGGAAGATGTTCTTCTCACATATGAACATCTTTTAGAACCTAGGGTGTCTAATGTAGGGGCATTCTTGGTCCTCGGTGAATCTGCATGATGGTTTATTATTTGGCTGGTGTTACTCGGTTGCAACCTTAACCAATGGTCTTGGTTATTTAAGGAAGTTCGATCATTGAAGGAACTCAGTGGAATGTCTGGTGCTTAGTGGTGCCTACGATGCTCGATGTTGCTTAGCATGGTTGGTTTTTTCACTATCACTCGGTAGTTTCTCTGATGCTCGGTAGTTGTCCTTACCACTTGGAGTTCTATGTGATTTATTGGGCAGACTTGGTGTATTTATTATCGGTACCTATTGTTACAGGATGACATGTTGAATTAAATGTTTGTAAGGCAATTTATAAGCTGACTTGTATTGCATTTAATATTTATTTGTAGGAGTTAAGGGTGTCATCCAACTAACTTGTGGCTAATGATTAGTATTTAAGGGGTGTTTGGGTAGATTTTTTAGAGATGACTTGGAGGATCATGAAAGTAGATCTAGGAGAATTGGATAAGTGAAGTTGTGGAAAAGATCCTATGAGATCTTGTAGATCAGATTGTTATCTGATAGTTTGTAATAGTAGAGCTAGTGGTTTGCATACTTGGAGACAAGGAGATTTCTTGGAGGCTTGCGAGCTCAAGTTTAGATATGCCTTGTGGTTTCCATCAGTTGTTGATAGTTTTTAGGGCTGAACTAGCTAAGAGTTTTATTGGATCTTGATGATCTTGCATAATTGTATGGTACCCTTATATGCATAAATGCCAAAAACATTAAAAATAGGGGATATACATATATCAAGAGGAATATCAATTCTATAGGTATTTGTGCCACATTTCTTGAGAATATTGTATGGTCATGTCTTCATCATCATCATCTTTGTGTACTTTTCTTTGGGAAGCCTCTCCTTTTTAAGATGAATCGTCACCATATCACCCACTTGAAACTGCACATCTCTTTTCTTTTTGTCTACTACTTGCTTATACTTCTTAGTGGTATGTGCCAACTTATGCCTCACTTGTTGATGGATATCTCTCATTACTTATGCAAAATCTTTTGCTTGGAAACTTCTCCTTTCCAGGTGCTTCACATCTCTCAACTCCAAAAACCTCTTGGGTGTGCCCAATAAATAATTTGGAATGGGTTCAGACTAGTGCTCCTATTTACCAAGTCATTGCAAGAGCATTCTACTTGAGGGAGGATGGAATCCCAATTTTCTCTATGTTCTTTAGTGAGACACCTTAATAGGTTCCCAAGTGACCCATCTACCACCTTGGTTTATCCATAAAATTGAGCATGGTATGCTGAGGAGAAGGAATAACTTGTACCTATTCTCTTGTAATGAGTCCTCCAAAAGTGTCCAATAAATTTAGAATCCTTGTCTGAAATGATGGATAATGGTAAACAATGAAGTCTTACTACCTCCTTAAAGAAAATACTTGCAATATGGGATGTGCATCATGTGTAATTTTACAAGGTATAAAATGAGCCATTTAGAGAATTTGTCCACCACAATATATACTATCATGACCCAGTTTTGTCCTTGTAATTCCTAAGACAAATTTCATACTCACTGAATCCCATGGCTTACTTGGAATCGGTAAAGGAGTGTACAACCCTGCATTTGAACTATTCCCTTTAGCCTTTTGACAAACCATGCACCCTTCAAAAAATTTTCTAATGTCTATTTGCATCCTTGGCTAGAAATAGAATCTCCAAACAAGTTCAAGTGTTTTATCAATCCCATAATGTTTGGATAAATTTACACAATTCTTTTCCTTTACAATGTTTTCCCTCATTGAAAATCTAGGAATGAAAAGTTGATTCCCTTTTAACAGTAAACTTTCTTGCAAAATAAAATAAGAGAACTCCATGTGGTATATATATCCCATTTCCATGCATACCTGATGGTCTCTCTTAAAATATTCATCATCTCGGTACATATCCTTCATTGAATTTATCCCTATACTCTCCAATTGAATTCCCTTCACTGTCAAATTCCTTCTATTAAGGGCATCAACCACCTTATCTGCTATTCCTTTCTTGTGCCTAATGGTAAAGGTAAAATCTTGTAGATACTCCATACACTTCCTATGCCGGTGGTTTGACTTCTCTTGCTTGTTCAAAAATCTCAAAGCATGATTATTAGTGTAAATTACAAATTCCTTGGGCAATAAGTAATGTCTCCATTTTCTCAAAGACTGAATCAGTGCATACATTTCTAGATCATATGTTGAGTACTTTTGTTTTGCTTCATTCAAATTTTCACTGAAAAAGGCCACAGGACTGCCTCTTGACTCAAAACTCCCCCTATAGCCCTATTTCTTGCATCACATTCAATTGTGAAGACCTTGTAGAAGTCTGGTAACACTAAGATGGGTTGATTTTCTATCCTCTTCTTCAAATACTAAAAATACTCATCTGCCTCACTAATCCAAGAAAATTGACATTTTCTACCTCCTTTTATGGTGTCAATCATAGGTCCACATACACCACTAAAGTTTTTAATAAATTTCCTATAAAATCTTGCAAGGCCATGAAAGATCTTTACCTCACTTGTAGCTCTAGGTGTTGGTTAATCAAGGATTGCTTCCACCTTGGAGTGATCCATCTTGAGACTGCCCTTGGAGATCGTAAAGCCAAGAATATCAACTCTCCCTACAAGAAGACACACTTTTCCAAATTTATCTTTAATTGTTCCTCATGCAATATTTTTAATACCAAATCCAAATGCCTTAAATGTTCATCCTTAGCCTTGCTAAAACTAAGTATATCATATAAATATACTACTACAAAATAATTTATGAAAGGTTTTATGACTTCATTCATGAGCCTCATGAATGTACTAGGGGAATTGGAAAGGCCAAATGACATAACCAACCATTCATAAAGGAATTCATTTATTTTAAAAGCTATCTTCCACTCATCTCCCCCTCGTATTCCTTATAATTTGGTGGTATCCACTTTTCAAATCCACCTTGGAATAGTACTTTGCTCCTCCTAGATAATCCAATAAATCCTCTATCCTAAGGAATGGGTTAAATGAGTCACCAAAACCACTTGGATATGATCTAATATCTCCAATTACACTATTTCCATCATTTATTCTCCTCTTACCACACCTTTGGTATGACAGTCTCTCACTTCTTCTTTAGTTCTAGACTAAACACATGGGCTTGGTGGGAAAATCACCAACCCGTACACCCTGATCCTTCCCTTCATAATTCCTAATGTACATTCCCCTAACTTGTATTCCACCAGGATTCATGGATTTTCCATGGTCAGAGTGCAAGTTAGGGCTCCATCTTTGACTAGTCCCTATAAACAAGGGTTTCCAAGACTTTTTCCACAAATCTAAACACAACTCTCACTAATCCCCACTAAATTGGTTCAAATGAATTGAATATTGACCACAACACACAACACTACACAAACCTCTCAAATTTACATCAATTCTAATCAACAATCAGATCATATATTACATAAATAAGATAGTTTTACACAAAATGAGGGTTCTTTTATTCAGAATTCCACCAAACTTTTTACATCAATCAATCTCTATCAACTTCTATCAAATTCTATCAAACTTTGATCATTTATGGTTGAAAGGGACTCAAATAGATCCTTCCCAATGGTTACAACTATTTTTCAAATGGTTTTGACCGTTGGTGACTGAAGTACAACTTTTTAAGCAACTTTTAAATGTTGCTTGACAACATTTACACTTTTTGAGCACTTTATTACAAAATAAACTCAAATGACTCTAAATGAAGTTGTAACCTCTTTAAAGCCTCACCAACCATCATTTGAGCCTAACCTACCTTTAAACCACCTAAAGACCCAATTCTAACCCTTACTGTGCCCTTTGGTCTAATTAGGACTCTCAGTTTATAAAACACCTTAGATCCTATTAGCCTTACAAAATGGGTCATTTACATTATTGATTTCATTAGGGATGATCCCATTAGATCAAATAATTTATTCCTATTTACTAAAACCTTGATTACATATGGTGCCATGCACCACCTTCACACTCTCTCACTTGTGTGAATGTTAGATATTTTGATTCCCCTACCTTAGAGTACAATGCAAATATTTTTTTTCTAATAACACTAAGTTCCTATATATCCTATTGAATTTTGTATGAGATTAAAAATATGATCTATAATTTAATAGATATTATTGTGATCTATGCCAAGATCAATGGTATAATTGTTAGAGAGAGAAAATAAAGTGGTAGGGAGATGAGGGAGAGAGTTGTCCAATTAATAGGATGCTAGATTTTTCATAATTTATTTCTAAGGTTTCATGTTATCCAAAGATTTGTTGCTAAAATGTCATGTTATCTCCTAAGCTTTTTTCCCTACACCCCTTGGTGCTAGCTAACACTTACCAGGTTAGTTTGTGGTTATGAAAAGGAAAGGAGGTGAAAGGAGGATTTTTTTCCCCGCAACTCTCAAAGATGTAGGGTAGAAAAGATTATTTTGTGCATGCACATGAGGAATACATGCAAAAGGATATAGGGACCCTGTGTCCTCGTGATGGTCAAAAGGTTGTGGGGTTTTCCTAAACTTGTTGCTAACTTTTCATGTTATCCAAATATTTATTGGTAAGAAGTCATGCTATCACCCTAAGATTTATGCCTTGCACCCCTGTGGTGCTACCTAGTGCTTCCCATCTTAGCTGATGGGTGTGAAAGGGAAAGGAGGTGAAAGGAAGTTTTTGTTTAAGACATATTGGTGCAAGTATGACATGTATGTAATAATAAGAAATAACTTAATTATTAATTCCTCCAATATTTTACTGAATCCAAATCTCATTTTAAGACTCATCTTATGTGTCATCGTATTAGAAAAGTTAGATCCTAAAATTGAGTCCAAGTAGTGTGAAATACTTTGCACTTATAATAATGGATTTTGAATCCAATATTCCATGATATCCTCAATTTCCTTTAGAAATAGTCCCATATTTATCCTGTTAAAGCTACATAATTCAATTCCTTATGTTGTATACAAATTAATCAAGGGAGTGAGAATTTGAGAAGTGAAAGTTTAAGAACATTTTGCACAATGTTTAGATGAGAACATGAGGTCTAAAGTTCTACAAACTAAGGGAAGGTAGCATAGTGTATTCTTGTCATTATGACAAGACATAGGATCATATCATCAAGTGTATTTGGAAATGAAATAAGAAACTACTAATAGGGCCATATAAAAACTTACCAATTTGATGAAAGAGAAAATTTGTATAACAAACCATGAAATGAACAAAAAAATAACATGTTACCTACTAACTAAGTTTGTGTAGGTTTCAAAATACGTTGCATAATTCAACCTAAAACTTCATAGCTACAATGTAATCATGTGTTGAGGTGTACATACCTCCTTTACCTAAAAAGGAGTATATTGATATCCAACCTTTAATTTGATATAACATTAAAGAGGAAGAAAAAGTACATTTTACTAGCCATGATATAGATATAGTGGTAAGGAGGAAAGGAAGAAGAGAAAGAGAGAGAAAGAAAGATAGGGAAAGACCTACACACACACACACACACACACACACACACACACACAGAGGACACCCTCGACCCTATGTATCCTAGACCTTGTACCATCAATCTTATACCATAAACCCTATACCAACATCCTAAACCTTATACTCTATATCCTACACCCTATCTCCATCTCTCCTTATAGATATTTATCTCTTCACTATCCCTTTCTATCTATTTATATCACATTCTCTCCATCTACCTCTTCATCTCTATAGAAATAAATTTAAGAGAAGATTGCATACAAACAAGTCATATTTACCACTTGGACAAAAATTTGTGTTTTCCATCAATTAGTTACTCTCTGCAAGGGAGGTCATGGGGTAAAGAAAACATGCATTGTTAAAATTAGTTAAAACAATCTTTTTATTGATTTTTAAATTTCTGTTATGGTACAAAAAATGTGGCTAAAGAAAACATGTGTTGTTTACATTGTTTGAAAACACATATTGTTAACATTAGTTACCAACACACATTGTTATTTATTAGTTGCCAATACACGTTGTTGGACCATGGTAGACTACATGAAGACCTTGAGTGTGAATAGATTTACAAACTAATTAATAGAAAAAATATTTATGCATTAGATTTTATATTAACATAGAAACAAATAAAACTTAATTCCACAAAATAAAGTAAATATTTTTTATCGAGATCACATTGATTATATAATACAATTTGTAGTCCTTACAGTTATTAAGCATTCAACCATAACATCCTTTCTACCTACAGCTATACAAACATGAGTATCTTCTATGTACTCAAGATTGAAAAAAGTGCAATATCTAAATCTTGAACAATACATATCATGAGTGATACCCAAATATTTAATAAGTTGCTTTACCATTAAAAAGTTGTAGATATCCCTCTTTTCATTACCTTAAGAAATTGTTAGAGAAATGCATTATTCTTAATGTTTTAAATAAAATTTTAAACATATTTTTATTCTTTTCAAATAAGATATATTTAAAAAAATATTCATTATATAATTTTGCTCTTAAATATTATATTTAACATCAAATGTGTTCAAACTTGTAATATAATGGCCTAGTTTGAAAATTTTGTAACCATTTTTTTTTACAATTGTTTTAATTTGCACAAATATATTAATCACATGTAAACACAAACTATAACAAGCAAAAGATTTAGATTTTTCACAAAGTTATGAAAAATATATATTTTGACATTCTTAAATAGATTGTAAAAAGTGTTCAGTGGATAGTCCAAAACTTTAGTTGTGTTTACATTAGGAACTCAGGACAACTTATCAACTCCTATAGATGAAAAGATGGGACACATAATCAAGAATATATTCGAGATAAAAAATAGTAGCCTTTGTAATGATGGTGTGGATGAAGAAATAGGGAACACCACATGAAATATCAGCAAATTTTACTTTTTTCTATACCTTCACATGATGCAAAACCATAAAAATTTTGATTTATTTTTGAAGTCCTCAGAAAACCAAAGTCCATTTCCTAATGAAACATCCAAAAGAATTAAATATTTGAGTAGCCTATTAAAGACTAGCAATTGCACGTTGGTGTGCTATAGGTACGCCGAAGAACCTTTAAATTGGGGTTTGCTCAAAATTGTTAAGGAAACAATTAGAAATAGTTCTTGAAAGAGATGTTTCACATTGTATGTAACAATTAAAAGATATGCACTGTCTTCAACAAAGTAAGATAAAAAAAATTTAAAATGTACAATCTAAAATGTAGAACATCGTGAACATATACAGTGGCTCGATTTTCTTACATTATACAAAGTTGAAGAATTTGATGTTGGCTTAGAGAAATTAAAATCTTGTTGACTAGTAGAGCATAAAGATGGCCTTCTAAATATATGTGGGGAATTATATCTACCGCCACGAACAACCTAACACTCCATACCTTATGCTCCTCAAGTGGACTTACCTTCACATTCTTCCTCTCTCTCATTTTTTCTATTGACCTCTATAGATGGGGAATCCATTCGAAACTATTGTCAATGACATAAGAGATTTTAATTAAGTAAGAAATTTTATCCTTGTGGTGGATGTGGGACACTGTCTACAAAGGGAATCTTCTCCTCCTCTTCATCCTTGCATCCCAACATGGGGTCTCACACATTGCAAGGGACAAAAATCAATTGAAATGGCCTCTACATTGCCCATAACTATCAAACTAACATTAAAGCTACACTACATCTATTTGACAGTGTTCGGTTGAAGTTGAATTTAATTATAGTGGCAAGTGTATTGGCTAGATATGTATTAGAAAAAGAATTATATATCAAGATATGCACAATCTACATGCATCATATCAAAGTAATTCTTGGGAAAGCAATGGTCATGAAAATAGATAGAGGGGAATATAGAAAGAGAGAGAGAGTGAAAGAGTAGAAGAGAGTGAAAGAGTAAAAGAGGGATAGAGAGGACAAAGAGTTATACAAAGAAAAGTAAAGAGAGAGTTTGTGTTTGATCAAAAGGAAGATGAGGAGATTGATAGAGGAATATAGAGAGATAGAACAAGAGATAGAAATAAGAAGTGTAAATGAAATTTCTTATAGAAAATAGAGAAACTTTTGACCAAGTATTTTGTTCCAAAAAAGGGCATTGGTAACACTGAAACTACAAAAGAGAGTGAGTGAAAAGTGATTGGGAAAGAACAAATCTAGATATACAACGAGGTTGGGCTTTTCTATTTTTACTATCTCGTGGGGGTTCCTGGATTTAAAAGATTACCTGCAACCAAAAGAAAAAGGGAAACCATAGTTTCCATCTTTACTTATTTCAAAACAACATTATGCTTGGATTTCCTCCATTTCATAGTAAATAACATATGTGATATCTCTACGCTGAAGGGCAAGCCAATGCAAAATAAGAAACAACTTACGCTATCTATAATGCTAAGACCAATTGCTTGTTTGTAAGAAGACCCCATCTTCAATAGAATGAGTCTTCACTGGTAGACCTACCAGTCAAGTTTTCAACAAGCCTAAGCATGACAGATGATTCATCTAATCATTAATATCAGATGACTTCTACTTTTTCATTGTAAGCTGAGCCTTGTCTATATTATGCATAAGAAGGGTTTCAAAAGTTTTTAGTGGGATTAAACTGTTGGGATAAGGTGACTCAGCCTTATCATGATTTATTGTTTTATTTTATTCTTTTTGGAAAGATGCTAAATGAAGATGAAATCTTCCACAAGGATGGACTTGGAGAAGAAAACAAAATGTTTCCATTTTTCTCTGATTTATTCTCTTTGGTTTGTTTTTAAGGCAAGAGTTGTACATAGAGAAAGTTTCTAAAATAATTTGTAGATGTGTTGAATGTAGACACTTTAGAAATTGTTTCCTCTTGTACAAAAAATCTATAAGTACAAGGCATTGTTGTAGAGAATTGAGAGAGAGAGAATTGTTTGAAGAGCGCTGTTATGTTGCCGAAATTATTCTGGATTTAGATATCACAGCTGATTACTCTTGGAGAGTTGTGGCTTCGAAGATTGTATTATAACTTTGTTGCTAATAATACAATTGAGTCTGGCTTTGGAGTGGTGGGTTTTTTCCCATAAGGGTTTCCCACGTATATCTGGTGTTATGTGTTTATGTGTATAATCCATTTTTTGTATGTGTTTATTTAGCTTGCAATAGTCTAAAGTTTTGTGAGATAAATTCCAGCATCATCTCTCCTGTTAGTATTAGCATTTGGAAGTGTTTCTGCACTTTGGCTTCCTTTCAATTGGTATCAGAGCCTGGCTAGCTTTGTCATTATTGTTGGGTAGACAGGTTTTTTATGTTGATCTAGTTTCAGTGGGAGTTTTGCAGAGGAATTTTTTTCATAATCTTATTGCAGGTTAGATATGGAAAGCACATCCAATAGAGTAGAGATGGATAAATATTCTCAAGATGATGTAGATTCTTTTTTTGCAGCCTTGGCAACACATGCATCAAAAGATGTGTGGTTTATAGATTCGGGTGCTTCTTTCCACATGACATCTCACAAAGATTGGTTTTCAAAGTATGAAGAGTTTGATGGTGGAAAGGTGTATTTGGGTGATAACTCTCACCTGGATATTGTTGGAGGTGGTAGAGTCAAGATTAGATTCCCTAATGGTAGAGTGAAGGGGATTGATGGTAAACTACATATCCCTAGTTTGGAAAGAAACCTACTTTCAGTCAGCAAGCTTGGTAATGTGGGTGTGCAGGTTGTTTTCTCAAGTGTTGGATGCAAGATGACAATAGGCTTTATGGTGCTTGCTAAGGGTGTTAGGATGGGAACCTTGTATAAGCTGGATGCATGCATGATTCAATTCAATAGCGCTTATGTGAAGTCTAAGAAAAGGGCTTTAGATTCTTCATCCTCACTAGCATATCAAGAAAAGAGGAAGACTATTGTTGCTACATTTCTTGGTCTACATTCTAGGTACCTAAGGGTACTAATACTTTGGAGATGAAGCTCCCTGCTGAGAAGACAATGTTATGGCACCAAAGACTTGGTCACACTGGTTAGAAGGGCCTTAGAGCTCTGAAAAATAAGAGCCTTGTTGAAGGCCTTGATGATTGTAATATGGAGTTTGACTTCTGTGAGCATTGTATTTATGGTAAACATCACTGTGTTTCCTTTCATTCTAGTTCTCATAAGTCTTTTGGGGTTTTGGATTATATTCATTCAGATGTGTTTGGTCCAGTTAATGTTCCTTTGATATCTAGATCTTTGTATTTTGTCTCATTCATAGATGATTATAGTAGGACATTTGTGTATTTCCTTAGAAGTAAATCTGAAGTTTTCAATCGGTTTAAGGAATTTAAATCCTTGGTTGAAAATTAGACTAGTAGAAAAATTAAGTGTTTCAGGACTAATAATGGTGGTGAGTTTTGTTCAGCAAAATTTGACAAGTTCTATAAGGATCATGGAATTGAGAGACATAAAACAACTCCATACACTCCACAACAAAATGGAGTTGCAAAGAGGATGAATAGAACATTGATGAAAGAGGGCTAGGAGTATGCTAAGTGGTGTTGACCTTGAACAAAAGTTTTGGACTGAAGTTGTAGCCACTGCATGTTATTTAATTAACAGGTCTCCTACTTCAACACTTGTTGAGAAGATGCCTATGGAGGCATGGTCTAGCAAGAAGCCCTCTTTGAGACATATCAGAGTCTTTGGTTGTGAGGCATATGCTCATGTGCCAAGTGAGAAAAGATTAAAGTTGGAGAACAAGGCAGTTAAGTGTATCTTCATTGGCTATGGTGTCGGTGTCAAAGGTTACAAGCTTTGGGATCTAGTTGCAGAGAAGGTTCTCTATAGTAGAAGTGTGATATTTCATGAGCTGAAACCTTCCACAATTGATTTGCAGCTAGAGAAGGAAGAGAAGAAGAAAAAAGAAGTAGTTCATATTCCTACTACCTCTAAGGAAGAAGAACTACGAGCTCCTGATGGACTTGATAACAAGGAGAGACTAAGAAGCTCTGAAAGTTTTGAAGAAGAGCAAGAACCTGAACCTCAAACTTTGAGGAGGTCTACTCGTGATAGACAACGACCTGATAAATTTGGTTATTCACCTGAGAGGTTTGGATATTCTTTGTTGGATTCTAGTTGTATATTTGCTTTGATTTCTAACATTGATGAGCCTAGGACTATTAGAGAGGCTATGGGTATGCATGATGTAGATTCTTGGATGGAAGCCATGAATGAAGAGATGGCAGCATTGAAGAATGCTACATGGCATTTGGTACCTTTGCCCGAAGGACAAAAATCTGTTAGATGTAAATGGGTGTTCAAAAAGAAATTAGGTCTAGATGGCAGCGTTGAGAAGTATAAGGCACGGTTGGTCGTGAAGGGGTATTCACAGGTGGAGGGAATTGATTAAGGTGAAATATTCTCTCCTATAGCTAAGCTAAAATCCATTCGATTCTTGTTATCACTTGCAACAGCTTATGACTTTGAAGTTGAGCAAATGGATGTGAAGACATCATTCCTTCATGGTGATTTGGAGGAGGAAATTTATATGTCACATCTAGAGCATTTCATTGAGAAAGGTAAAGAGAACCTTTTTTGTTAGTTGAAGAAATCTCTATATGGTTTGAAATAGTCTCCTAGAATGTGGTATCAAAATTTTGACACCTATGTGTTGTCTTTGGGATTTCTGAGTTCTAAATCTGACCATTGTGTATATTATAAATCTGAAAATGGTCACATTCTTATCATAGTCGGGTATGTGCAAGAAGATGAGGGGCCAAAAAGTGGCGATGTGAAAAATATTCACTTTTCACTCATCCAAAACTGCATGAAAGCACTTGTTGACTTTTTAGTAGGCCTGGGTGTTAGTACACCTGGGCAAGCCTACCACCAAAGCACATTCTTAATTGGGTACCCGATATTTTCGGGTACCCGATAACTGTGGCATATATCCCACACCCGCGAGCCCTATTCTTCATTTCCTAGCACGATTTTATCATTTTCTAGCCGTGGTTTTTTGATACCCGATATATTTTCAGATACCTGATATTCAAAATGTCAAATTCGACTTCAAGCATATTTGGTAAGTAGTTAATTGTATATTTTTATTAATTTATTTCATTTTCATCGTAAATGTAGTGTTTTTTTTAAAAATAGGGTTTTGTATTTATATTTGTAATAACATTGGAAACTTAGATTTGTTTTTTATTTAATCAGGCATGGCTGACAACAATGAAGAAAATAACCCTCCAAATAACAATCCCGAAAACAATCCCTCATATCTAAACCCTAAATCTTTACAAGATTTGATAGAAGAAAATTTGAACACAATACGAGGTTTCCAAAACACGTATCAAAATATACCTACATTAGCTCCCATGCTTACCACACTAAATACAATTGTTGGAAATATTGACACACTCACGCAGCAACATAATGCTGCTCTTCATTGGCATGATGATATGCATGACCAATTTGATGACAGGCTTGACCATGATGGGATTGCAGCCCTTAATATAACTAAGGAAGATATAGCTACCCTTTTTGTCGATCCTGAAACTGGAATACCAGTTGACCCCAAAAAGCCCAAATTATCAATAAAATGGTGCACAAATGAAGCAATGTGCACAAACTTTTGGGATCGCTGGTGGATGGTTTTTGATAAATCACCACATAGCAATTTGGAGGTCCCATTTTATTTCCTTAAAAAATTGTATGCTGAGTTTGTGCTTGGTCAACATGTTGATTATTGGAGTATGAGGCCCAACATGGGCGTAGGCAGAGGAGCTCCTCAGACTAGGCCATCTTCCTAGCACTAAAAGGCCACTACCTTTGTCCCCCCCACTGATGTTGCACCCCCTCCTTTAGTGCAGCATCCTGATATCATTAGAGAGGCTATTGAACAGACTATTAGGGCAATTCATTTACTAAGTGATCAGTTGATCACACAGACTAGGTCAGTGTTGCCTCCTGTGGATGCTGCTAGCGCATCGACATCTTGTCGAAGTTCACATGTATGTGAGCCCCATACGTGCATTATGTGCCGGCATATGTGCCTCGGACCGCTTACTAATTCTGATATATATCAGTTTCATGATATTGATAAGGGAGATATAGGAGAGGCTACTGCAAAGGCTGCAACACCTCATGGAGCATCTACATCTCATGAGAGTGCTCAGGAGGTGCACGTAGAGCCATTGACTCCTGTTGATACGATAAGAGTAAACATTATAAATAAATTTGTCACATGACTTATTTAATTTAAAAATAATTTATTTATTTAGATTAGTTTTAATGATTGCATGCACTTATGTATATATATTTTTTCCATTTATGTTCAGTCGATGACACAGGAGGAGGTGAGACAGGCAGATGAGTCCACACTTTCGGCCATTTCATTTGGCCTTGATGACTATACGGTATATTATAAATTATGAACCCATTAGTTTTTTTTTATATCATTTGGTGTACATGCTTAAATCTCTATCAATTAGAGCAATAAAATTCATACATTTACTAATATATATTGTCATCTTATTGTGTTCTTGCAGGCTACAGCCAACGTCAGTGGGGGGCGTGAGGGGGTTCCTTCATTAGGTGTCGATAAAGGAAAGGTAGTTAATTGTTTAAGATTAATTATGCATGCATATGTATGCCACTTGTGTGTAGTAATAAATATTTTACTTGCACTTTATTGTATAGGGTGTGGCTATTGATGATGTCCCGACACCGGTTCAGCGGCGTAGGGTTATAGGCATCTCGATTCAGAGTGATAGCCCGATTGTACGTAGACTTTTACATATTGTTATTTGTATTTTGTAACTAGGGTTGCTATGATGAAGTACATTGATATATAATTGACAATCTTTTTACTCTCATAGGTTACTCCGACTGTGAGGGAGGTCCCACGAGAATCTTTTGTTTCTTTGTTGACCCAGCCCACTATTCTAGAGGAGGGATCACCAGATGTAAGTTTTAATTTTAGTTCAATCAATTTGTAATTTTATTATGCTATCATCCTATTTTTTAGATTTATTACTCTATGTTGCACCAGTCTACTAATCTCATTATTGCAAATATATATTTATAGGTCAGAGTTGGTATTGTTGGCATGGTCCCTTCGCTACCCAGGACTTATGTTAGGACACCTGATTGTGGTAGGCGATCGAGAGACCAAGTACATATTTATTTGTATTCAGTTATAATTTTAATTAAATTAGTGTTTGAAAATTATGAATTTTATATATATATATATATATATATATATATATATATATATATATATATATATATATATATATATATATATATATATATATATATATATATATATATATATATATATATATATATATATATATATATATATATCTATGTGCATGTACAAATCATATAAAGTAAGCAATCTAACTTTGGTTTGAACTCATTTTTTATGCAGGATCAATCAGAGCCCAACACTTCTTCAAAGAGGCTACATTTTGATGATCCCCCTATAGCATAGGATGCAGTTTTAGTTTTGTGGTCATTTAGGGATGACACTTGGCACATTTTGAGATGGCATATATGCCACATTGTACACCTTAAAACATTGATTTTGTAGACATTTTGAAATGGCATGTGCCATATTTGTATATGGACATACTTTTGATACATTTGATACATATATAGAACATATTCATTTATATGTTATATTTGTGTCATCTTTTGTATATACATATTTATTATTCATGTTTGTGGATTGAATGGTGAAGTTATATCTTGACTATGATTATCATTATGATTTAAATTATATCTTGTTGAAGTTACATTTGTTTTTCTTTACTTTGGAATACCCTGTTGATGGAGCTTATTATGTTTGAGGTTTAACTTCTTGTTGGTGAACAGATTTGTCTTCGAAAGAAATGCTTACAAAATGACCTTTAAAGCCCAAACAAAAAGACTCAACCAACACCAACAGTTGGGTCACTTCGCTATTGAGAAGCGTAAGCGCCCTTTGAATTATCCGAGTACAACTCCCCATGCAGGATTTACAATGAATCAACTAAACTATAAATGATAATGCTTTTAATCTAAAAGCAATAAAGGCTTACAAACATCTATTCATAAACACGAGATAGATGCGAAGGGACTAATTTACTGAATAGTGCCATCTGGATCTTATTGCAACACAAGTGTTAATGCGTCTGTGTTTTGATTGGACGCTTGGTGCTATAACTAGAGCGTGTCATTTCTAGCTCTCCACAAACATATCGCTTCATGCAAGTGACACCAATAAATATTTTGTCGAAGCCATCATACATATGTCTTTTGGGATTCAATTGCGAGCACATCCTCCTCAATTTTCCCACCCTGTGAACCTGAAGCCAACATCTCTGAATCATGACTGATGTCAACACAAAGAACTGCAATATCATGTGTCATGAAGGCATCATCAGCTTGGTATTGAAAATCACTCCTGAGTTTTCAATTGATATAGTCCCAGTCCTTTATGAATCCAACAACCGAAAAGATCGCTGCCCAATCGTGCTTAGTGCACCTTGGGGTCACTTGGGTCGAGCGTGGTCGCGAGCATTTTCGTGACTCTGTGGGTAGAATGGGGTTGTCACTAGAATTTACCCGCCCAACTGGAGCTGATGGAGTAGATGGTTTGATGCTAGGTCAGACGGTTTGAAAGATACGATGCTGAGCCACTTTCAACTGACCCTCACTGCAAGTTTTGGCATCGACTAAGATCACCTTGCCAAATGCAAACAAAGTCAAATCGCCCAAAATTGAGAGAGGTTATTGTAGACCTTGAAAACATGATCCCGTAGCACCTAACAGTTTATCGATAGCTCTCACAGGGTCCGAGATACGAGCCCTAGAAGATCGTTGCCCAATCATGCTTAGTGCACCTTGGGGTCACTTGGGTCGAGTGTGGTCGCGAGCATTTTTGTGACTTTGTGGGTAGAATGGGGTTGTCACTGGTGTTTACCTGGCCAAACGGAGTTGATGGAGCAAACAGTTCAATGCCAGGTCAGACGGTTTGAAAGATACGCTGCTGAGCCACTTTCAACTGACACTCACAGCAAGTTTTGGTATCGACTGAGATCACCTTGCCAAATGCAAACGAAGTCAAATTGCCCAAAATTGAGAGAGGTTATTGTAGACCTCAAAAACATGATCCTATAGCACCTAACAGTTTGTCGATAGCTCTCACAAGGTCTGAGATATGAGCCCCAGAAGATCACTGCCCAATCATGCTTAGTGCACCTTGGGGTCACTTGGGTCGAGTGTGGTCGCGAGCATTTTCGTGACTCTGTGGGTAGAATGGGGTTCTCACTGGTGTTTACTCGACCAACCGGAGCTGATGTAGCAGACGGTTCGATGCCAGGTTGGACGGTTTGAAAGATACGCTACTGAGCCACTTTCAACTGACCCTCACTGCAAGTTTTGGCATCGACTGAGATCGCCTTGCCAAATGCAAACGAAGTCGAATCGCAAAAAATTGAGAGAGGTTATTGTAGACCTCAAAAATATGATCTTGTAGCACTTGACAGTTTTTTGATATCTCTCAGGAGGTCTGAGATACGAGCCCCAGAAGATCGCTGCCCAATCGTGCTTAGTGCACCTTGGGGTCACTTGGGTCGAGCGTGGTCGCGAGTGTTTCCGTGACTCTGTGGGTAGAATGAGGTTGTCACTGGTGTTTACCTAGAAAACTAGAGTTGATGGAGTAGATGGTTCGATGCCAGGTCAGATGGTTTGAAAGATACGCTGCTGGGCCACTTTCAACTGACCCTCACTGCAAGTTTTGGCATCGACTGAGATCGCCTTGCCAAATGCAAATGAAGTCAAATCACCCAAAATTGAGAGAGGTTATTGTAGACCTCAAAAACATGACCCATAGCACTTGACAGTTTGTCGATAGCTCTCACAAGGTCTGAGATATGAGCCCCAGAAGATCGCTGCCCAATCGTGCTTAGTGCACCTTGGGGTCACTTGGGTCGAGCGTGGTCGTGAGCATTTTCATGACTCTATGGGTAGAATGGGGTTGTCATTGGTGTTTACCCAGCCAACTAGAGCTAATGGAGCAGACGGTTCAATGCCAAGTCAGATGGTTTGAAAGATACGTTGCTAAGCCACTTTCAACTGACCCTCACAACAAGTTTTGGCATCGACTGAGATCGCCTTGCCAAATGCAAACGACGTCGAATCGCCCAAAACCAAGAGAGGTTATTGTAGACCTCGAAAACAAAATCCTGTAGCACCTAATAGTTTGTCGATAGCTCTCACGAGGTCTGAAATATGAGCCCTAGAAGATCGCTGCCCAATCATACTTAGTGCACCTTGGGGTCACTTGGGTCGAGCGTGGTCGGGAGTGTTTTCATGACTCTGTGGGTAGAATGGGGTTGTCACTAGCGTTTACCCAGCCAACCAGAGCTAATGGAATAGACGGTTTGATGCTAGGTTGGATGATTTGAAAGATACGCTACTGAGCCACTTTCAACTGACCCTCACTGCAAGTTTTGGCATCGATTGAGATCATCTTGCCAAATGCAAACGAAGTCGAATCGCCCAAAACTGAGAGAGGTTATTGTAGACCTCAAAAACATGATCCCGTAGCACCTAATAGTTTGTTGATAGCTCTCATGAGGTCTGAGATATGAGCCCCAAAAGATCGCTGCCCAATCATGCTTAGTGCACCTTGGGGTCACTTGGGTCGAGCGTGGTCACGAGCATTTTCATGACTCTGTGGGTAGGATGGGGTTGTCACTGGTGTTTACCTGGCCAACCAGAGTTGATGGAGTAGATGGTTTGATGCCAGGTCAAATAGTTTGAAAGATATGCTGCTGAGCCACTTTCAACTGACCCTCATTGCAAGTTTTGGCATCGACTGAGATCGCCTTGCCAAATGCAAATGAAGTCGAATCACCCAAAACTGAGAGAGGTTATTGTAGACCTTGAAAACAAAATCCCGTAGCATCTGATAGTTTTTTGATAGCTCTCATGAGGTCCAAGATACAAGCCCCAGAAGATCACTGCCCAATCATGCTTAGTGCACCTTGGGGTCACTTGGGTCGAGCGTGGTCGCGAGTGTTTTCGTGACTCTGTGGGTAGAATGGGGTTGTCACTGGTGTTTACCCAGCCAACCAGAGCTGATGGAGTAGATGATTTGATGCTAGGTCAGACGGTTTGAAAGATACGCTATTGAGCCACTTTCAACTGACCCTCATTGCAAGTTTTGGCATCGATTGAGATCACCTTGCCAAATGCAAATGAAGTTGAATCACCCAAAACTGAGAGAGTGTATTGTAGACATCAAAAACATGATCCCTTAGCACCTGACAGTTTTTTGATAGCTCTCACGAGGTCCGAGATATGAGCCCCAGAAGATCGCTGCCCAATCGTGCTTAGTGCACCTTGGGGTCACTTGGGTCGAGCGTGGTCGCGAGCATTTTTGTGACTCTGTGGGTAGAATGGGGTTGTCACTGGCATTTACCCAGCCAACTAGAGCTGATGGAGTAGATAGTTCGATGCCAAGTCAGACGGTTTGAAAGATACGCTGCTAAGCCACTTTCAACTGACCCTCACAGTAAGTTTTGGCATCGACTGAGATCGCCTTGCCAAATGCAAACGAAGTCGAATCGCCCAAAACGGAGAGAGGTTATTGTAGACCTCGAAAACACAATCCCGTAGCACCTAAAAGTTTGTCAATAGCTCTCAGGAGGTCTGAGATATGAGCCCAAGAAGATCGCTGCCCAATGGTGCTTAGTGCACCTTGGGGTCACTTGGGTCGAGCGTGGTCGCGAACATTTTCGTGACTCTGTGGGTAGAATGGGGTTGTCACTGGCATTTACCCAGCCAACCAAAGCTGATGGAGTAGAGGGTTCGATGCCAGGTCAGACGGTTTGAAAGATACACTGCTGAGCCACTTTCAACTGACCCTCACTGCAAGTTTTGGCATCGACTGAGATCACCTTGCCAAATGCAAACAAAGTCAAATCGCCGAAAACTGAGAGATGTTATTGTAGACCTCAAAAACATGATCCCGTAGCACCTAACAGTTTGTTGATAGCTCTCACGAGGTCTGAGATAGGAGCCCCAGAAGATCACTGCCCAATCGTGCTTAGTGCACCTTGGGGTCACTTGGGTCGGGCGTGGTCGCGAGCATTTTCATGACTCTGTGGGTAGAATGGGGTTGTCACTGGTGTTTACCCGGCCAACCAGAGCTAATGGAGTAGATGGTTTGATGCCAGGTTGGACGGTTTGAAAGATACGCTGCTGAGCCACTTTCAACTGAACCTCACTGCAAGTTTTGGCATCGACTGAGATCGCCTCGCCAAATGCAAACGAAGTCAAATCGCCCAAAACTGAGAGAGGTTATTGTAGACCTCAAAAACATGATCCCGTAGCACCTAATAGTTTGTCGATAGCTCTCACGAGGTCCGAGATACGAGCCCCAGAAGATCACTGCCCAATCGTGCTTAGTGCACCTTGGGGTCACTTGGGTTGAGCGTGGTCCCGAGCATTTTCATGAATCTGTGGGTAGAATGGGGTTGTCACTGGCATTTACCCAACCAACCAGAGCTAATGGAGTAGATGGTTTGATGCCAGGTTGGACGGTTTGAAAGATACGCTGCTGAGCCACTTTCAACTGACCCTCATTGCAAGTTTTGGCATCGACTGAGATCGCCTTGCCAAATGCAAACGAAGTTGAATCGCCCAAAACCGAGAAAGGTTATTGTAGACCTTGAAAACATGATCTCATAGCACCTGATAGTTTGTTGATAGCTCTCACGAGGTCTGAGATACAAGCCCAAGAAGATCGCTGCCCAATCGTGCTTAGTGCACCTTGGGGTCACTTGGGTCAAGCGTGGTTGCGAGCGTTTTTGTGACTCTGTGGGTAGAATGTGGTTATCACTAGCATTTACCCAGCATATCAGAGCTGATGGAGTAGACGGTTTGAAAGATACGCTGCTGAGCCACTTTCAACTGACCCTCACTGCAAGTTTTGGCATCGACTGAGATCACCTTGCCAAATACAAACGAAGTCGAATTGCCCAAAACTGAGAGAGGTTATTGTAGATCTCGAAAACATGATCCCATAGCACCTAACAGTTTGTCAATACCTCTCATGAGGTCTGAGATACGAGCCGCTTTCAACTGACTGTTAGTGGTATGTTTGAAATTTGAACTGTGAAATTAATCATGATTAAGCTTGTTAAATTTGATAAAAAATAATATCCTTAAAGCATTACAAACAACAATAAAACATGTAAGAAATCAAACCATGCAAATGACATAAGTATATGACATGTAAGATCTCTTCTAGTCACTATTGGCCACCCATACATGATTTTGGTCATAAGTCCTTATGAAGAGTTTCAGGACATTTAACTTTTAAATCAAATTGATTGTTACAAATTGCCATTATAGGCTTCAAAAGATCTCAATTAACCATTAAGGATCCTTTTGTCCTTCTATCTCTAATTGGATCCATGGTGACCATAGGTGTCTTCATAGGTGCTCCTGCACAAGTTACATTCCACATACAAAACCAAGTTTATTGACTCAAAATACAATCTAAGAAAGGTCAAATTAATGTATTGAAATTAAGCTTAACAAACTTAGAAAATAATACACTAAGTTAACTTATTACCTAGTCAAGTGTTCTTGAAGGGTCATCTCTTTGCTTCAGGGTCTCCAATAGTGCTTCATGATTAGCAGTAGTAATAGTCCAAAGTTCTTTTGTCTTTGGTCTTCCTTGATGCTTTGACAACTTGACATTTGTTGCTATAACAAGGTGTGAATACATAAGAATAGTTTTGTGCTTCTCATAGTCTTCAAATGTGGGAACTCCATTCTTTCTAATCATGTATGTTCGCAGCCATGTTCCCGTAACAACAACTGAACCAGTAGGATATGTGACCCATCACCATTTGTCATCGGTTGTACAAGCTTTTGTTTACCTTGTACACAACGTGCTAACCAATAATCTGACCTCTCATCATTCCCCTGCAGTGCAACCAATGCAAAAACATCTCCTGGCTTCAAAAGATCTGAAAGATGGTCATAGTCAACTAAAGTGTCCATGTCATCATTTCTTATAGAGAGTGTCAAAGATAAAGGAGTTAGATACTGTGGAACCCATGTATCCACCCACTCACTTGACTCGCAATGATCCCAATCATACTGAAAACAAATGGGGCAAAAACAAGCCAACTCTCGTGTCCAAATGGTCCATGTAATACTATTGGAGCTTCGGAATGAATGCATTTTTGAAGAGTCTTTCACTATTTGACAATCCAATCTATCTCCTATAGTTCCATCCTCAACCAACCAAAATAATCTATGCACTGTAGAATCAAGAGTCCCCCCCTGTGACAATGGTAAAGTACACCAATCAACAATAGAATGAGCATCAAGAAGTACAGCACCTGAAATCCTCAATTGCTCCTTAACTAGAGCTCTCTTGACACACGCACCTGCTCCGTCATGCTCCCCTTTCCCATGCCTTGACTCAGAAAAACTCCAAATATGAGGTACACCTCTCTCCACATGCATTCTACACAACCAATAAAACATTCTGGCATTCTTAAATTGACCAATGCAATTATTCGACCAAATGAGATGCCTATCCATAGCAATACCATTTTCCAACAAGAAGTCAAAATAGTTCTGGAAATAATGTTGAACAAACTCATGAGAGTGAGACCTGTCGTCGCTCATATAAAAATGGTACTCTCTGATTATCTTTCACTCATCTTTTGTGCTATCAGGGGAATGTCTATATGTGATGTGTACAAAAATAGCAACCTGAATCGAATTGTAATATTGAGCTTGAGTCTCATTTTGTGGTTGCAATGTATAGTTCTCCGCAAAGTCTACAATGGATATAATAGTTCCAATGGGGAAAGTGTCCTTACATGTCCTGAATTGTTGATCCAACCATTGAGACCTATGACTATGCCTTGCATACTTGTAAAAAAGATTTTTCTTGAAATCTGAGATAAAATCAGCAACATTGTATTCTTTTGCAACTAACTCACATCTAGAGCCTTTACCTCCACTCTTCAATGTATATTTCACTGTTTCATATACCTTTTTTTGGACGAGTGTCTTTCCAAAATTGTGTTCCAAACCCTCATGAAAACATGTTCTAAACTTGGACAAGCCACCACATTCTAAGCACTTAGCATTTAAGCAATTTTTTTTATAAAATAAACAACCATCATCTCTGTGACATAAAAATTGATCTAGCAAGTCTCTTGATGATTTGGGAAGACCACTTGCACCACAATCCTCTAGCATTTCATTAGTATGCAATTTAGAACGAATGGACCATAATAATTCATGATGCATTGAAAACTCAACATGATACCTGCAACAACATGTATTTGAAACCACAAGTCGACAAAAATCAAACAATGGGCCCCAAATCACCTTTTTTATTTTGCAATGCGTGAAAAAAGTATAAAATCTCGTGATTGTTTGCTCTGTGGGGACAGGGAATATTTTCGTCAAATATTGCCTGGCAAAAATTGGGTACCCGATATTCCCTGACTGATGAAAAAATGGCGGGAGCAAATGAAAACAATTGAACTTTTACATATATTTATGTATATAATATATATAAAAAAGAGGCATATGATATATATAATGTATATTATATATGTACTAATGTGGTCAGCTAAATCTTTGTACTAAATGTGCCTTTTACAGGCGTCGTAAACCCTAGCTATGCAAAAATGGATGCTTTGAAGAATAGTTCACTGGAGGCAGAGAGAGACTCCCTAGGGGTCCTAACGCGTGATAAGGGGTCATGGGGACTCCCTAGGGGTCACGATGTGTCAAAAGGGGTCATGATGATTCCCTAGGGGTCCTAGTACACTTTATCACGTGTTAGGACACCTAGGGAGTCCCCGTGACCCCTTTTGACACATTGGAATGCTCAAGTGTGTCATAAGGGGTCTTTTTGACTCCCTAGGGTTCCTAACACGTGATAAAGCATACTAGGACCCCTAGGGAGTCATCGTGACCCCTGAAGACACACTTGAGTGTTCTAATGTGTCAAAAGGGGTCACAATGACTCCCTAGGGGTCCTAGTACACCTTATCACGCGTTAGGACCTCTAGGGAGTCCCTGTGACCCCTTTTGACACATTGAAATGCTCAAGTGTGTCTTAAAGGGTGCTACAACCCCTTATGACACACTAGAGCATTCCAATGTGTCAAAAGAGGTCACGATGATTCCCTAAGGGTCCTAGTATGCTTTATCATGTGTTAGGACCCCTTAAGGCACACTTGAGCGTTCCAATGTATCAAAAGGGGTCACGAGGACTCCCTAGGTGTCCTAACACGTGATAAAGCGTACTAGGACCCCTAAGGAGTCCCCGTGACCCCTTTTCACACATTGGAACACTCAAGTGTGTCTTAAGGGGTCCTACGACCCCTTAAGGCACACTTGAGCGTTCCAATGTGTCAAAAGGGGTCACGGGGACTCCCTAGCTATCCTAGGACCCCTAGGGAATCATCGTGACCCCTTTTGACACATTGGAATGCTCTAGTGTGTCATAAGGGGTCCTACAACCCCTTAAGACACACTAGAGCATTCCAATGTGTCAAAAGGGGTCACAGGAACTCCCTAGGTGTCCTAACATGTGATAAAGCATACTAGGACCCCTAGGGAATCATCGTGACCCCTTTTGACACATTGGAATGCTCTAGTGTGTCATAAGGGGTCGTAGGACCCCTTAAGACACACTTGAGCATTCCAATGTGTCAAAAGGGGTCACGATGACTCCCTAAGGGTCCTAGTATGCCTTATCACATGTTAGGAACCCTACGGAGTCAAAAGGACCCCTTAAGACACACTTGAGCATTTCAATGTGTGAAAAGGGGTCAGGGGGACCCCCTAGGGGTCCTGGTACGCGTTAGGACCCCGAGGGAGTCCCCCTGACCCCTTTTGACCCCTAGGGAGTCCTAATGCATTCCAAAGGGTCACAGTTCCATAGAAGTTGGCATTTTGAACCCTAATGACCCCTTAACATGCCTACTGACCCCATTTCGACATGTGGTCTACCGAGAGCTCCCCATGGACCCCTTTTGCGTTCTACTAGAAAAAAGTCATCCAAATTTGGTACATAGATCTTCTGACATATCTTAATGAATTTGAAAGGGTCACCGTTCCATAGAAGTTGCATTTAGAACCCTAATGACCCCTTAACAAGCCTACACACCATGATTCGACATGTGGTCTCCCGAGACCACCCCATGGACCCCTTTTGAGTTCTACTAGAAAAAAGTCATCCAAATTTGGTATGTAGGTCCTCTGACATGTCTTAATGCATTCCAAAGGGTCACCGTTCCATCGAAGTTGCATTTGGAACCCTAATGACCCCTTAACAGGCCTACTAACCTTGATTTGACATGTGGTCTCCTTAGAGAACCCCATGGACTCTTTTTGAGTTCTACTAGGAAAAAGTCATACAAATTTGGTGCATAGCTCCTCTAACATGTCCTAATGTGTTTCAAAGGGTCACCATTCCATCCAAGTTGCATTTGTAACCCTAATGACCCCTTAACAGGCCTATCGACATCGATTCGACATGTGGTCTCCCGAGACCACCCCATGAACCCCTTTTAAGTTCTACTTGGCAAAAGACGTCCATATTTGGTACATAGGGTCATCGTTACATCAAAGTTTCATTTCTAACCCTAATGACCCTTTGACAGGCCTACCGACCCCAATACGACATGAGGTATCCCGAGAGCACCCCATGGACCCCTTTCACATTCTACTAGGAAAAAGTCATACAAATTTGGTACGTAGGTGCTCTGATATGTTCTAATGTGTTAGAAAGGGCCACCATTCCATTGAAGTTGCATTTAATACCCAAATGACCCCTCAATAGGCCTACGGACCCCATTTCTACATGTGGTCTCCCGAGAGTAGCCCATGGACCCCTTTCGAGTTCTACTAGGCAAAAGTCATCCAAATGTGATTTGTAGGTCCTCTAACATGATCTAATGCATTCCAAAAGGTCACCATTCCATCGAAGTTGCATTTTGAACCCTATTGAACCCTTAATAGGCCTACCGACCCTGAGTCCCCGTGACCCCTTTTCACACATTGGAACGCTCAAGTGTGTCTTAAGGGGTCCTACGACCCCTTAAGGAACACTTGAGTGTTCCAATGTGTCAAAAGGGGTCACGGGGACTCCCTAGGGGTCCTAACATATGATAAAGCATACTAGGACCCCTAAGGAGTCCCTGTGACCCCTTTTCACACATTAGAACGCTCAAGTGTGTCTTAAGGGGTCCTACGACCCCTTAAGGAACACTTGAGTGTTCCAATGTGTCAAAAGGGGTCACAAGGACTCCCTAGGTGTCCTAACACGTGATAAAGCGTACTAGGACCCCTAGGGAATCATCGTGACCCCTTTTGACACATTGGAATACTCTAATGTGTCATAAGGGGTCATAGGACCCCTTAAGAAACACTTGAGTATTCCAATGTGTCAAAAGGGGTCAGGGGGACTCCTTAGGGGTCCTAATGCGTGATAAAGTGTACTAGGACCCCTAGGGAGTCATCGTGACCCCTTTTGACACATTGGAACACTAAAGTGTGTCTTAAGGGGTCCTACGACCCCTTAAGGCACACTTGAGCGTTCCAATGTGTCAAAAGGGGTCACAGGGACTCCCTAGGTGTCCTAACATGTGATAAAGTGTACTAGGACCCCTAAGGAGTCCCTGTGACCGCTTTTCACACATTGGAACACTCAAGTGTGTCTTAAGGGGTCCTACGACCCCTTAAGGCACACTTGAGCATTCTGATGTGTCAAAAGGGGTCACGGGGACTCCCTAGGTGTCCTAACGCATGATAAAGCATACTAGGACCCCTAAGGAGTCCCCGTGACCCCTTTTCACACATTGGAACGCTCAGTGTGTCTTAAGGGGTCCTATGACCCCTTAAGGCACCCTTGAGCATTCCAATGTGTCAAAAGGGGTCAGGGGGACTCCTTAGGGGTCCTAACACATACTAGGACACCCAGGGAGTCCTCGTGATGCCTTTTGATACATTAGAATGCCCAAGTGTGCCTTAAGGGGTCCTACGACCCCTTAAGGCACACTTGAGCATTCCAATGTGTCAAAAGGGGTCACAGGGACTCCCTAGGTGTCCTAACACATATGCTTTATCAAGCGTTAGGACACCTAGGGAGTCCCCATGACCCCTTTTGACACATTGGAACACTCAAGTGTGCCCTAAGGGGTCCTACGACCCCTTAAGGCACACTTGTGCATTCAAATGTGTCAAAAGGGGTCAGGGGGACTCCCTAAGGGTCCTAACACGTACTAGGACACCTAGGGAGTCCCCGTGACCCCTTTTGACACATTGGAATGCTCTAGTGTGTCTTAAGGGGTCCTTCGACCCCTTAAGAGACACTTGAGCATTTTAATGTGTCAAAAGGGGTCACGGGGACTCCTTAGGGGTCCTAGTATGCTTTATCATGCGTTTGGACACTTAGGGAGTCCCCGTGACCCCTTTTGACACATTGGAATGCTCTAGTGTGTCTTAAGGGGTCCTACGACCCCTTAAGACACACTAGAGTGTTGCAATGTGTCAAAAGGGGTCATGATGACTCCCTAGGGGTCCTAGTATGCCTTATCATGCGTTAGGAACTCTAGGGAGTCAAAAGGACCCCTTAAGACACACTTGAGCATTCCAATGTGTCAAAAGGGGTCACAGGGACTCCCTAGGGGTCCTAGTACGCATTAGGACCCCTAGGGAGTCCCCCTGACCCCTTTTGACACATTGGAATGCTCAAGTGTGCCTTAAGGGGTCATAGGAACCCTTAAGGCACACTTGAGTGTTCCAATGTGTCAAAAGGGGTCAGGGGGACTCCCTAGGTGTCCTAACGCGTGATTAAGCATACTAGGACCCCTAAGGAGTCCCCGTGACCCCTTTTCACAAATTGGAATGCTCAAGTGTGTCTTAAGGGGTCCTATGACCCCTTAAGACACACTTGAGCATTCCAATGTGTGAAAAGGGGTCACGGGGACTCCTTAGGGGTCCAAGTATGCTTTATCACGCGTTAGGACACCTAGGGAGTCCCCGTGACCCCTTTTGACACATTGCAACACTCAAGTGTGTCTTAAGGGGTCCTTTGACCCCTTAAGACACACTTGAGCATTGCAATGTCTCAAAAGGGATCACGGGGACTCCTTAGGGGTCCTAGTACGCTTTATCACACGTTAGGACCCCTAGGGAGTCCCCGTGACCCCTTTTGACACATTGGAACGCTCAAGTGTGCCTTAAGGGATCGTAGGACCCCTTAAGGCACACTTGAGTGTTCCAATGTGTCAAAAGGGGTCATGGGGACTCCCTAGGTGTCCTAACGCGTGATAAAGCATACTAGGACCCCTAAGGAGTCCCCGTGATCCCTGTTCACACATTGGAATGCTCAAGTGTGTCTTAAGGGGTTGTACGACCCCTTAAGGAACACTTGAGTGTTCCAATGTGTCAAAAGGGGTCACAGGGACTCCCTAGGGGTCCTAACAAGTGATAAACCGTACTAGGACCCTTAGGGAGTCATTGTGACCCCTTTTGACACATTGCAATGCTCAAGTGTGTCTTAAGGGGTCCTTCCACCCCTTAAGACACACTTGACCATTGCAATGTGTCAAAATGGGTCACGGGGACCCCTTAGGGGTCCTAGTACGCTTTATCACGCGTTAGGACACCTAGGGAGTCTTCGTGACCCCTTTTGACACATTGGAATGCTCAAGTGTGCCTTAAGGGATCATAGGACCCCTTAAGGCACACTTGAGCATTCCAATGTGTCAAAAGGGGTCAAGGGGATTCCAAAGGTGTCTTAACACGTGATAAAGCATACTAGGACCCCTAAGGAGTCCCCGTGACCCCTTTTCACACATTGGAATGCTCAAGTTTGTCTTAAGGGATCCTACGACCCCTTAAGGCACACTTGAGCCTTCCAATGTGTCAAAAGGGGTCACAGGGACTCCCTAGGTGTCCTAATGCGTGATAAAGCGTACTAGGACCCCTAGGGAATCATCGTGACCCCTTTTGACACATTGGAATGCTCTAGTGTGTTATAAGGGGTCGTAGGACCCCTTAAGACACACTTCAGCATTCCAATGTGTCAAAAGGGGTCATGAGGACTCCCTAGGGGTCCTAACGCGTGATAAAGCATACTAGGACCCCTAGGGAGTCATCGTGACCCCTTTTAACACATTGCAACGCTCAAGTGTGTCTTAAGGGGTCGTTGCAATGTGTTAAAAGGGGTCAGGATGACTCCCTAGGGGTCCTTGTACACTTTATCACGCGTTAGGACCCCTAGGGAGTCCCCGTGACCCCTTTTGACACATTGGAATGCTCAAGTGTTCCTTAAGGGGTACTATGACCCCTTAAGGCACACTTGAGCCTTCCAATGTTTCAAAAGGGGTCACGGGGACTCCCTAGGTGTCCTAACACATGATAAACCGTACTAGGACCCCTAAGGAGTCCCCGTGACCCCTTTTCACACATTGGAACACTCAAGTGTGTCTTAAGGGGTCCTACGACCCCTTAAGGCACACTTGAGCATTCCAATGTGTCAAAATGGGTCACGAGGACTCCCTAGGTGTCCTAACACGTGATAAAGCGTACTAGGACCCCTAAGGAGTCCCCGTGACCCCTTTTCACACATTGGAACACTCAAGTGTGTCTTAAGGGGTCCTACGACCTCTTAAGGCATACTTGAGCGTTCCAATGTGTCAAAAGGGGTCATGTAGACTCCCTAGGTGTCCTAATGCATGATAAAGCATACTAGAACCCCTAAGGAGTCTCTGTGAACCCTTTTCACACATTGGAATGCTCAAGTGTGTCTTAAGCGGTCCTACGACCCCTTAAGGCACCCTTGAGCATTCCAATGTGTGAAAAGGGGTCACGGGGACTCCCTAGGTGTCCTAACGCGTGATAAAGTGTACTAGGACCCCTAAGGAGTCCCTGTGACCCCTTTTCACACTTTGGAACGCTCAAGTGTGTCTTAAGGGGTCCTACGACCCCTTAAGGCACCCTTGAGCGTTCCGATGTGTGAAAAGGGGTCAGGGGGACTCCTTAGAGGTCCTAACGTGTACTAGGACACCCAGGGTCACCGTTCCATAGAAGTTGCATTTAGAACCCTAATGACCCCTTAACAGGCCTACACACCATGATTCGACATGTGGTCTCCCGAGACCACCCCATGGACCCCTTTTGAGTTCTACTAGAAAAAAGTTATCCAAATTTGGTACGTAGGTCCTCTGACATGTCCTAATGCATTCCAAAGGGTCACCGTTCCATAAAAGTCACATTTGGAACCCTAATGACCCCTTAACAGGCTTACCGACTTTGATTTGACATGTGGTCTCCTCAGAGAACCCCATGGACCCTTTTTGAGTTCTACTAGGGAAAAGTCATACAAATTTGGTACATAGGTCCTCTAACATGTCCTAATGTGTTCCAAAGGGTCACCATTCCATCCAAGTTGTATTTTTAACCCTAATGACCCCTTAACAGGCCTACCGACCCTGTTTCAACATGTGGTCTCCTAAGAGCACCCCATGGACCCCTTTCGAGTTCTACTAGGAAAAAGTAATCCAAATTTGGTATGTAGGTCCTATGACATGTCCTAATGCATTCCAAAGGGTCACCATTCCATCAAAGTTTTATTTGGAACCTTAATGACCCCTTAACAGGCCTACCGACCCCATTTCGACACGTGGTCTCCTAAGAGCACACCATGGACCCCTTTCGAGTTTTACTAGGCAAAAGTCATCCAAATTTGGTACATAGGTCCTATGACATATCCTAATGCATTCCAAAGGGTCACCGTTTCATCAAAGTTTCATTTGGAACCCTAATGACCTCTTAATAGGCCTACCGACCTTGATTTGACATGTGGTCTCCCGAGAGCACCCCATGGACCCCTTTCGAGTTCTACTAGGCAAAAGTTATCCAAATTTGGTATGTAGGTTATTTGATATGTCCTAATGCATTCCAAAGGACCACCGTTCATCGAAAGTTTCATTTGGAACCCTGATGACCGCTTAAGTCACCTATCGACCCTAAATCGCACAATGGTCTCCCAAGAGCACCCCATGGACCCTTTTCAAGTTTGACTAATCAGAATTTATCTAAATTGTGGAGCTAGGTCCTTTGACATGTCCTAATGCGTTCCAAATGGTCACCGTGCATCAAAGGTTGTCTCACGAGCCCTGATGACCCCTTAAGACGCCTAGCGACACTAATTGGACATGTGGTCTCCTGAGAGCACCCCATGGACCCTTTTTGAGTTCGACTAGGAAAAAGTCATTAAAATTTGGTACATTGGTCCTTGGACATGCCCTATTGCCTTCCAAATGGTCACTGTACATCTGAAGTTGCCTCACAAACTCTAATTACCCCTTAAGATGTCTAGCGACCCCGATTCGACCTGTTGTCTCATGAGAGGATCTGTTATAACTTAAATTAAATATTAAAATAATATATAAAATATTTGAAAAAATATAATATTTAATAGACTAAATATATAATATATATTAGATATTACATTTAATATATATTATCAAATATACAATATATTAATGTCCTATTCATTTTATATATTATATATATTATACATTATATTATATACGTGCAACAATATATATCTATATATCTATATATCTATATCTATATCTATATCTATATCTATATCTATATCTATATCTATATCTATATCTATATATATATATATATATTATGTAACATTTATATTATAATATAAAAATATTGCATTTAATATAAATCTGAACAGACTATATACTTAGATCGTTTAAATTGATATTATCGAATATATAATATAAATAAATAATATATATAATATAAAATATAAAACATAAATATAAAATATATAAATTATTGATTGTCAGGGTGAAAGAAAAAAACATCAAAATTAAAGGGAAATAAAAAAAGAGTGGGAGGGGGAAACTTTTCAAAATTCAAATTCAAACAAAATCGGGTACATGAAAAAATCGGGTACCCGATTAGGCTTGGTAATAGCTTTGGAAACCAAAGCCCCATGGTCAACGCTGAAGGTGTGCAAAAAACATATTTTTTCTCTATTTTTCTTATATCAACACTTCGACCATTAGGTTGATGACTTTTTTTCCACCTGATTTCGATAAAATGAAAAGGGTTTCTTTGGATGATTGTCATCTTTCCATCGATATAAGTGCTTTCAGATTTTGAATTCATTAAGTATTTATTAGTTATTTTCTAGTTCACTTACGTCTAAAGTCCTGATTGACATACTGATGGAAAAATAGCTATAACTTTCAAACCGTATAACATTTTTGAAATCCGAAAGATGCGTCACATTCTATGCTTCATCTAGTATAAGAAAAAATTAAAAAAAATTGAATTATGATAAGTTTTCAATGAGTAAAGGTGGTCAGACACGAGAGTTTTTAAATTCTGAAAGTGCTGTAGCAAAAAAATCATAATTAATTATCTGTTTGGAATAAAAATACCAAAAAATATGCGTCACATCCGGGCATGAGTCAGCTACTTATATATAGAATGTTATAAAAAAATATTATCATTTTCTTTTGATTAGGGTGGTCAGACATACACATACTTCTTATTTTTTTGCTGAAATGTTTGTAGTGCTGCATTGCAATCTATACTTTTTACCAATCATATTAATTTTTTTTCAAAAAAGGCTTAGTAGTTTAGAAACTACATTCAATTTTCTACAAATTATGTTCTTACAACCTTTTGATATTAGGTAGATAACTAGTTGATTTTTTCACGTCAAATTGACTAATCTTGATTTTCTAATTTTTCATTGCCACTTAAGGGCATAGTTTGGCCCCTCATGATCCTGCACATACCCAGTCTTGTATGTAGATGATATGTTGTTTATTGGGAATGGTAAAAGAATGATTTCAGATATGAAGTCTCAGTTAGCAGCACAGTTTGAAATGAAAGATCTAGGTGCAGCTAGATATATTCTTGGGATTGAGATCATCAGAGATAAAGCTAGCAGAAAGCTTTGGATGAGCTAGAGGAAGTATGTTAACTTTGTGTTGGAGAAATTTAGCATGACAGCTTGCAAGCAGTTAGTTGTTCCAATATTACATGGGATGAAGCTTTCTATGGAGGATTGTCCAAAATCTCCTACTAAGATGGAGGACATGTCTAGAGTACCTTATGCGAGTGCTGTTGGTAGCTTGATGTATGTTATGGTTTGTATGAGACCAAATATTGCCCAAGAAGTGGGAGTCCTTAGTCGGTATATGGCTAATCCTGGAAGGGTGCATTGGGATGCAGCTAAGAGAGTGTTCAGATATTTGAGGGGCACATCTGATTATTGCTTATGTTTTTATGGTAATCCTACTGTATCTCGACATTCTATTTGCATTTGTGGATATGTGGATTCAGATTGGGCAGGTGATATTGATACAAGAAGATCCACCAATGGATATATTTTTATGATGTTTGGTGGTGCAATTAGTTGGATGAGCAAGCAACAGACTGTAGCTGCTTTGTCCACTACAGAAGCAGAGTACATGGCAACTACTCATGCTTCCAAAGAGGCCATTTGGCTTAAGAGATTGTGTTCTAATATTGGTTTTGATGTAGGATAGATTACTATATGTTGTGACAGCCAGAGTGCTATCTGTTTAGCAAAGAATGTTACTTTCCATGCCAGAACAAAGCACATTGATGTACAATATCATTTTGTTCGTGATATGGTGGAAGATGGAAAGGTGAAGTTGGAAAAGGTTGCTACTTTGGAGAATGTTGCAGATGCATTGACAAAGCCAGTGAGCACTGAAAAGTTCAGATGGTGTGTTGGTTCTATGGGCCTTGGGGCCTATGCTGTGATATAGTAACTCCTGTAAGGTCTTCGTCAAGTGGGAGATTGTTGGGATAAGGTGACTCAGCCTTATCATGATTTATTGTTTTATTTTATTCTTTTTGGAAAGATGCTAAATGAAGACAAAATCTTTCACAAGGATGAACTTGGAGAAGAAAATAAAATGTTTCCATTTTTCTTTGATTTATTCTCTTTGCTTTATTTTTAAGGCAAGAGTTGTGCATAGAGAAAATTTCTAAAATAATTTGTAGATGCATTGAATGTAGACGCTTTAGAAACTGTTTCCTCTTGTATGAAAACTCTAAAGTACAAGGCATTGTTGTAGAGAATTGAGAGAGAGAGAGAGAGAATTGTTTGAAGAGCGTTGTTATGCTACCAAAATTATTTTGGATTTAGATATCACAACTGATTACTCTTGGAGAGTTGTGGCTCTGGAGATTGTATTGTAACTTTGTTGCTGATAATACAATTGAGTTTGGCTTTGGAGTGGTGGATTTTTTCCCGTAAGGGTTTCCCACGTATATCTGGTGTTATGTGTTTATGTGTATAATCCATTTTTTGTATGTGTTTATTTAGCTTGCAATAGTCTAAGGTTTTGTGAGATAAATTTTAGCATCATCTCTCCTGTTAGTATTAGCATTTGGAAGCGTTTCCGCACTTTGACTTCCTTTCATAAACATGGAAGATAATTCAATAGTTATAAACATTAGGAAATGTCTACCAAGTCGACTAAATAAATTAAAAAACACATAACAATTGATTTTTAATTTTAATTTAATTAAAAATAGAACATACATTGGAATCCCATCGACTGTATAGCCATTTCGTAAACATCACGTCCTCTCCAAACACCATAATCAAAATAGACAATTTCTCATTGAAATGCAGCCTTGTCACAGAGTACTAAGTCAATATTATGTGGTGCTATTATTTCCCTGATATTGACGATCCTTCATTAAATGGTATTGGCGTTGCGAAAGGATTTGCTAGCAACGAAATAAATGACACTCCTTCATTATTAAATAGAAAGACAAATCAAAATCAGTGGAAATTTGATTCCAGGGTAATTTGTTTCCATGGATTTTAAGATCAACCACAAAAGAAAAATCCTTCCAACATTTGTTGCAGGTATACATCCTAGCATGGTGGCTGCTTCTGTAATGGTTCCTCAGGCACACCATGGATTTCAGGAGCATGAAATTGGGATGACCCCAGTTCCTCCTGCAATCTTCAATCGAGCATGAAAAATGCAATTTTGTTGGCTTGGGCCTGTTGGATGTGAGCGCCTCCTGGGTCTTATATTGATTGCTGTGGGATCGCATATGAATGTGGACATTCCCATCTCGCCTGAAGCCTTTCCCGCAGATCTTGCAGAAATGGACATGTGGGAAAAGTGCTGGCTATATACCATGTGCTGGGAAAAGTGCTGCCATTTACCATGTGGAAAAATATCCCTTTAGTGTTCTTTCATACATTGTCATACCCTGTTCCCAAACTCCTACTCCAGGACAGGTGGGAAAAGTGCTGGCTAAGTTTGTCGACTCTGTGTTTACACCCGCCGGATACTTTTTCTTGAAAGTTTATATCCATTTTATGCATATTATGCAACGATTTCAGCTCATGAGACCGCGCATCTTAGAAGCATTCTACCAAACTCTTGAATTCCATGTCCATTCTTTCATTCTTCCATATTTTGCAAACACATTTTCTAGAGTAGTTGTAGCAACGACCTGACGAAATTTCTCCGTCCTTCACGTTTTGATGGATGCCCATACCCATTCTGAAGCTCCCATTTAGGCAGCAGCAGGGAGGATGCTGATAAAGATTGGGGTTTTATTTTTTAACGTAGGTTCTATTATGTAAACTCCTATCTTTAACTACTTGGATGGAAGTTTGCTTCATCTCATTAAATGTTCTATGCTCAACTAAATTGTTTCAGTAATTCATCCATTGTTCCTAATATCCACAACAGTGAGCTGGGTATTATGATCTGCTTTCAATATGAGGGTAAACTTTTTGATACAATGTCTCTGTAATTTCTTTGTTTCTATTGAAATGAATTGTAAAAATATTCTTTTGTATTATTTGTTTTTAACTTGAGAATTAAGATGTTCTTCACAATTTGTCAACAAAGTTTTTTACATCTTCAGTCCTAATTTGAGTGGAAATTGTACCATTGACCAAGACTCCACTATCAGACTTCTCAGGATTACCTCCTGCAATATCTGATGTCTCAGTGTCAGTCATACTGTAAACAACCCGAGACCATTTTTGTGGTTGCTTTCAAAGATGATAAAAATGTGTTGTGAAAAATAAGTACCAGGGTCTATTATTATTCTTCAAACAAATAAAATTATAAATGCAGACACTCTAACGCGTGCCAATTTTTGAATGGGTCAGATTAGAATACCCGCTAGGAGCTTCAGCATGTTTACATGTAAGGGATTCAACAGAGAATAGAACTTGACAATGTACATTTGTCAGAAATCCAAGTATGTTGATTGTGTTAACTTTCTAAATCATTTGATTTTAACTATAGTAATCTTACTCAGAATTAAGATTGACTTGGCAAACCAAGAGTATATTCCTTTTCCTGTATGTGATTGACTTGGAAAACCAAAAGCAATCCAAAAAGTATATTCTATGCCTTATATATTTCATGTTCCCTCTTTATATGCATTGAACAAAAACATGATTATGCATCTACACTATTATAAATTTATAAGTCATATCACATTCTTTTCACCAATTTTCTTTACATATATTTAATATGTGTAGCTTGTTTCATACATTTAGGAAGTTGTAGTGAGATAATTTAGAATACAGTTTGAATTTTACTAGTTTGAGGCCGTTAGGTTGATCTTCAATTGTTGTATCGAGTAGATACATAAATTATATTTATAATATTTTTTTTCTGGTATTTCATTCCGTTTTCCATTCTAATTTGGTGGTTCCAATTTCATTTTAACGAAGAGCTAGAAATGGGTTTAGTTAGTCAATAAGAAAATCTCAAGTTTAAAAAAGTTTTTGTTCATGGAAACTACAAGACTGCAAAGTGATATTTGACAAAGGACTTGTTCTTTTACAGTCATGAGTTGTAACCTCGTTTATATTTTGAAACAGAGGAATTGACTTGTCTCATGATGTAAACTCGGTTCATTCTTTGCATGGTATCACAAAAACTATTTATTTAGGTTGTCCATAACGAATCAGGGCATTTTTAATGGTAGATCCTCCCTTAATATAGTATATGTATATCATTCAGCTGAATGTAGTTGTGTATTTATTTTTGACAATTTATCTCCTTTCAGTTGCGGTTGCTTTCATTCTTCAATCATCCAGGTCAATTCTCCCAAATCTACCTGCATCATGCTCACATCTCTGAAGACTTCATAATGCATGAATAGCTAGGACCAATCTAGAAACCTAAGGATGAATGCATTTGGAAGACTTATTCAATTTTCAGAAATAATTTGGTCTATAGACATGATTGTTTATGTTGTAGGTAGGCATGTCTATAGTTGATATCGAGTTGATGGTAGAAGGCCAAGGTTCATGAAGTATTTTTTTTTTTTACTTTGGCATTATTTTCACATGAGGACATTCACAGGTGAGGGGCTAGCAGATAAAAATGGAAACTTAGAGAAGATTGCTTGAAAAATGGATTAGCATACTTTGTGCCCACACATAACATCATGACAATAAAAGCTGCTATATCTAGAGATGAAGATTAATTAAAATCTACTCAGTCAATCAATATGTCTCCATATGAGACTTGTTGTGTCACCAGGGTTCTGTTTCAGTAATTTTTATTTTATAGGTCATTGAAAGCATTATTCACTGTGATCTCTTGATAGTTTCAACTAGTAGAAAATAGGACATTTTAGAGGAGTGTAAGAGCCATTCGGGTGCCAAAAATACTAGCTTTATTCATAATTGCAATAATGAGGTTTGATAACTTTTTATGTGAGAATATCATTATAGAATAATACAATTTTTCTTAGATAAGGTGTTGTGCTTCTATCTAGCATAAGATACGATATAAAATATTAATTATAAAGAAACATTAGTGACAATAAATGAAATCCTATAAATTGGTTAGATACAAAGTATGAAAGGGAGGATATAAAAATTGATGCACAAATGATAATATTGATAAAAACAACATTCTAAGGGATTAAGATGTAGGTGTATACACATGGGGGAAGGCACATGATGCCTCATTCTTCAAACAATAAGATAGCACTAGAAGAATGATACATAAATTTTAACCTATAAATGACAACATAACGTTAAATTTTTTTATGGCATGATAAGGCTTCTATGATGAGAACAAAATAAAAATAAAGGCAATGAAGCAATTTATATCAGAAGATAAATCTTTAATAAATGTGAAATCATACATGAATGCATAGATAAAGATAAATAATTAACAAACATGGAATCATACATGAATTCATAGATAAATATCATGTGATATGTTACCATAATATCAAAATGTGTAAGCATACTAAACATCATCGAATTGTAGGACATCAAAATGATATGAAGTATAAACATGTAATCATAAGGTAGATAAGTATAGCATAGCATGGAAGTGGCATCTAATCATGAAATATATGAAAGAGGGTGACATTATAAATCATGGAGAATTGTAAAATAACAACGAGCATGAGCAAAACTAAGAACGATAGAGGACCCAATATTTGAGCATCCTAACTTCATGTTTCCCAAAATCTTATGTTGAAATTTCAAATCACTCCCAATTTTTTGAAACAACTTACTTGAAAATTCCACTACTCATAACTAAGGTTTTAGCACCATACCATCAAATATGATGCCACATTAGCATATTATTTGAACAAGGTGTCTCAAAAGATTCAAAAAATGAGATTGATACATGTGCACTAAGACATATATTATTCATGTGCACTCATCTGGCATCACGTGTTTTTTTGCTTTTTAGATGTAAGAAATATATTTCATTAAATTATAAGTAGTAATCATCAACACTAGCAACTTCAAAGTCACAACTATTGGTGGAATATTGTTAAAAATAATCCAGATTATGTCAACCGGTAGTATAATAACTATTGCAACATGTTCACCTATAAGGTTCTTTCTCCTATTAATGTGGAATATAACAAGTAGAGGAATCTAAAAGTGCATAAATTGAAAGTTAAGACAAGTCATAGAGAGAAATAGTAGCATGAAGAAAAATCCTTATTTTTAGTTAAGACTTTATATTAAAATTGTATAAAAAAATTACTGTATTATAAATTAAATTAATGTATCTTCTATATATATAAAATTATAATCACTAAAATATAATTTATATATAATTTTCTATCAGCATAATCTTGCACCTCCTTCAAATACAAGTGCTATTGGAAAAATCATGAAATTAGACGACAAAAATAAACAAATAAAGACTTTAAAATCACTCCACAATTAAATACATTGACTTTTAGAATCCACACAATAATCCACATATCACAACCCTTATGAATCACCAAAGTTGAACAATCGTTAAACTACTTACCCTACCTATTACATTAAATCAAAGCCTAGTATTAACACTTACACATTTTAATATTAATTCTTAAAAACATAGCCAACGTGTCTGAGCCTTGATGTGAGAAATTCCATCTGTATCAGTACTAAATTTGAGATACACACACCCAAGCTTAGGGATAAGCTCTTATTTAAAACAAAGAAGACACAAAAAGCTTAAAATGCAGACCCTAAATACGTTATCTCTGGGTGGCCTCCATCATCTCGTCAAAGCACTCAGTAAAACACTTGGCCAAAGTATCACTATTCACATAACCCTTTGTGCCAATCACTTCTAGTCTCAAGCTTCCCATGTAGCTCACCACCGTAAAAAGAAGCGTCTGCAAAATAAAGCCACTCGTTTCATCAAATAATATCCTTCCAAGAAAATATAGTTTACCATTATCATATTCGTAACATAAAAGATGGGACTTCAAGTAGCAGCTAGATATTCTTGTAGAAATAATCACAATAAAGGTGATAGACATTTGTATCATAGCTATTAGGTGAACAGTTTTGAGTTAATTAACTGTTATACTAAATTACTTGCCTGAGGAATCCCTGATACCAAGAAAGAGATGCTCTTAACGGGAATTTTATTGATTGCTATCTTATCTGTGGGGCCAATCATATTCGATAAGGCTAATGTTGTGTTTGCCAGAGTGTTATACATGCCAGTAGCAGATGCCTGCAATACTTAATAATATAAGCTTTAATTCAACCTAATATTTTCTTGACTTACAAATGTAATGAAATGATGTTCAGTATAAATCACATACCCGTGGGCTTAGATAGCTCAGTAGTTTTCTAGTGATGAAGACTTCAAGTGACATTTTCTTTCTGGCTATGATTTTCTTCGCTCTTCGTGCGAAGTCTAATGGACTCTCTGCATTAGCGACAGGCATAGGGATTTGTAACATCCCAGTGCGGTTTCCCAATGGTGCTCGACTCTTAAGTTTCAACATTTCTTTTATATCCTACAGAAACCCACAATAAAATCAGGGTTACTCATATTCATTATATTTCAGTAGCAGTTCATCAATTAATAAAACATTTATCAATACTCCTTAATTTGTGAGTGTGTAGTTAGTCTTTTTTTAATTAGTGGATTTGTGCATCTATCCCATAGATATTGGTCAACAATTTTATTAGAGGAATATGACATTTATTGATGGTGGTAAGATATGGTTATTACAATATATGTATGGTTACCAGGTCACACTCAGATAATCTCTTTTGAATCTTTGATCTATATAATAATTTTTTTCATTTTCATTATAAGTATTTATAAATGAAACAATAGTGTACCAAGAAACTAATTATTATTATTATTATTATTGTTATTATTAATTTAATGTACTATTTAGAAATTTAGGATGCATATAGTTAAGATAAATAGCTACTGAGACCCCCTTTCTTAAGGAGCTTTAAATTTCTTCTCTAAAAAATTTGATTTCTTCATGGTGTTCCAATGTTAAGTTTCAACAATTATTTATAGTCTATAAAGATTCACAATAAAATTAATAAATCTTGTAATTGTTGGATAATGGCAACCACTTAAAAATAAAATAATTATCTTATAAAAAATTATCATTTAAAAAAAAGATTGTCTATATTTTTTAATCAAAAAATTTAGACCAAATATCTAAGTGTGATGATGGTTGTTATCTTAAAGATATTTTATAAATCTCTAACCTTTGGATGAAGATAATTTAGTAGTAGCTTTTGAAAGATTGTGATTATTCTACCTAGTAATATAAGTACGGAATATTTCTTTGACATATTCTAAAGATCTTACTTTGTAAATCTATATTTTATCTATTATTTTACATTTTTTCTCTATTAGTTATGGGCAATTAATGTATATTTCAATAATATTTTATTTTATGAATAATAGTACTATCTAGAAATGTAATAAATCCTATACTTCATCCTAGGTGCTGAAATAATATCATGCTAAAAGCACTCTCATACAATTTTTTTTTCCTAAAAGGGTGGAAAGAGAATGCATAGTACCTTCAATCCTGATAGTGTTCTTGTGTCCATGAATACGATCCCGTTACTCTTGACTTCACCATTTCCTTCCTGACTTTTGCCACTTCTCCTGCAGAAGTATGTATAATTACTCATCATACATCATTGGACTTATTATACCACAATGTATGATGAGTCAAAATTATAGTTGAAATTATGAACACTCATTGCGCGCACCCTGAGAAAGAGTTGCCTCTAGGTATCGTTGAAAACCAGAGAATATAACGCCCATTACAACATCATTAACTGTCTGCAAAAGTATTTTACCGAAATAAGCCTACCATGATGAACATGCTTGGAAAGATTAAACATATAGTATAGTGATATAAATTGAGAGTTAGATGAAGTAGTTACTCCTTTGACGAAATTCTTTATTTTTTTGACGTCTTCCATGAGGAATGTGACAGAGGATATGACTTTGGGCAGCATTTCAACACCGGGAGGCCCACGAAAGGGCAACTTGCTATCATCCATCAATATAATTCTAAGGAAGCTTCTGATGAGATCACAAAAAGTGTACCACAATACAAGAAGAGGCATGATTAGCCTTTGAAACATGAAATATATAAATTTAGTGGAAACCAATGAATAATATGGAATCCTTTTTTGAGGTGGAGATTTAAATGAAGGAAAGGTAATAGGGAGATTGGGATCATCTGCTCTGGTGACACAACAGAGTAGTAGGGACATGAGGGAAGTACCATCACCTAAGGAATGGTGCATGTTTATAACTAATGTGGATCTGGCCTTGCTTGCATTGTCGTTGAGAATGTGAAATGCCCACATGGGCCTAGACTTGGGAAGAGGGGTCAGGTGTATATTACTAATATAATCTTTTACAAAATCATCATATTCAATTTGGCCCGAAGGAAACTCTGGAACAATTACATGATCATCCACGTTTACTTCAGTTTCCACCCAATGCAAAACTCCATGTCTATTCTCAGTCTGCCATCACATCAATGAAAACAATTATGTAATAAAATATGATAATATTTAATTATTTATTAGAATTATATTTTTTAACAAACTATGATAATATTTTAGAACCCGTTTGAAGAATCTTTCTAGTTTGGTTAAGATATATGGTATCTGAACTATAGTTACAAGTATAAAGTATTTCAACATTAAAATTAATATAGATGCAATATTTATGATGTAGTCCACATCTTGATAGTCCTCTTGTTTTTGTATGTAAGATGAACCATTTTGATTCTCTTTTCTTTCTAAAAGAACTATGCACAATTTGAACAAAAAGAATCACTCATAAAATATAGGCACAAAAAAATCAAGTGAACAATACAAGATGAGTTCTATTTAAATAGTTTAGTTTAGTTACTTGATCTATTGTATTTGAACTATAGTCACAAGTATAAAGAATATGAACATCAAAACTATTATAGATATTCCAAATACGGTTGATATATTACATACAATGTAGCCCACTTCTTCCTAGTACTCTTAGGGTTCTTTTGGTTGCTAGAATTAAATAACGTTGGAATTGTCAAATTCCAGTATTTGACAATTCTGGAAGTTTTAAACTTAATATGAATTCCATCTTCTCATTATGAATTCTAGGCATTTCAAAATATTATAAATATGCATTTCAAAATATTATAAATTTTGCTTTACCCCCAATTCCCATTTAAGTGGAACTGGAATTAATTTTCCAATTCCACCTATTTAGATGGAAGATTCAAATGCTGGTTTTGAGGGTAAATGAAAATTAACAAATCCCTATTCCAATTTCATGTTTTGAACACAAACATCGAAAAATGTCAATTCCAGAATTTGACAATTCCAATTCCAGTCTAATTCCAGTCTTGTTAGATTCTTAAAATTGATTCTGTTTACCCACTTTTAAAATAAATGATAATGTTGATATTTATTTATAAGAAAGAACTATGCATAATTGAAAAAAAAAAACATTCAAAATATGAGCTGATAAGAATCAGGTGGACAATACAAGATGAACCCTATTAAAAATTTCAGTTTATTTAAGATCTATTTTATTTGAGCTATAATCACAAGTATAAAGCATATCACTATAACAATTATTATGGATATTTTGAATCTGATTGATGTATTACATAGGGCTTAACCCGCGGCTTATTGCTAGTACTTTTGGTCTTTTAATTTATAACTTGTCATCTATAGATTTTTCAAGTGTAACTCTATTTACCAGATGACAATATTAACATTTGCTTGTTAAAAAGAACTATTTACAATTTAAAGGAAAAAACCATTATGCGCTGATAAAAGTCAAATCGACAATAGAAGAACCCTATAAATCATCACAGAATAGAATTATAATATATTGCAGAGAAGTGTTATGTAAGAGCATAAAGAGAAGCTACAGACCATCATACAACAGAAACGGGGGTTGCCAGGCAGAAGAATATTCTTTATGACTTGCTTGGTGCTACAGAAATCAAGGGGTTCTTCCAGCTCAAATATGGCCTGCACGCATAATGGAAATTTGGAAGTACAGATTGCCTGACTGAAGGGACTCACCACCTCGCACCCATCATTTCTGTGTACCAACGACGTTTTCACACCGCGCTCCATCAAACTGAATCTTTTCCTCTGCCAAATTCTATCTATGCTTATGAACGCCAGAGGTAACAAAGCTTGATATATATAGCCCCCACTGATATTTTCTGATCTTCTCTTAATGGGCATTAAATATTAGCGTTGAAAAGAATGACAAATTTGTCAAAGTTTTCATTAAACTCGGTACAACTGAACACCTAATTTCTTCTGCAATTTTTACAAGAGAAAAGATGCTAGGCAAGGCTAAAATTAAATTCTTACTCAAGATGGTATATTTCTTGTTGATCACATCTATGAAATGTCCCATTCATTTCTGTTAAGATATCCGTCCCATCGAACTGGGCATCAAATTTCAGTGCAAGTTGATAATGTGCACAATGACTACGTCATGATGATAACCTGTTAGGTGCCTACAGTTAATGGCACTTGCTAAGCTCCCTATAAAAATGTATCAAAGGAAAACAATTTTTCTTTTTAAAAATATTGATTTTTTAAATTTTTTTGTGGTTTTCAACTACAAAATATGTAGATTGTGAAAAAGAGATGCTGAAAATTTTGTGAAAATCTGTTGTGTTTTCTAATTTTTGAAATTTAGTCAATGGTATATTTTGTAGGGAGCTTAGCCATAGTAAATTAATAAATAAGCTAATATAAACAAATCTTGTATTATCTTATCAGTTGGGACTTGGGATATGTAAGTTAATTAAATGTGTTAATAAATATACCTAGAAATTAAATACATAAAGAAATTCACTTAGTACATTTGATGTTAAATCAATTATGAAAGATATAGGTAAATGTATGTAGAATTATATAAATAAACAAAATTATTTAGTCCATTTGATGCTAATTCAGTTTGTAGAATAAAAAATTAATTCATTTCAAAAGAATGTATATATTTTGTGAGAAGGAATCTTACATGATACATTCAAAAGAATCTTGCTTCTAGATAGATATAGATTATTCTATAATTACAATCAAAATGGACATCTAGACAACAATTACAATATACAACTTTAAATGTCTACTAGTTAAAAATTGGTGGAAATAATACATAATTGAAATAAAATTAAACTATGTCATCAATAGAATTTGAGAATATTGATTAAAGTGAACCTATGGTAACTTGTACGAGGTTTCTGCGACAACCACTAATGCATGCCATTCGACTAGAATGTAAAATAGGAAGTGTTGTGTGACATGAAACAAGCTCCTACATGCACATAAAAAAGATTACACGATCACAACACATTTAAGAGGTGAAAATATGACAAAACATCAACTAAACTAACTATTCAAAACTAAAAATTAAATAACAAAAGAAAGACATAGTAGGGGAGTAATAGATCAAAATCACCAAATTATTCTTCTTTCTCTAACATGAAATGTGCTCACAAAGAAGATGACAAATATTTTTGGGTGGCTACTTAAGAGGCTTATCTTAGTGGATTGCTTATTTTGGTATTTCTATCGAGCTACAAAAGTCAATATTTTTAAATAGTATATAAATACAAATATAATCATTTCAAAATGAATGTATAATAAACTATGATGTAAAAAGATCTAATTACACTATGCTAAAATCAAGAATATTTAAATTATGCTACCATAGAATGAAAACACAATAGATGGAGATAACAAAATAAAACAAGTTCACTTGGAATTAAAAAAAATCTCAAAGGAAAATGTTGTTTATTTGATAATGTTAATTTTCACAATTTTGCTTCAAGAAAATGTCATTTAGAGTGAGAGAATGGTTCTTTTCCATTTGGAATGAGAGAGCTTCTTCAAAAGTTGCAATGTCAAAAGTGTGAGAGAAAAAAATCTTCTTCTTTCCTTGAAAGTGGTAAGTTGGATTGATTTCATTCAATGTGATTGCATGCATGAGCATTACTTCTAGAATATATGAGGGATAATGCTCCAATGACCATTAAAACTATGAATCTTTGAAAGATTCTAGTGAGTTGCATGGACGCCTATGTGTGGTTCTCCCATCCAAAAAATTAGACACAAAAAATTGCAAAAAAATAGAAAATCGGTAAGAAAACAAGTTTTTATTGTTAAACATTTGTAAATAAAATATTTTATATCAAAATTATATCTAGAGAGGACACTATATAATGTGAAATTACAAAGGTATACAATTTACAACTTGTTGGTAAACAGATCTGTCACTATGAGTGGATCTTTGAAACTGACCCTATTTGCCCTATAAAAAGTGACAACCGTGCCAACACTTGGAGAGATTGCAACTAGATCACGAGCAAATTGCAATCTTCCTTTGAATTTGAGAGGGGAAAATCCCTTGTATGATGGGGGTGTTTAAAATTTTGTGTACTTTTCACTAGAAAGTACAAGAAGGATACAACTCAAAACTAAAGGAAAAGGGTAATAAGAATCTTACTAGCATACATATGAATACTAAGTAAGGCATTGTGATGGATAACAACTACAAAAGAGGTTTAAGCACAAGAATAAGTTGGATATGCAAAATGATGAAAGGAAGGAGACATATCTCCACATACAAGGAAATAGGCAGCCTCAATACTTTCTAACCAAGATACCAGGGTGTGAATGTGCTTCATCTTTTACACATATCATTAATACTAGAGACTAATAGATCACATAAGTACACAAAGGTATTATCAATTTTAAATACGAGAAATCGATAACAATAACTAGAAAACACATTTAAGATATACAAATCAAATGCAATCTTGTTTGTCCTTTTAAAAATATATCAATTCAAAACCCTTAAGTACAAAGTATGCACATAAAAGGTCTCCAAAAGCCCCTCTACACAATTTTGCAGAGGTTCTCCCCTTTTAAAAATCCCTCCCCCCCTTTATATTACAAGTTCCCTTGTATTTATAGGCTCACAAAATAACCTCCTTGTAACTACCTTCTTTTCTAGGTTAGTAACTAACATATTTTTGCACAATTTAAATAAGGTTATTAACTTAACAAATTTCATGCAAAAATAGTCAACTACTTAATTTTGATTAAAAGTGACAAAAGTCACTATTTACAAAAAGATGATTTGAAGCCCATAGCATAAAAGAGAAACCAAATATTGGCCTTGTCTAAATAGTTCTTCACCTACTTCATCTTTGCTGCTTGTAACCATCTTGCCATCTAGCTACTTGAGGATACAAAACATATATATTTCTTCTTGAAAAAAAAAACTTTAAGGCTCTTCATAAGGATGAAGAAGGTTAAGTTGCATAATGCACATATTAATTGACTAATGTAGATAGTCTTTCACCCTGTAAAGACGCACATTTCAACTCCACAACTAGACACCCTTTTCTTTTCATGAGTTCACATAGTCTTCTCAAGTATTTTTCAAAGTTTGTTTTGTCCATGTCTGTCAACTGCATTTGTTCTTTGCAATGATAATTCTTCTCCTTCATGAATATATGACATTCACTTGAATATGAGACATGTGTAATGTATTACTGAATTTAGTACAGTCCTCTTTGTTGACAGACTTGACATTAGTAACCAACTGGGTTCCCACATGGTTTAAGAAGTACATAGAAAGGGAAGATATTGTACTATCCATGCTTTTAGAAGCCACATTTGTTGATAGAATCCAGTTGAAGCATTGATTTAAAGAAGGTAGCAGTAACCAAAAAACCATCAATGAATCCAAAATCAATAACCAAATGTATTACATCATTAAGTATGATGAGCTTTCCTTAAGTTTATGTCCTCCTCCCAAGATATATTTTTATCATTTCAAATTCATCTCTTCCTACAACCGGAAATCTCATACAATTGACATTATCAATACGCAAGCATTTATGTCTCGATAGATTTTAATAAGATTCCATATTGCCACAGTGGAGAAGATGTTGGAAAATGCTATGGAATTTTGGCTTTGCTTCCGGCAGTTAAATGTGTTTGAGAGTCTTTGAAATTCCTCTGCATTCATGATAGCTAGAGTATTCGTAACTAAACATCTGACAAATATTTCTTTCTAATATACTTTGGTGAACGCTCCTTTATTATTTTCTATACCATTAAGGTGTGAGTTATTTTTATTCTAGATCATTTCTTTTAGCATCACTAGTAATTTCCACAGGAACATATTATGAGCTTTTAGGCCACCATAGCAAATAAGCTCTGCCTGCTTCTATAGCGATGTTTGTGAGAAGACCAAAGTTGGGTATATTCTGTTGCTGGCAAAAGTTATTGAATTCGGTCCTATGCTGCCCAATTGTGTTCACTTGAGAGTTTCTAAAGCCTCTTTAAATACATTAATTTGGTGCATTTTCCTTTTCACTTTGATTTATCTCCACACCAAATGCATTTTCTTAAAAACCTTATTAAGCATTGTCATCTAAAACAATTTGTATATATATTGCAATGATGACACTCCACACTACCACCTTCCACATAGGCATTTCTCTATCTTTGAGTAAATGTTCATATTCTTCTCTGAACTCTGAACAACCATGTAAAATGTAAATAGTTCACACCTTGATCGGGCTTTACATTTTCATGAAAGTCTACCAAGGACTGCTGCAAGTTTCTTTTGCCTTCAAACATAAAACAGACGTTTTGACTTTTGAAATACTCCATCTCATTCATTTACTCTGTGATTGTGGAATGCCATACGACCGTATTGGTTTGTACATCCTCGTCATCAAATAGTACAAATGTTTTGGAGTACCTCACCAAATAAAGATTTTGAGAGCTACCTTGCGTGGTTTGATTTGAGCATGCGAGTTGTAAATCAATTTGGGTGCGTACTAGGCTATGATTCCATATTTTGTGATGTAAGCCAATCGAGATCATTTTCAACAGTTATATCTGACTAAAATCTTTCCATCAACATGTTTCGGTGGACGTATATAATCTGTTTCGAGACTTATACTTCATGCTTGTTGGGATTGGAAGGCCAACGAACATTTGTTTGTTGTGCCTTGTCTTTTCAGCTGTTTAGATTGAGCTTATAAATAAGACTCTTTGTGGTCATTTGTAAACATTCTGTTTTGGAGATTAATATATTTTTCTGCTCTCAGTGTGGACGTAGCCACTATTGTGGTGAACCATGATAAACAACATTTTCATTGTTTGTTTGCAATCTGCTCTTTTGTTCTGTAAATTTTGGTTTTAAATTCAAATTCTTAAATCTACAATTGGTATCAGAGTGAGGTTAATCACTGGTTGAAGATTTCATTTTCAGAATTATGGAAGAAGTAAGAGTTCAGAATCTCTGGGAAGAATTACAGAATATGGAAGATTCAGATGAAGTCTCTGTTAGTGAACAAAGAGCTTTCGCTGGCACTTGAAGGAAAAATGAAGAAAACCACAGCCATGCCGGATGAAGATTGGGGAAAGCTTGATGAGAAAGCCATGACGACAATCTTTCTCGCATTAGGTGATAATGTGCTATATAATGTTTCAAACAAAAATACAGCCAAAGACGTATGGGATAAATTGGCTTTTACATATGCACAAGCATCCATTGTGAACAAAGTCTTCATCATGAAGAAGTTATATAAACTTAAAATGAGGGAAGGTGAAGTCATGACAAATCACCTCAATGAATTCAACACCTTGATCAGCCAAGCAAATTCAGTTGGCATGACACAAGATGATGAGAATAAGGTTTTTCTATTGCTATGTTCTCTTCCTAATAGCTAGGATGGACTTGTGATAGCCATCAGCACTTTAGCATCAACTACCAAGAAGCTGGTTTTTGATGAAGTTTCAGCCACCCTTCTCTCCAAAGATTTGAGGAGAAAGAATGATGAGTCATCTTCCGGTAATGCTCTCATAATGGTGAGCACCGAAAATAGAGGAAGAAGTCAATATAGGGGTAGATTTAATAACAATCAGAGGTCCCAATCTGCAAGATCGCAGTCAAGAGAGAGACAAAATGGTTGTTGGTTTTGTGGGAAGGCTGGACATGTTAAAAAGGATTGCAAAAAATATAAGAAGGCATAAGAACAAGTATTGGACAGTCAAGCAAACACAGTTTGTGAAAAGGATCTGGGCATCCTAATTTTTTCAACAAGTGATACAAAAGTTGATTCGGGAGCTTCCTTTCATGCTTCCTCTCTCACGAATGCATTTACAAATTATCAAGATGGTGAATTCGGAGAGGTATATTTGGATGATAATAAAGCATGTAAAATTGTTGGGAAAGGAGATATTGTCTTGCATCTTGAAGGAAGAGCAAAATTACTTCTCAAAGATGTTAGACATGTTCCTTAATTAAAGAGGAATCTGATTTCCGTCAGCCAATTATACACCCAAGGATTCAAAATTGAACTCACGGATACATGGAAAATAGTCAAAGGATCATTAGCTATTGCTAAAGGAGACAAAACTGGTAGTCTCTATATTTTGAAACCCATTGATAAGGTGGGTGCTGCTTTGACACTTGTGAACAACAATGCTGCACTTTGGCATCAAAGGCTAGGCCATATGAGCAAGAAAGACCTTGAGGTAATGTTGAATCGTGATCAACTACCAAGTCTCAAATCTGTAAATTTAAAATTTTGTGAGCATTGTCTTCATGGGAAACAAAAGCGGGTTAGTTTCTTGAAGGATGGACATGATAAAAGGACTACACCTTTGGAATTAGTGCATTAGGATGTCTCCAGACCTACAGAGGTAACCTCTTATGAAGACGCACAATATTTTGTCACCTTTCCTGATGATAGCACCCGAAAGGTATGGGTTTATATGCTTTCTAGAAAATCATAAGTATTCTCTAAATTCAAAATTTTTAAAGCTCTTGTGGAAAATCAGAGTGGTCATAAAATTAAGTGTTTAAAAATGGATAATGGAGGTGAATTCTGTTCGTTGGAGTTTGATAAATTTTGTGTAGATGATGGTATAAGACGAATTAAGGTTGTTCCTTATTCACCTCAAGAAAATGGGGCATCAGAATGGTTAAATAGAACTATTCTTGAGAAAGCACGGTGTATGCTTTCCAATGCTGGTTTGGGAAAAGAATTTTGGGTGGAAGCCTATAATACAACAATCTATTTGATCAATAGGACTCCTACATCTCGTCTAGAGTTTGGCATTCCGGAAGAGGAATGGCTGGGAAAAAGAATTTCGTATTCACACATTAAAGTTTTTGGTTGTGAAGCTCATGTTCATGTCCCAAAAGAAAAGAGGAAAAAGCTAGATTTCAAATCACAAAAAGGAATTTTCGTTGGCCATGGAAAAGATCAGTTTGGTTACAGAGTTTTGGATCTGGTTGAAGAGCGAATCATTTGCAGTCATGATGTCATTTTTAATGAGCACAAATTTTCAGCTCTTGCAGACATTGATAAGTCTAAAAAGGATTACATTTCCTTCAGAATACCTTCAAGTGGTATTGATTATACTCAACAGGGAAGAAGTTCCCTTCAGGTGACTCCAACTTCTATTCTAAATCCTCCTTTTCAATCCTCATCAAGTGAGGATGATTACTCACATAATCTGTTCGATGAAGAATAGAGAAATTTGATTGATGACAGTCAATGTTTTTTTGAAAATAGGGGAGAGCCCATGCTCTTCCCCTCCCCTCCTCATAACAGATCCTATCATACACCTCTCGGTAGTCATGATATATCTCTCGGAAGCTATGAAATAGCTCACGGTAGAGAGCAAGTTCCATATGATTTTGCTAGTAGAAAAGATAATTACGACAGTTTTCAACGTCATGGCATGTCCCGTGATGTGCCAGGGTTGTGTGAAGAAGGGGACTCTCATGGCAGGGAACAAACAAGTTACGATAGGTATGCTACAACTCACGACAACCTTGAAAGTCCCGGCAGGTTTGAAAGTCATGACAGTCAACACTCTCCTCACTCGCAAGACATTCCTCCCTTCTCATGCGACACTCATGACAAGAGTTTTGGCAATTCCTTTACATCCCAAGCTCATGGTCTCCAAGCTTGCGTGGTAGGGAAGTCTCTGTAGTCTCCACACGGCAGGGGTCATTCAATTCATGCAAGGAATGAGTGTTCTGAAACAACTCACGGCGAGGAACAAGCAATTCATGGCAGGTTTCAAACTCACGGTAGGGATGACAGAGCTAAAGTAGCTCATGATAATTTGCAGTCTCGAGGCCAGACTCAATTTGACAGTCATGATATGAGGGAAACTAGTCACAGCAGGAGAGAAGACACCCATGACATTCTCCAGCATTTTCTTGATAGGGATAATACTCAGAACAAGGGAGTCTTAGCATGCCATAATAATTTGGGTATACAGAGGACATGCTCCTTTCCCATTTCCAAGGGTAGTCCTCATGAATTACTTACCAAATCAAATACCAACAGAGATCCTTCAATTGAAGAAGATAATGATAATCAGTTGCAGAGAATTCATTCTTATGAACCAGATCATCCTGAATTGAGAAGATCCTCGAGACAAAGGAAAGTTCCTTCAAAATTTTCTGATTATCAGCTGTTATTTGCTGAAGAGGCAGAGCGAGAGCTATTAATTTCTAAGCAAATTGAACTTGCAAATTTTAAAGAGGCATGTCTAAGAAATGATAAAAACAATTGGTTTATTGCTATGATAGATGAAATGAGTTCGCTTGAAGCAAACAACACCTGGGATTTGGTTGCTCTTCCACTAAATCGGAAACCACTCAAGAACAAGTGGGTTTATAAATTAAAAGACGAAGAAGGAGGTAAAAAATGGTTCAAAGCTAGGTTGGTAGTAAAAGGATATGCTCAAAAACAGGGAATTGATTTCGCTGAAATATTCTCTCTGGTTGTGAAGATGACATCCATTCGAATAGTATTGAGATTAGCAGCCATTTGGGATCTTGAATTGGAACAGTTAGATGTTAAGACATCATTTTTACATGGAGACATAAATGAGGAGTTGTATATGCATCAGCCTAAAAGTTTTGTGAAAAAGGGGCAGGAACATCTCTATTGCCGGCTAAAGCATAGTTTGTATGGGCTCAAGCAAGCCCCGAGACAGTGGTATGTCAAGTTTGACTCCATGCTTGAACATAATTTTATCAGATGTAAATCTGATCCGTGCATTTACTACAAGACACTCCTGAATGGTGAATTTGTTATTCTTCTTCTCTATGTTGATGACATGTTAGTAGCGGGAAAAAGCTCTAAAATTGTTAGTGAGCTGAACACTAAATTGGCATGCACATTTGCCATGAAGGATTTAGGGGCAGCCAAGAAGATTCTTGGTATGACCATCACTCGGGATAGGAAGAAGAAAGTGATCACATTGTCACAAAAAGAATATATTGACAAAGTTATTCAGAGATTTGGTATGACTGATGTGTATAGTGTTTCCACTCCACTTGGTTCACATTTTTAGTTATCAGTTAATTCATGTCCACAAACACAAGAGGACAAGGAATATATGTAGGACATTCCTTACAAATCTGCAATTGGTAGCATTATGGATGCTATGGTTTCGACACATCCCAACATTGCTCATGTGGTGGGAGTTGTAAGTAGATTCATGAGCAATCCTGGGAAGACTCATTGGGAGGTTGTCAAATGGATACTAAGATATCTCAAAGGCACTTCAGATTTGGTATTATGTTTTGGTAGCAACAATGAACAATTGCGGGGATTCACGGATTCAGATCTTGCCGGAGATTTGGATAAGCGTAGATCTACTACCGGTTACACATTCATGTTTGCTGGAGCTGCTATCAATTGGGCCTCAAGGCTACAACATTCTATTACTCTTTCTTCCGCTGAAGCTGAGTATTTGGCACTTTTCGAAGGTGATCGGGAAATGATTTGGTTGCAGTGATTACTTAGTGAAATAAACTATAAACAAAATGATTATGTTCTTTTTAGTGACAGTCACAGCGCCATATTTATGGCTCATAATCATACCTCTCAGCGACGTTCAAAACACATTGACATCTATGCTCACTTTGTTCGGCACATGGTTGAAGAGGACAGGTTGAAAGTTGAAAAAATTGATACTAAAATCAATCCGGCATATATATTCACTAAAGTTGTAACCAAAGAGAAGTTTGAATGTGCAAGAACTTCTCTTGGACTTGTTAAGCTGAAGTAGATCAACATGTAGAGCAGGGGAATGCCTGATTAGCTAGATTATCCAATGACTTCCGGTGGGAGTTTGTTGGGATTGGAAGGCCAACGGACATTTGTCTGTTGTGCCTTGTCTTTTCAGCTGCTCAGATTGAGCTTATAAATAAGACTCTTTGTAGTCATTTGTAAACATTCTATTTTGGAAATTAATATATTCTTCTACTCTCAGTGTGGACGTAGCCACTATTGTGGTGAACCGCGATAAACAACGTGTTCATTGTTTGTTTGCAATCTGCTCTTTTATTCTGTAAATTCTGATTTTAAATTCGAATTCTTAAATCTACAATATTGGCTTGGAGGATGCAAGTTTATTTGCTGTAGATCTTGCAATCATTGCATTCCATGAAATAAAATTCTTTGAGGTATTTTGTCAAACAGTTTACGTGCCTTGTCTACATTACCATGCATTGCATTTCTTCGAGCATTCTGTCAAACACTTCTCATGCTTTCTTCGTACTTTCACATTTTAAATACATGTTTGTAAAAGTGCTTTGTGTGTCTTTGTTCCCTATTCTAAAGCTTCCATTTTGGTGTAGGCTGAGAGGATGCTACCAAAGGTGAAATGATCGCATCGGAAAACTGTTCCTTGTGTCTGGATAAATAATTTCAATGCCTCCTTTTTTGTTGGAAACTAATCCCTCAAGCTCCTATTTGTAGCATCAAAGAAAGACTAACAAATTACTGAATTCTTCTTAATTGTTCACAATAAGGGACTTCAAAGGAAAGCTTGCACGATACCATGAATTCGCTCCTTTCAAAGATTTGTCGCCAAAAGAAGCCAAGCTGAGAAGTTATGGAGATGTTATTCTATCCGAGATTGTACCAAGAACCCATGATGTATACATAAATCGTCATTTCTTTTAGTACTAGGAATTAATAATATTCTTGCCAATAAACTGCATAATGTTTGCTCGAAGGTTTCTCATCAAATACAGCACAACCCTACACATATCATGAGATAACATTTGTTGGAGGAATGATGCTGAACAGTTCACATGGCTGTTTTGTGCTTCTTCATTTCACATGACATGCTACCAGGGAAATAACAAACACTACATCTGATAAGATTCCTTTGATTGATTTCTGTAGACTATTTTAAAGCTCACATTTGGCATTGCCAGGGAGCATACTCACAGAGGTTGCAAAGTATGTCGTCACTCCAGTTGCATTTTTTTTGAACGATCTAAAAGCCATTTTCAAGTAATTTGATAGACAACATTTGCATGAGATATTTTATCATTTCAAATGCTTTGTCAATAGCTTCATAGTACTGAGATATTCTAAATTCTTTTAACAAATCCATCTTGAACATATAGCTTTAGTCATTACATTTCATCTCCTGAGAATATGCAAACTTCTATTGCAAACCTTATGAGTTTTCTGTCCATGATCCCATGCATTAAAAAGGTGAGGGTGAAACTTGGAAAGAGGTTAATTAACCTCTTGTTTTAACACGTTATAAGAAACTTCATTAAATACTCCAAATTCTAGTAGGCTAATTAACCTTTTTTTTGGGTTTTTTGAGAAGAGTTAATTAATTTATATATTTTCTACATTTTTGAAAAGCTAATTAACTTTTATTTTTTTCATTTGGTAGGTTAATGAACTAAGAGTTTCTGCATAAAAATAGAGATGTAATTAACCTTTGATAACATTTGAGAAAGAATGGATTTTTCAGAAATTTAATTTGCAAGTTTAGAAGGGAGCCTTTTAAAATCAATTAATTAAAAATATTAAATAATGTCGTTAATTAATTTGATATTTTTCCCTCCGAACCCCAGTAACAATTTCTTTGAAAAATTGCTAATAATCTAGACTGAAGAAATGTTAAGCTTGAGATTGGTATTGAGTTTTGAGGACAACTGACTGAGGAGAACATTGGATCTTTAGAAAGACATTATTTAATAATGTAGAAGTTAGGATCTATTGAGATCAAGGCAACACAAATGTAGACACCTAAGTTTTCTCATTAGTAATTGACCAAATAATTTATTATCTTTATTCCTCCGTAGTTGTCATCCCACTAATTAAATAATTCGTAATTGTGGACAAGAAATTCTTTTATGGAAAATATTCTCCACACTCCAAAGTCCTTTCGTTTCCAACTAAGTTATCCTCACATTCTCTCATGGTCTGAAACTTTTCAACCTCCAATGAGAGTTGAACACCAACTCATCCTCCAACCTTGATCATCCCCTCTTGAATCTTGACCATACATTCCATCCCCTTTGCATTTCTCCAACAATTAGCCATTCTCGTGACTATCACTCAATCATCTCAAATCTCACACATTCTCATACAATCTTTTGTAACTTAGAGCTTTTCTCCATCCATGAGGACATTTGAGCACTATTATGCTAATTTAATAATGATAGATGTTAATAAATGTATGTGGAAATTATATAAATAAATAAATTCATTTAGCTAATTTGATGTTGATTCACTTTGTGGAGTTTGTATATCTTTAGTGAGAATGAATATTACATGCTACATTGAGACAGTCATGAATTTAGATAGATTTTTCTTTTATTATGTAATCAAAATCAATAGATAAACAAAAAATACAATCTACAATTTTAAATTTATTCTTGTTAAAAATTAGTGGAAATATTACAAAATTGAAATAGAATCAAATTGTGACATCAATAGAATCTGAAAATATTGATGATAGAGAATGTGTGATGACTTGTAAGAGGTTTCTACCATGAACACTAAAAAGAGCATGGATATCCGCACAACATGTTTTCATTTGACTAGAATTCAAAATAGAAAGTTTTGTGTAACATGAAACAAGCTCTTGCATATACATAAGCATAATAACACAATCAAAACAAATTTAGGGTGTGCAAAATGGTGAAACAATAACTAAAATAAATATTCAAGAATAAAAATTAAACAACAAAATGATGCAGTAGCATCTTGGCTTCTTGTCCAGTTCCTTGTGATTTTTTGGTACTCGGCGAAGGAGGTGGATGAGCTCGGTAAGGACCTGCTTTTACTTAGTTATTTGGGTAATAGTTCTCAGTTGAAGTTTGTTTTGCTTCACCGATGGAGCTCGGTGATCTTGGTGGTGATTCTCAGTTGGAAGTTCTAGTGGATCTCGGTGGATGATGGTCACTCGGTGACTTGGTGTTTTGTTGCTCGGTACTCGGTTACTAACGGGGTCTCAGTGTTCATGTCTGTTGCTCGGTCTCTGGAGGACTCGGTCGCTGAAGGAAGCTCGGTCATGGAAGGAGACTTGACATTTTTGGCACTCGGTAATGCTTGGGGAGCTCAGTTGGTATGTCTGCTCGGTATATTTCCTGACACTCGGTAGTTTGGATTATCAATGGTTGTTCTTGGTGAATCGGCTTGGCCGACTGGTGCATTTAATTTGGGTTGTGGTCCTTGAGTTATGGGTTGACCGTTGGACGTGTGTGGACCTAAATCTAGCGTGTTGCAATCTCCTATGTGGATTTGGAGGCCGACTAGGGAAATTTATTTATTGTAAGGCTATTTGAGAGCCGATTAATGTTTTGGCATTTAATATTTATTTGTAAGGGTTAATTGTCTCATCTAGCCAACTTGTGGCTGAGGATTAGTATTTTATAAGGGGTGCTTGGATAGTTGTTTAGAGGGCGATTGAGGGCAGAGATCTAGAATCAGATTAGATCTGGTGGTAGAAGATAGCAGAGTTAGTAGCTTACGAGCTTAGGAACAAGAAGATGGCTTGCGAGCACAAGTTTAGATCTTTCTTGGAGTGCCTACTAGTGTCATGTTGTGTTGCAAACCTAGGCTAGCTGAGGGGGAGATGTGTTGGATCCTACGTGATCTTGTAAAACTATTTTTTGCATTGTAATTGGCTGTAACTGGGAAGGCCTTACAGCCTAACACATTGCATGTAATTAGTTGTTGATGAATAAATATATCTATCTTCCTTCAGATTTGGTGTTGGTGTTGTGTTATTCCGCTGTGTTGGTGTTTGGCTACAGTTTTGGACTGTCCTTAATTGGATCCTCCATCCTTGACTGCATCATGTGGTATCAGAGATGAGTTGATCTTGTTGGCGAATAGATTGTGCACAATCTGAGTTGTAGATACGTGGCGCTGAACTTGTGGAATATTGCCCTAGTTGTCCATGCAAGGTGGGAGGTTGCGATCTGACTTGCATACAACTCAGAGGTTGTCACAAGGTGGTCAGTGTTGGGTTTGATGTAGAGAATTTTCAAAAATCTTTGGAGATGTCTTTGAGAGGATTGAACTCTGGTGCAATTGCAAATCTCTGTGATGTGGTGGAAGCGAATATTTCTGAAAGGTTTTCTCAGTGGGAAACAAATTTGTTGAGCTGTGTGAAGAACTGGGTTGATAGCCTTGTGAAGGAAAGTGGTTTTGAGCTTTGTAGAGCTTACCAGAGTTGGAGCATGCCGATCCAGAGGAAATTTTTCTGGCCTGTTAGAAACTGGTCCAAGAGAGAAGACATGTGGAAGCATGTGAAATTGGTTCTGATGGTCAGTTGGTGGATTCTGCCATGAAACCTGCAGAGCAACTTGTAGTTGTTTCTGAGTTACCGGTGCTTACTGACGATGTTATTGACCTTGTTGAGGCTGGTGAGGAGATTAGTTTTCATGTTCAGTCAGTTGTACCTAACATGGAAATTGTAGAGCATTTGGCTATGCTTGATCAGACTGCTGTTGGTGAAGAGTTACCTATTGCTGAACACCTTTGTGATGATGGTGTTGCCAAATTGTTTTTGTTAGGTGTTGAGGTGCAGAGGTTGTTTGCTGGTTGTGGACTTGAGTTGCTAGTTGACAGTGATAAGTCTTGTGATGGGATTCTGAGATGGGATTCTTCTTTGATCCTTGGTGATGGGTTGAAGGCTCAGTTTGTTCTAGATGTTGGACATGCTGATTGGTTGAGTTGCATATTGGTTCTCTTTCCTATGATGGAGTGGAAACCTTTGGTGAAGATGAAGTGGAGTTGGTGTTGTTCAGATCTTCCCTTTGGTGAGAAAGTGTGGGACACACTTTTCTTTGTACCCCGGGAGTTTGATGCAATGGCCTCTTGGCTTCTTGTCCATTTCCTTGTGATTTTTTGGTACTCAGCGAAGGAGGTGGATGAGCTCAGTAAGGACCTATTTTTACTCAGTTATTTGGGTAATAGTTCTCGGTCGAAGTGTTTTTTACTTCTCTAATGGAGCTCGGTGATCTTGGTGGTGATTCTCAGTTGGAATTTTTGGTGGATCTTGGTGGATGATGGTCACTCGGTGACTTGGTGTTTTGTTGCTTAGTGCTCAGTTACCAACGAGGTCTCGATGTTCATGTTTGTTGCTCGGTCACTAAAGTGGCTTGGTCATTGGAGGACTCAGTCGCCGAAGGAAGCTGGGTCATGGAAGGAGACTCAACATTTCTAGTGCTCAGTAATTCTTGGGGAGCTCATTTGGTATGTTTTCTTGGTATATTTCTTGGCACTCGGTAGTTTGGATTACCGACGGTTGTTCTTGGTGAATCGGCTTGGCCAATTGGTACATTTAATTTGGGTCACGCTCCTCGAGTTCTGGGTTGAACATTGGATGTGTGTGGACCTAAATATGGCATGTTGCAATATCCTATGTGGATTTGGAGGCCGACTTGGGGAATTTATTTATTGTAAGGCTATTTGAGAGCCGACTGATGTTTTGTCATTTAATATTTGTTTTTATGTGTTAATTGTTTAATCCAGCCAGCTTGTGGCTGAGGACTAGTATTTAAGGGGTGCTTGGGTAGTTGTTTAGAGGGGGAGTGAGGGCAGAGATCTAGAATCAGATTAGATCTAGTGGTAGAAGATAGCAGAGTTAGTAGCTTTCAAGCTTAGGAACAAGAATATTGCTTGGTGGCTTGTGAGCACAAGTTTAGATCTTTCTTGGAGTGACGACCAGTGTCCTATTGTGTTGCAGACCTGGGATAGCTGAGGAGGAGACGTGTTGGATCCTGCGTGATCTTGTAGAACTATTTCTTGCATTGTAATTGGCCATAACCGAGAAGGCCTTACAACCCAACACATTGCATGAAATCAGTTGATGAATAAAGATCTCTATTTTCCTTCAAATCTGGTGTTGGTGTTGTGTTATTCCGCTATGTTGGTATTTGGCTGCAAGTTTGGATAGTCCTTAATTGGATCCTCCATCCTTGACTGCATCATGTGGTATTAGAGCTGAGTTGATCTTGTTGGCAAAGAGATTGTGTGCAATCTGAGTTGCAGATATGTGGCGCTGAACTTGTGGAATCTTTCCCTAGTTGTCCATGTGAGGTGGCAGATTGTAATCTGACTTGCATACAACTTTAAGGTTGTCACAAGGTGGTTAGTGTTGGATTTTTTGTAGAGGGTTTTCAAAAATCTTTGGAGATGTCTTTGAGAGGATTGAACCCTTGTGCGATTGTAAATCTCTATGATGTGGTGGAAGCGAAGATTTCTGAAAGGTTTTCTTAGTGGGAAATAGATTTGTTGAGCCGTGTGAATAACTAGGTTGATAGCCTTGTGAAGGAAAGTGTTGTTGAGCTTTGTAGAGCTTACTGGAGTTGGAGCATGCTGATCCAGAGGAAAGTTGTTTGGCCTGTTAGAAACTGGTCTGAGAGAGAAGACATGTGGAAGCATACACTAGTACAAAAACAGCAAAATTAGACTAAAAAAACTACTAAAAATCACATATAGATGACCAATTTTGATCACATGACCAGTAATAGTTTATTGCCAGTCATTTGTAACACCACCAAATTTGTGACTAAACAAATTTTAGTCATTTGTTGGTTGTTTTGAATGATCAATTTGGTAGTATTTTTACTCATTAATTTAGTCATTTGTTGTTGTTAATTGGTCATTCATTTAATCTTGATAGTCATTTATGTAATCATTAAAATCATTAATTTGTGTCAATTGGTAATATATTTAATCATTTGTATCAACTAATTTCCATCCATTGGTAATATATTTGATCATTTTAATCATTAATTTAGTCAATGTTGTTAATAATTAGTCATTTATTTAATCACGTTAACACTTAATTGATATCGATTAGTAATATATTTAGTCATTTGTATCAACTAATTTCCATCCATTGGTAGTATATTTGATCATTTTAATCATTAATTTAGTCAACATTGTTAATAATTAGTCATTTATTTAATCACGATAACAATTAATTGATATCAATTGGTAATATATTTAGTCATTGTCACTCTTATGTTTCCATCTACTAATAGTATATTTAATCACTATTATATTTTGGTTCTCATTAATTGGTATTAAATTTAGTTGTGATATAAATAATGTATTAAATTACATAAATTTAATAATGCAAAAAAGGCATATATTAAACTTGAAGTAAACCATAAAAGAAATTAAAAATATATTAACATATACAAACAATATTCAACATCATGAGAAAGAAAGGTAATCTGCAATTTTAAAATATAATATGTATCAAGTAATAAAATGTCAACGTTGAGAGTATACATAATTATATCTAAAAATATCAAAGTTATTGAGAGTTTCCAACTCATTAAATACACCATGAATGTCTGGTATCTAGTGCATGATAAACATCAACTAATTCATTTTCTCCAAAAAAATTATTGGCCACCGTGCAAAGGATCCTTCTTTCTCTTTTAGACGGATCGCTCCATCTAGTTTGTCTTCATAAACAAGTGGTACGTTACTTGTGACCCTCACAAGTTCTACATTTGCATCACTCGTTCCTTTCAAGTTTTCTCCATGTATGATAGATAGTGAATGGATCCGCCCAACACCAACAACAACACTATCAAATGGATCCAACACTCTGACTTCATCTCCTTCTTGGAGTTCATGAATATTTTTCTGCACAAACAAAAAGTGCATAGGTAATTATGTGACTTATTAACATAATAATTATCACATAGGTAAACATTTGACTTATTAACATAATAAAACAACCATTACTTGCTCAAATAGTACTTGCATGTGTTAAAACAAATACCATGAAATACACAACAATAAATAAAACTCACCTTGCTTTTAACATGAAGTCTTCTTTGAATATCATATAGATCCTCATCCAGTTCAACATGTTCACTATCAACATCCTTCTCAAATTGTGGAGCTTTATAGATAGGTCTATTGAGAGCGTCTTTCCCTGTATGCACAGTAGACTGAAGAGAAAATAGGTACAAGTCATATGCTGGAAGAGGGTATGATATGTAAACCTTGGCAAGAAATAAGTACAATTCTAAATTGTGCAATGAAGATAGCTAATAAATATTGTGACAAATTAACTTACATCTAGAAAAATGCAAAATCTATAATTATTTGTTTAAAATAACATTTCAAGCATGAAGATTAGGATAGATAATTGACAACTATTACATTACCTCAACTTTACCACAACTATAACTGTGTTGATCCACATTCATGTCCACTAATTCATCGCAATCACTGTCAATATCAGCAGCTTTGTTGGCATCAAGGCATTTTTGTGCAGCTTTGATAGAATTGCTCTGCATGTGGTTAAATTGTTAGTAGATAGATCAATGCAATGGTAGATTAAATGCAATGGTGGTATTTTCTTCCATGTCAGAAACAACAATAGTGTATTGCAGACTGACCATCACCAGTCATCGTTGCTATAGGATTATTACATCAGATAAGTGACAAACAACTCTTTAAGGTCTTATAAATAGATCAGCATATTCCCCTCTCATTATTACACAGATCAATGAGGAGTATTATCACTATACAAGAAAGAAGAAAATAAGGGGGCTAACATTATCCAAGAAATAAGTAATTGTTGTCTAGAAAGAGGAAGTCAGATCGCACAAAGGAAGAAGACATCTCATCTATAATTGCAGCCAAAGGAAGGAATTAATATGATCTAAGTTAGATAACTAACTAATGATATTGTTAGTTACAAGGAAGAGGTACGATTTGTTAAAATAGTAATTCAGTTTGAAAGAGTTCTGATCAAAGAGATACAACTTTTCACATCATGCCCTTTGTTGCTTAATAAGGGAAAATCATCCATTTCTTCAAGGGGCATATTTTATTGGCATATAGTCTTCATACCTGAAGCACTTAAAGGGATTTAATACAGCCAACTAAAGGAGGTATTTGTCCCCTGTTTGGCAAGGTCACAAACACATGAAAAGAAGAAATTGACAAGTAGAAACAGCATCCCGGATTATTGCAAGAACAAAAGATTGTAATCAGACTAAGGCATAAACTTCTCACATAAAATTGCATGAAACTTGAGCCATTATTCAGCAACAGTGACAGAGATTAGACTCACAAGAAGGCATTAAAGAAACATAAAATTAAAGGATAATAATTTGAAAGAGGATCAAGTACAAGATCCTATTTCTCATACCAGATTATGTCTATTCCATTTGCATGATTATAAAAGACAATTTCAGAGAAGGCAATCAGATTATTGTAAGGATCAGGTGCTTTATTTCAACATAGTTTGTTAATAAGCATCTCAATAAATCAAAGCAATATAGATCAGGAATCTAGGCAGAGCATCATCCTAGATTAGAGCAATATTAATCTGACAGCATTTTGCATTCCCCAATCTACTCTATAGTATTGATATCAAAGAATTTTTGGTTCATAGATATTACCCTTCATTTTCAGATCAGAATTTATATCAACATTCTAGTTTGGAAATAAATCTCAGAAATTAAAGTAAACTTTATCCTCATTAATATAAAGATATTTGGAATTTGCATTGATTGATTTCTTTTATCTCTCACAAGCCATCAAACAGAAAATACATAACAGAAAATTACCTTAACAGCATACTAGTAATTAAGTCTTCAAGAGAATGGTTCGTGATCAACAAAGTAATTAAGAACCTCATGTTCATATTTCAGAGGATATATATTTTTTTAGGCTTAAGAGACGGAGATGTTTTTTAATATGTTTCAATCTGGCATCATTGCCATGAGGATTAGCTATATGAAATATTTTATATATTTCCTTTGTCGTAAGAAACTTCCTTAATGCCATTGATGTGTATAAGTTTAATTATGTTAAACTTCTGGCATTTTACACTGCTTGCAATTGTGATGAATACTTGTATAGTTACAACCTCCTAACTCTTATCAGTTAGAATTCTTGTCGATCAAGAAAGGATTTGTCTTATTTATTCATTGGTATTTTGATGGAAGATGTGTGCGAGAGTGTGTATCATTGACAAGATATGTAAAAGCCTGATGAAATGTGAATAGACAATGTGCTCGATACAAAGTATTGTTTTGATATGAAGTAATCACACTGCAATTATCAAATGAAAAGTTGTTAAATATTTGATTGTCTTATGCAGAGAAGGAGATGTGTTTAATAAGATGATATATTGTTGATGAGAAACATTTTCAGAATACCACGGTCTGGTCTGCAATCTTTTCTGAATGTTCAATGGGTGAAGAAATTTGATCAAGTATAGTATGCTGCACGCATACGAAGTCTGAGGTATATATTATTATTCTTTTGATAGTAGTTAATGCATACATTGCTTAAATGATGAACAAGGTTTGACAGTGCAGTTATTTATGAAATTCTGTTTGATGGAGTGGATTAAGCAAATGTGAGTAGAACTTGTAGAAGGCACATTTATCAGAAGATTGATGTTGTTCGTATTTTGTAATTTAGACTGAAACATCTGAAGAGTTATTTTTTTCAGTTTGTAATATTTCTACTTGTTTATCTCCATCATTGTGAAGTTCAAAGTTGCAGTTTGCAAAACAGTAAAAACTTGTTTTATAACATCCTTTGGTTGGTGCCTTAAGGATGCTGAGTCGATGCTCAAATTGAAAAGTTTGTGATAAGAAAGACTTGATGCTCTTAGAATAGGGGTTTGGTGACTCCTTATGGTTGGTGCCCTTAAACATTGTAATTGAAGTTTTAACCATGAGTTTGAGTTAAAACAATAGATCCTAGCAGTGTTTCTTACCATGGTTTTACCGTAACAGCATACTAGTTGACAATGCTAAAAAATTCAAAATAGAATTAAATGAATAGAGCCTCTTACCTTATTTGAATCCATAAAATTATGGACATTCCATGTAGAAAATATAGGCTTAACAGAAGTGGCCAATTGTGATACTGTCTCAGCCAGTCCATCCATATGCGCAGCAGAGGCAGCCAACTGGGATACTTTCTCAGTGAGTCCATGTATGCAATTCATTGTTTGTTCATACCCATCGTTTGAGCTAAAATGATTTGCAGAGGCTATTACATGACATGCAATAGATGGCTGTGAGATCTCATTTGATGGACTAGATTTCCAACTCATATTGTTGTTCGATCTAGGATCCAATGTTTCCATATAATTAACAATTTCTTCTACACTTGCTTCTTTGTTATTATTTTCCATCTACAATACAACATTAATATCAACAAATAGTTAGTTCAATAAATAATTCCAATAAATATTCACATAAATTGAACCAAAAAATTAGGCACTTACTCCAAATTTGTCCTTTTTAGCCTGCCTATTGAATAGATATAATCAATGATCTGCCTACTGAATAGATATAATCAATGATCCAATCAGAACCATGGAATATAAATGATTAAAAATTAAATCTATAAATAAAAGAATGTTGGCTCTAGGGTTTTAAACTCTACCTATTTTGGCATCGCAATGGAGAATGAGGTCAATCATTTGTGTTATTGTATATAAGACTCAATATCTATATAATCACAAGAATATCAAATATTTTTATTTTTATACATAGCATGATTATTATATTATATGAGAAAACCAGTGAACATTTTCAAAGGAATAAAAAAGAAGATATTCTGTGAAATTTAAATCAAATTGTAACTTGCAAGGATAGAAAAATGATGGAAAAGAGACAGATAGGTTATACCTGTTTTAGGATAGAAAACTCCTTATAGACTTCAACTGATGAATTAAAGAGATCAGTATCCTAGTATTTTTCTACTTTGTTCCTTGGAAAATAGTTCTGCAGAATAGTCAGAGGATAAGTATATTTAGCAGATAAATACTTCTATTCATCCTATATTGAATGATATGTATTCAAAAGTGTTTATTTTATTTATCATGTCTTAAATGTGTAATTCTATTTAATTCATGCAAAGCTACTAAAATATAAACATCATATATTAATTAAGTTTCTAGAGCTAGTATGGAGATGGTATATAATTATATATAGTATTACTATTTATAGTACTGTGTGGGTGATAGCAGAAAAGATCATTGACAAAACATTGTGAAGGTGTATTCAAAACAATCATTCAAGATAAATATAGTGCTATTGCTATTCACTATTTCAAATGATAGGGAAGGCTATAAAGAGCCTCTTTGGATCAAGGATCAATCATCTAAGGTAACCAAAGTGAAGTTTTTCAATAAAATCATTAACTTACAACATTGTTTTCCTGTGTATTTGTTGATCAGTCACTTGTATTTGACTTCCATTGATTGGGCTTCCAGCCTAAAATCCATTGGGATGTCAAGAGGGGTGCATATTCTCCATTTTAAAACTGATTGGAATATCTGCTGTGATGTATGGTAAGAGTTCGAATAAGATCTTGAAAAAAATTACAGAAACCCTCTACTTTAAGGGTTTGAATGAAGATGGGTTTGTAACTTGCTAATGCACCATTGTAAAAATTTATAGTTATGAGGATTGTTAGTATATTGAATGAACTTTCTATTGCAATTTGTTTTAGATTGAAAGATTGAGTCATTGAAGATAAACTTGATACCCTAGTGGGATTATCCTGGTAATTTTCAATAGTTATGACAGTAAATGCATTATTTTGTTAATCATTCAAAAGAGAATTATTACCAGTTCCAAAATATTTGACTTGTTTGGGAGGTAGAAAATAATTAGAAATCTGAAATTTCAAGAAAAAGGGGTGAAATTTATCTAGGAAAAGAGAAGTCCAAGCCAAAATGAACAAATCTAGCCAGTCCAAAAATATGGATTCAACTAATGAACACAATAAATATGGTTCAAAGGAAGCATAATACCTGAGTAGCATCACATAGTGTTGAAGCTTATAAATGATCATTGATATATTCGATGCCATATTTATGCATCATTTCCTTTTCCACTAGTTTTCCTGCACAACAATGTTTTAATATGAAATTTAAATGAATTTGAATATAAACGGGTAAACTATTGTTAATCAAGCCCATGGCCTACAGTGTGCCAAAGTTCCAGCAGAAGGCTAAGAACTAACATGTTAAAAATGGATGACCCCTGATGCAAGTTACAAGTAGATTTTGATAGAATAGTTGCTTTGCAAAAGTAAAAATGAATGTTATTGTTGCAGCTCCTTATGAGGCTTATTTTAATCAAAGCTTCCTAATCAAAAAAATGAAAAGTTCTAGAACTACCATGATCGAGACCCTCAAGGAAAATGTTCAACAAAAATATTAAGAAATATTTTAGGGCTACCATTGAAAAACTAATGAGGATATCATGTTCTTAAAATTTTCAGCTTGCAAATGTAGTACTTCCCAGAAATTACCACACAAAATTTTTGCAGAAAAAACTGACCTATTTCCTTAGTTTCTCCTTTTAGCATTGTAGTCTAGTTTGCAATGTCTATTCTTACCAAGTCTACATCTAGGTCAAATCCATTCGAAATAGAATTCTTGAATTTCTTATTAAAAGAACATAATAATACAACTATTAAAAGACAACTATTCTAGCTATTCAAACTCCATCAAAGCTGAAGTGTAGCATTAGATATAGGTAAAAACTATGAAAATATTCTTGAAAGTTGATAAATGTAGAAACACGGTAAGGACATGAAAAACTCCATGTATGAATGAAAGAAATAGTGATAGCATTGTTGAAGAACACTTCAAGGTCACTACATTTATCAAACTTTTTAAGAGGGAAGTCAGCACGCTTGCTACAGCCTTGCCTTCAGGAGCCATCAGATTTAATTCAAGAGTCATTTCTTTACTCAGAAATAGCAATTCCGGTTACCCCACCATAGAGTTGGAAGACGGTACATATATCAAAGCCAAGGTGAATCAAAAAACCCGCTAAAGAGATATCTGAGATTTTGGAAGGTTTTTTTATTCTTGAAAAATTGACTTTATAAATGCATATAATATTGTCCTTGTCACTACTATTTATTATCTCAGTCCTATATGATCATATGGAATTCGCATTTTTACTTTTCTATTTTGTTTTTCCAAGAATTTTTAGATTGCTTCTATTCAGTCTGGAAGGAACTCATTACAATTGTTGGATGAACTTTGAGCACTTTCAGTAGAGAATTATGTGCCAAATATGTTGAATGGCACTCTATTTCTGCTTGGGCTTTTCTCCACCCATACATATCATCTTCGTGTGACTTTTCTGATTCCTCTATTGTGGGTTGTGTCAATTGTTTTGATTTTGCCAATGTCCATCTTCTTTTTGCAGTCATGGTATTTGGTTAACTGGTTTGGGTCTTAAGGCAGCGTCAATTCTTTATTATGCATTTTTTCTCCAGGTTAGTGTTTTCCAAGCATCCTATTTTCTTTGTATGCTTTTCAGTTATACACATTTTAAATTTGATGTAAACAGTTTGGGAGACTTCTTTGCTTTGTAATTTTCAAAAAATTATTATTTTTGTGTTGTTTTACTTTCAGTTATCTCTAGTGTCTTCTGCTTCTTAAGAATGCCGCTTCTGATACATCTTTGATCTTTGTAACTGTTTCTTTTAGGATGGGTATCATCCACTTGCTTTTGGCTCAAAAGAGACTAAAACAGCCTCTAGTGATAGGAATGCTTATGTTTCTTGGACATTCAATGTACAAAATAAATGTCTTGATTTGTTCACAATCTTGATCCAAAATTTTGTTCACAATCTTGATCCTATAAAGACATGAGCTTGGCATTGTAGTCATTTACAAACAAGTGATTGTGGCTCTGGAGTTAAGCAACTCTTTGCTGATTCCATATTAAGGAGAGGGTCTTGGATGACTTTTAGACTAAATTTCATGATTATTGATAATCATTACTTGGCGATTAACTCACCAAGTTGGAAAAAATCACTGAGTTTTCCAGCTGGGTGATTAACTTGGCCAAGAACTCGCCAATGAAAACTCATTGAGGTTTAGGAAAAACTCACCGATTTTTCGGTGAGTTTTTCCAAAAACTCAGCATTTTCCACTTCAGGGGCGGGAGGATTTATACAAATATAACATTTACGTATAAGTTTGATTTATTTTAATTTCTTATACTTTAAGTTATATTTGTATAAATTATAAAATATAATACTTCCAGGATGTTTGGGATAGGTTCAAGATTCATAGGAGTTAAGATGTAGATTCTAGATTCAAAAAATTCTAGACAGCCAAATTTCAAGATTCAGCAAGCCTTCAGCAGGGTTACCTTCCACAATCGATCATGGCTTTCTAAGGTCAAACTAAAGCTGGAAAAAGGATTCGCAAAGGGTTTTAGCTCGTTCTATCATAAATCACTTGGTTTCGACCCCATCTCTACGACAAACTTAGCTTAGCTCTCGCCCAAATCCCAAACAGACATGACTTCCCAACAGGCCAAAATCACTAAAACCTCATTTGTCAGACCTAGGGACTTGAAAACAGCCACCAAAAAAGACTACCTAAGACCTAGTTATGAAGACTTTGACATTTGGTATTGATCAATGATCAAGCATCATAGATTCATACTAGTTTTGTAGCTGTTTACTATTTTGCTTCCAGTCATCAGCATTCCACATGAGAATGCGATTTTGTACCCACTTTGCATTTATATATATCTAAACTTAGCTTGTTTCTTTTGTTTTCTTATTAATTAACTCATTAGATGCATCTTCTCATAGAATTTTGCAAAAAAAATGCATTTTTAATTAAATTTTATGTTATTTTTAAGTTCCCGAGTTTTTTGCCGAGTTTTTCCAAAAACTAGCCAGGTTTTCCCAAGTAATCTTTTTCAGGGCTTGGCGAGTTTTGGCCGAGTGAGAGTATTCCATCCTTGCTTAGAAGTTTTGAGCATGATGGAAGCTTTACCATATCAATTGGTGTGGGAAGTACTGCATTGGATTAAGAACACATCAGAATGAAATACTTCTGCACTAATCTACAAAATATTTTATCAAATTGAGAGGAAACAACGGGAATACATGAGGGTGGGATGTGGTTTAATCATTGAAAATGAGGCATTACTTTCACTCTGTATGTGGTTCCCTAACTTAGCCAAAGTTGAGATAATGTATTCTGGATGGATGTCAAAGTTAGGCAAGCAGTTGGATGATGAAGGCCTTAAAATTCTTTCACAACATTTCCCTTGTCTCACTGATGTAATCCTCAGCTTTTGCACATTTATTACTGATGCGGATCTAGGGTATCTAGGTTCTTGTGAAGGGCTTAAACTTTAAATCATTGAGACTAAATTTCACTCTAGGCATAACCGATTGTGGAATATTTTCTTTGGTTGTAGGATGCAAAAATTTGTCGGTGCTTCATTTCAGTTTTCACCATATGCCTCAATGTGAGTAGTGTAGAATGACTTGAATATATGGGTAAGACTGAAAGTCTGGAAGATTTAGAAATCAATAGCTGTCGGGCTATTGGAGAGGGCAATTTGGCTAAGCTGGGCTGTGGTTGGAGGAAGGTGAAAATACTACGATTTGAGGTTGATACAAATTATAGGTACACAAAAGTGTATGGATGTCTAGCTATTGAGAGATGACAGAGACAATGGGTAGCATGTGAGTCCTTGGAGGATTTGAGTCTTTTTAATTGCCTCATTATCCCTGGTAGAGGACTTGCGTGTGTTTTTGTAAAATGTCAAGCTTTGCAAAATCTTCATCTTGATTTATGTGTTGGGGTGAGGGATAATGATTTGATAACTCTTGCCAAGCAGTGTAAAAAGATGAAATACTTGTCATTACAAGTTCCTTCAGATTTCTCAGTTCCCATCCTGATGAGAAGTCACCTCAGGTTGACGGATTAGAGTTTGAAGACCATTGCATAGAATTGCTCTGAGCTAGAATCTGTTTCAATAACATTCTCAGAATCTCAGATGCATACTTCCCTTCCATGTCTTCCTTCACCCTTGTTGGTATCCTTTCACTAATAGAAGGGTGTCCAATCTAGGTTTTAGTGCTTGACCATGCATATTCATTCAATGACAATGGTATGGAGGCTCTCTATTTAGCTTGTTTTCTGTATATCCTCAAACTTATACATTGCCACGAGATTACCAATGAGGGGTTGCAACTTGTCAAACATTTCCCTTTCTTAAGCATCATTCGACTTACCAGATGTTTGGGTGTGAGTGATTTTGGGTTGAAACTTCTAGTGGGTGCTCATAAATCTCAGTTATGAAAGGTGGAGGATTGCCCCCAAATTTTTGAGAGGGGGACTAAAGGTGCTACAAAGGTTGTTTCTTTTTGTTTCTAACAAATCATCTTGAAAATTGTAACAATGTTTAGAATTTTGTACCTTGATCATCCCCATATATTACAACAAATGATGTTAAATTTTTGCACCTTCCAAAATTTTGTTGGTTCCTTTTTTTGAAAAAATGAAACTTAATTCATTCTTTCCAAGAAAAACCAACTTATGCCTAAGTTTAGGTCATCTACCTCTCAAAATTATGCATGAGAAGCCTACATTTAATCAAATTTCAGCATTTGTAATCAATTACATTCATTTAGATGATAAAATAACTGAAACCCTATGTGCAGATTATACAAATATAACGAGTTTGTGATAGTAGATCTTAAAATTTTCAAGAGTTTCTACCTTAGGTGAACCAAGTACCCAATCACATATATGATCTCATGAAACACTAGCAATAGACAATGCACTAGAGAGCTTTCGTACCTTGATAATTGCAGCTCCACGCTGCTGTACAATTGTAATAAATTCCCCATTCAGCCTAAAAAAGAGAATGGATGAATACTTTTTAGCCACAAATTCAACTGGGAAAGAGAATGGACAAGATATCGAAGTAATGAACAAGAAGTTCATTAAATAAAGACAACAAATCTATCAAAAGTACCCATATTTATGGATAGAGAATAACACTTTCAAGCTAAAAATGGCAGTTGCATACACAGAACAATAAGTATTCAATAAAAATCAAAGAAACATCATACTTTTCCAATGCATAGTGGATTTTAATGGAGAAAATAGTAGAGATGCAAAGAAAGAACATCATCTTTGATAAAGGCAGAAGGGTTTTATGGAAAAGATCAGTTTGCTTTGTTGCTCTATTGTGATTGAATACATAAACCAAAAGAACTAGATTATTCAAGAAGCATTGTGCTAAAAAAAATTATAATTAAAGAAATAAAAAATATGAACATTTTCTTATATAGAATTAGGTTCTGATTAAACACTATTAAGCTTATATCATTTTACAAAAAAAAATCATTCTCTAAACCATATTTAAGAGCACTTCAACTAAAGACATAGCTTGAACTTTTTACCGTCAATATTAATGCAGCGATCTAAGTTTCATACTCTAATTTGTTAACAGTGCATTTTGTAATGAAATTATGAAATGCCTCACAACAAGAAAATTAACATACCTAACCCAAAAAAAAACTTACTATATAATATGCACCTTTAGATACTCTCCCATGCTCCATAGTTTTGATCTCAGTTATTCAATTTTATGAATAAAGCAATATTATCCAAAGACTACTTAGCACTCCCAGATATAAGTATAAGGTTTAAGTCTCATATTTTCATCATATAATTCACTAATTCACTAATCAATATTTAATTCCCTGATTCACAGTAAAAAGGGGCAGTTGAATCAGTAAAAAGGGGCAGTGTTAAAATAGTCATAACTTTTCGATTCTTCAACCAAAATTTAAAAATCAATATGTTTCAGAAAGGTGGGAGAATGAAGAAAAATATTAAAAAGAAATCATTTTAAGAATCTCAACCATTTATGAGCAGATTTATCTGCAATACAACTCACTAACCATTTATCTGCAATACAACTCATCATATAATTCACTAATCGATATTTAATTCCCTATTCACAGTAAAAAGGGGCAGTGTTAAAATAGTCATAACTTCTAGATTCTTCAACCAAAATTTAAAAATCAATATGTTTCGGAAAGGTGGGAGAATGAAGAAAAATATTAAAAAGAAATCATTTTAAGAATCTCAACCATTTATGAGCAGATTTATCTGCAATACAACTCACTAACCTATTTTGAAACATAAAACAAATAACTGATTTATAGAAGAAACAAGTATAGTTGCTAATATTTAGTTATCTATTCACCCTCTTTTGTGGTAACATCATTGATTGACAAAAAATACAAATTTAACCCAGACGGTTTGAGTATGATATAAGTAAGCCAAGTAATAGAGGATAATTAATAAATCCAGTTGCAATCAGGATGAATTATGTTTGACATAAAAAATACATTTATGAAAGGTGTTTGATGTTAAGGAATACATAACATAAATAGATTTAAGGAAGCTTATTATGTCAGTTTAAATAGAAAATTACCTTCAGATGGGGATGTTCAAACAAAATTTAAATGATTTGTGTCAACAATCTTGTTCATCATCAAATAAGTTCAGTCTTAATTTAGACAGCAGTAAAAATGAGTATTTTATGCTTGTGTGTATTGCCAAACTGGTGCCATTAAAATCAAAATGTCTCTTTCATAAAACAAATACATGGGGGAACAAATGAAAAAAAAAACTTTGGCTCCTAGATTTCATACCTTCCCAGCACTGAGACCTCACAGTTGTATTAATCAATGGCAAGATATGCACAAAATGGTTTACGTGAAGAAAAACTCCAGAATCTTTCAAGCAAATGCATTTGGAAAGAATAACAAAAAAAAATTATATCTAGCTTACTCCAGGCTGTGCAAAAGTGTGTTTGTTGATCTAGCTTCAAAATCTCCCAACGAATGCAAATGGCAGGAGTAAAGACATATTAACAACTTTCAGCATTTTCTTTGCTGCTATAAAATGAGAGCTTTGTAATAGAATAAGGACATCCATGTATGAATAATGAAATTGCATCTTTTGTCCCAAATTTACCATTGGATATGCACTGCTAAATATGTATGAAAAATGTGGAAGCATAAAACAATGCACACCAACTGTTAGACAAGATCCTCAGAGTGATGTCGTCTCATGAATTATAATGATTGCAGAATGGACTCAAATGCATTTGTTGAAAACTCTTTAGAAACTCTTAAGAATTACATTAACAAGAAATAGCTAAAATGTGGTTGGTTGGTGTACAACATGCACAAAAATGAATTTGCTGAAAGGGATTCAGAAATAGTTGGCAACATAAAGACAATTTTTTTTCCAGTGTCCTCCCTGCATATGATAAAATGGGAGCTTTGAAATGGGGTATAGATATCCATCAAAATATAACAATCTTAGTATATGAAATTCTAAAATTAATTCTATTTTTCAGCTATATATAGATAGAACCTACAAATCATTCAACTTTCTACAAGTAGAAAGATATACTATACTATGACTCACTCCCAATGCTGATAAACATGAAGTTCAGTTCATAGCGGATGATAAGCTTAAATACTACAAGTTTTGCATTGGATTACAACTTGGGTACAAATGTAGAATATACAATATAATGCAGAAAACTATTCAAAATTGCAACAAAAGAATGATTGTACATTGAGTCCATCTCATGCAATGTAGAACTTAGAGTAATAATATAAGAATGTAATTATTATGTATAGATGTTGCAATGGTTACCAGATAACAGATATAATTTCTTGTTATTTTTTTAATTGCTGATTTGTTAAGTCATTTGTTTGAGGCCAGAAATGGAATTAGAAATGTTGGTTTCTTGCCAAACAAATTTTGGAATGTGATGGACCTTGGCTATTCTATTTTTGGTAACCCAGGCAACACAATGAACTGAACAAGAATTGGACCATCAATTCTTCTTCATACAGGAAGTAACTAAATGTTGCTTTATGTAGTTATTTTTTGTTCAGATCATTGCTATTTAGGGTGCAAAACCATTTTTATTCCTGATGAGCAAATAAAAATAGAGATTCAAAGGTGTATGAAGTTTTATTGTTTTCTTAAACATATACTCATATCCGTAAGTTGTCACCATTATCTTTTGAGGTTTATGTGGGGATTGTATATACTCATATACCCAAAGAAAAATCGGAGAACATGGTTGGGTAACTAGAAATTTAGGAATAACCCTAATTTTAAGTTCAGAAAATGTATAGTCATGGCATGTTTAAAAGAAAAGGGCTCGTAAAGTATTTTGTGTCTCTAAAAGCTCCAAATACATACCCAAAATCAAGAAGCATAAAGAGCCTCACAAAGGTAAATTTCATTCGGAAAGGGTCGCGACCTATATCATAATAGGGAGCTCAAAGAAACCTGCGAGTACCAAGTAAAAACATGAAATGTCTACATGAATCTTGACATAAGAAAACAACCATATACAATGCAAAGCCCTTATGTCATTAAATTTTTTCAAAGCAGCACAGGAAAGGAAGCGGTTAAGGAAGAATCATACAGAGAGCAAAAGATTTAATGGGATTTCTACAAGTCAAAATTGAAGGCAAATGTTATATTTGAATACATACCTGCATATATCCAAGATCTGCAGAAATTGTCAAAGGAGGTGAATCAAGATCACAGAAGAATGACTCAAACTCTTTCAAAACCCTATGTATAGCTCGAGCAGCGGAGAGAGATTTCTCTGTCAAATAGAAAGAATATGAAAAATGAGATTTTGAATAGAGGTTGTTAATGAATAGAGGTTGTTAATAGAGAGCAATGACATACAAATAGATTGCAGGCCGTGTCGATAAAATTCGCTCTCCAAAGACCTCATCGGACGGTTTTGAAAAGTGCCCAAATGAAAGATGATCTCAAACCAGTCCACAAAATCTCTGGGTTTTCCTCTAAAAATTTACTTCCTGGCTTCCTCCTGCCTTCCTCTTCCTCCCGCCTAAATAAAAATGCATCCTTTTTTGTCTTAACTTTTAATTTAGGACAATAATATAATAGTTTCTATTTTCATTTATTATAATTAAAACTAGTAATTGCACCTTGGTGTACATTAGGTACCTTAAAATATAATTTTAATAAGATACATAATTATAAATTAAATTTATTACAATAAAAACAAAAATATTATTTGTTATAAATATAATTTAAATAAGATTAATTATAAATTAAATTTATTACAATAAATTTTTAATTATTATTTAAAATTCAACTACAAATAAAATTATTAGAAATATTAAGCATATTACTAATGTAAAAACCCACTAAAACTAGCAGACCATAAATTCTGAAGTAGCATTTAGATGATATTATATATAATTTAATTTATATTATAATTAATATTCTACTTTCCAATATCATCTATAACAATGCTTATAATTATTTATGTATAACTTAATTAATGTTAAATTAAATATATAAATGAATTATTAATTATATATTACATTAAATTTATTTTCAATAATTTCTTCAAATAAAATATAACACATTAAAATATCATTTCAACTCTTAATATATATTTCAAACTTACGATTAAAGGTAGAAAAAGATCATCTAAATTAAAAATGATTTGGTACTATGTAATACTAGCAGAGCCAAGTCACATTGATCTTACCTTTGGAGCTCGCTGGCGAACTCAAACATTTTAGACTCCGGATTCAAAACGCAATATACCTTGAGGAAAATTTATTGTATATACTAGAGCGTGCCAATAATTGATGATGATAAATGAAAATTGGTGAACAGAATATTAGAGCACACAAAATAATGTTCGCATAATAAGTCTATTGGCGAACACACATTATTGTTGAAATGCAACTTCTAAGAATATAAGTATATGATATTATCAAATGTTAATGTGTAAAGGAGTATTAATCATTCATTTAGTCATTTTTATTATTAGGGTGACTAATTATTTAGTCATTTATTTGGTCATTTTACCTGATGACCAAATTGGTCATTTTATTCGATGACCAAATTGGTCATTTATTTAGTCATTTATATTTGTGAATTGCAAAAAATGGGTAGAACATGATCAGTTTTAGTCACGTGACTAAAAGTTTTAGTCACCTGGTCATTTATTGCCCAAATTCTACTAGTGATATGAAATTGATTTTGATGGTCAGTTGGTGGATTCTGCCATGAAACCTGCAGAGAAACTTATGGTTGTTGCTGAGTTACCAGTGCTTATCGGCGACGTTGTTGAGGTTGGTGAGGAGATTGTGTTAGGCCAATTTTTTGTCATAGTAAAAATCCTTTGAAAATGGCCTCTTTCCTTGCAAGTTTTCTTGAAGTGTCCTACCCCTGGTAGTTTATGTTGTCACCTTGCTCCAGTCCAAGTCGCGTCTCCTGATTCACAAAACCCAGAAAGATATTTAAATTCTAAGGTCCGTGGGAAGCATTTTTAAAATCTGCCATAGTGTCGAAAACCCACAGTGTTTCTGAAAATCCATGATGTTTTCAATCTTTTATTGATAACCTATGTTGTTTTCGACCTCGCACTAGTTCCCTGTTTGCCGGTGTTTTCTCTAACTGCGCAAGTCCAACTGGATGGTGGGTTCGGGCTCTTCCTGATTGGTTGTCACATGGCCGCATGTCAGACTTTTCTGACATGTGATCATGCGACTGCTTGCCACCTAACCGTGCGGGTCCCAGTTTCTATTCGGTTGCCTAGCGGTCTACTTTGTCTTAAGTGCGCAAGTGTGATGTGTGGTGGGACCTAGTTTCTGGATTGGGCAGAGGGTCCTGACGTGTCGGAGCATCAACGGTTGTCATTAAAGCACGAAGGATTTGTCAAGGCTATGCACTTTTGCAACAACCGTCCGATCCTCCAAAAGGGTAAGGCTTCTTTGGTGTGGTCCCGGAGGCGGACATGTGGTAGCTTGTGATTGGCTATCACATGGTCGCATAGCCCAATTTTTGGCTATGTGATCATGTGACTGGTTGACATGTGTCCATGGTAGTGTGTTGGCATTTCATTGGTGGGCCCATTGGCTTTTTTTGCGGAGGTATGCGTTCATCGGTGGGTCCTGTTTGCGAGGTAGTTCTTATGTGCCATGGTGATCTAAGTTGGCCGATTTTCATTCGTCCATGATGTATGAGGTAGATTTTTTGTCAGGTGGGCCCACATTGAAAGCTTTTAATCCGATGGTCAGTGCATGATCTTAAGGAATTTTCCCACCCCTTTTGATCATGCGCCATCCGTTGATCTAGCATCTTCTCTGTGCGATGCAAGTGGGACCATTTTCCTTGTTGTGCTTAGTTGATGTGTTCCTATTGGTCGACGTGGATGTGCTCAGAAGTGGGGCCGTTGTCAGAAGAGTCTATGACAAGGATAGATCTAACGGTCGGTGTAAGTTCTCATGCGATTTGTCAGAGCCATGAGATCTTACGCCAGCCGTTCATTCCAAAGGCTTATGATATGTGGGGTCCGTGTTTGTGGTGACCGGGCGAGTGGTGGTGTGACACATGGCAGGTGGGCCCAGGTCTAAGGCCTGGCAATTGTTGGCAGGGCCGAGGCATGGTCAGCAGTGGTTAGTTGCATGTTCACATAGTCTTTCTCTCGGTTATGCGATCATGCAACTGACACTTTGTGTTGGTAGTGGTGGCGGTTGTGGCAAGGTAGAGGAAAGCAGGTTGTCGCATGTCCGCATAGCCCATTTCTGGGCTATGTGATCATGTGACTAACCGTCTGACGTCGTGGTTGCGGAGTTAGGATAGGTCCACTATGTGGGTCTTGCCGGCGTGCCTGGTTTTGATTGGTCGGTGACTGGTGGTGGGGCCGTGGATTTCTGTGGGTAGTCTGCGGTCAGCATTGCACGGTTAAGAAGCTGCCATCGCATGATCGCAAGGGCTATCTTTCGGCCATGTGATCATGTGACCAGACATAATTTGAGGCCAGTTTTCTATGGCGGATAGGTTGATGGTCGCGCAATTGCGCCACTAAAGTTGAATGTAAAGTTGTCGAGCTCAGGAAAATAAAAGATCTGATGGCGGGGATATAAAGTTGATGAAGGTTTAATTTTTTGACCGTCGATTTACTGCTGGTGCAAGGTGACCGTTGCTCTTCAAACTTGAATTCTTGCAGAGAGTTTCCAACGATGAGAGGTACCAGAATTTATGGTTTCTTCAGCGAATTTTGATTGGTTTGGTGGTGCCAGTGGTTGCTAGGTGGTCCAGAGGCCTGTTACTTGATTGCATGATGACTTTTGTGCCATTTGAAGGACTTTTTTATGCTTGAGGTGTGTTTGTAGGTGGCCGTTTGTATTAGTTTTTATGGCAATTCCTGGTTTTCTATCCTAATCTCAGTGATGCTCATGATTGTAAGATCTATTTGGGATCTCTTTCTCCAGGTTGCCTATGTTTCCTACCCTTGCAGTAAATTTCTTGGCTATCTTTGATTGGCTTAGTGGGTGAAGGCTATGCCCTAGCTGTCCGTAGCTTGTTGCAACTTGTTATGGGTTTCCAAGGTAGCTAGTGGTATAAAAGGTCAAAATTTTGACTTGTCCAGGGTTCTAAATTTCGTCAGTTCCAGTGAAGGGTCCTTTTCCTGTAGATTTTTCTCCTTCTCTTTGCATATAGAGTGTTCCTCTTTCTCTTGCTGGTTCAGAGAATACAATGCATATTGTAACAGACTTGTGTTATGTATAAGAAGTTAATATACTCTTATTGTTGTCAAGCTATCTCCATTTGAATTCTAAACTCATTAGTCATGCATCAAGGATGTCTGGTTTTTCTACTTTGCATTGCCTATGTGTTTGCAAGTGGAGTTGTCTTCGCAGAGATAACTAGTTCAGGGTTAGTATTCAGGTATGTATGAGCTGAAATATCAAGGATAGGTCATGCTTGTCTTCCAGTGGATGCTGGTTAATGTATTGTTTGATTCATAGGTCTCTTCTAAGGGGAGGGTTAAAATCCTTTGAGTGGATAGTAACATGCTTGAATGCACAGGTGGGTGTTAAGTTGAGGTTTGGTCATGGTGTGTGATTGATGTCAGGAATCAACACATTGAGCATATTGTGTTCTTGTTTCATAGCTATCCCTTGCAATATTGTATTTGACTCTGTGGCCCATTGGATAAGGCACTGGTCTATCAAAGACTTAGGGTATCTCAGGGGTCCCTTCAATCCCATTCAATTCATTTCCATTCTATTCCACCTTTTCCCTTTCTTGTTGATAGGTTAGGTCTCTGGTTTTCATACTCACTCCATGCAAGTTGGGCTATTGCATGAGATATTGGCTTCATTGAGGTACATGATACCTAGAAGAGTTTGAGAACCATTCCACAGTCAATTACCTACAGGCCTATAGTGTGACACAAATTGTATGAGTGTGCAGATGAGGCAATACCCGCTTGAGTGAATGTGGAGCTCAAAGAAGGAGGATTTCTTTCCATCCTCAACAATTGGTTTGTTTTCCTTGTCAAATTTGAGTTTCTAACTGAGATCTAAGCCCAATATTTGATTCAAGTTTGGTCCTGCAAGGAGAAGAGCCAATAGATTGGTTTTCATGTTCAGTCGGTTGTGCCTGACATGGAAATTGCAGAGCATCTGGTTGTGCTTAATCAAACTATTGTTGGTGAAGAGTTACCTATTGTTGAACACCTTTGTGATGATGGTGTTGCCAAATTATTTTTGTTCAGTGTTGAGGTGTAGAGGTTGTTTTCTGGTTGCGTACTTGAGTCTCTGGTTGATAGTGATAAGTCTTGTGATGGGATTCTGAGATGGGATTCTTCTTTGATCCTTGGTGATGAGTTGAAGGCTTGGTTTGTTCTGGATGTTGGACATGCTGATTGGTTGAGTTGTAGATTCATTCTCTTTCCTATGATAGAGTGGAAACCTTTGGTGAAGATGAAGTGGAGTTGGAATTGTTCAGATGTTCCCTTTGGTGAGAAAGTGTGGGACACACTTTTCTTTGTACCCCAGGAGTCTGATGTAGTGGCATCCTGGCTTCTTGTCTAGTTCCTTGTGATTTTATGGTACTCGACGAAGGAGGTGGATGAGCTCGGCAAGGACCTACTTTTACTCAATTATTTGGCTAATAGTTCTTTGTCGAAGCTTTCTTTTCTTCATCGATGGAGCTCGGTGATCTTGGTGGTGATTCTCAGTTGGAAGTTCTGGTGGATATTAGTGGATGATGGTCACTCAGTGACTTGGTGTTTTGTTGCTTGGTGCTTGGTTACCGACGGGGTCTCAGTGTTCATGTCTATTGCTCGGTTTCTAAAGTGGATCGGTCGCTAGAGGACTCGGTCACTGAAGGAAGCTCGGTCATGGAAGGAGACTTGACATTTTTGGTGCTCGATAATGCTTGGGGAGCTCGGTTGGTATGTCTGCTCGGTATATTTCTTGGCACTCGGTAGTTTGGATTACAGATGGTTGTTCTTGGTGAATCGACTTGACCGAATGGTGCATTTAATTTTGGTCACACTCCTTGAGTTATGGGTTGACTGTTGGACGTGTGTGGACCTAAATGTGGTGTGTTAAAATATCCTATGTGGATCTAGAGGCCGACCTGGGGAATTTATTTATTGTAATGTTGTTTAAGAGCTGTCTGATGTTTTGGAATTTAATATTTGTTCTTAAGGGTTAATTGTTTCATCCAGCTGACTTGTGGCTGAGGATTAGTATTTAAGGGGTGCTTGGGTAGTTGTTTAGAGGGGAATTGAGGGCAAAGATCTAGAATTAGATTAGATCTGGTGGTAGAAGATAGTAGAGTTAGTAGCTTGCAAGCTTAGGAACAAGAAGAGTGCTTGGTGGCTTACGAGCACAAGTTTAGATATTTCTTGGAGTGCCAACCAGTGTCCTATTGTGTTTCAGACCTGGGCTAGCTGAGGAGGAGATGTGTTGGATCCTGTGTGATCTTGTAGAACTATTTCTTGAATTGTAATTGGTCGTAACTGGGAATGCCTTACAGCCCAGGACATTGCATGTAATCAGTTGTTGATGAATAAAGATATCTATTTTCCTTTAGATCTAGTGTTGGTGTTGCTTCATTTTGTTGTGTTGGTGTTTGGCTACAAGTTTGGACAGTCCTTAATTGGATCCTCCATCCTTGACTGCATCACAAAAGAAAGATGTAGTAGGGGAGTAATAGAACAGAGTCACCAAGTTATGCTTCTTTCTGTAACATGAAATATGCACACAAAGAAGATTTAGAAAAATGTTTTTCGTTGCCTATTTAAGAGGCTCATCTTAATCAACTGCTTATTTTGGTATTTCTATCTCGACAATAGTTAATATTTTTAAATAATATAGAGAGATGCAAATATGATTGTTTCAAAATGAAGTATAATAAAATATGATATAGAATGGTTTAGTTACACTATACTAAACTTAAGAATATTTAAATTATGCTATGATTGAATGATAAACTTAAAAGAATATAAAAATAAAATTTCACTTGGAAGCTAAGATAAATCTCCAAGGAAAGTATTGTTTCTTTTGTAATGTTCATTTTCTCAATTTTACTTCAAGATAGAATCATGTAAAGTGAGATAATGCATCTTGTGCATATGGAATGAGTGAGCTTCTTTGATATTTACAAGGTCAAGAGTGTGAGAAAAAAAAATCAACTTCTTTCCTTGAAAATAGTAAGTTGGATTGACTTCATTAGATGTGATTTCATGTAGGAGCATTAATTCTAGAATATATATTAGATAATATTCCGATAACCACTAAAATATGAAATTTTGTGAGATTCTAGTGAGTTTCTATTAGATTTATTGAGTTGTTGTTTGGATTGATTTTCATTGATGTCAAAACCTCAATATCAACATTATAGCGGTATCGGTTGGTTGTTGGCAGTTTTGGTTACATGTCTATTGATTATCGGTTATGTACATGACAAGTTTAGAATGAACATTTTTTGTGTTCTTGGTCTTCCCTAGAAAGTGTAGAGTGTTTCGTTGACAACTCTTATGGATTAGTGCACTTATGTGTTTTTTGTGTTAACTCGTATCAATTTTTGGTAATTGTGTTGGTTATAGTATTTCTACAAATATCTTGGTAGTAGTGCAGTTTATCAAAAGTTTTTGGTATATTGGCTATGACATATGATGTAGATTCTTCTATTGGTGATTCCATCTTTTGGTCTTAGTTTTTGTAGTTGTTGACAAATTATATAATATGCATTGTACTATCTTAAGTGTGAACTATATGTGGGTCATATTGAGGCATGTTGATAAAATCTGTTATGAATGTCCTTGATTTAAGACCAAGGCTATGTATTAAATGTAATTATAATTTACTTAGCATTGGCGTTGTTACACATTTGTGAATAATGGAGAAATGGATTCACCATTATGGATCAAGATTGAGTATGGATAGTGATATGATAAGTGATGGAAAATGTTGTGAATAAACTAAATAAAATAGAAATACTTATCTCTAAAGAAGGATGATGAAGAAATCATGATTTTCAGATGTTTGTGCATGGTTTCAGAGAATTCTACAACCTACTTCGGACTGGAAATGCCAAGACAGAGAAAACCCATAAAATTTTTGTGTTTCTGAGGTTAGGTTGTCCTTGACCTAGATAGCGGGGCAAGGTCTTACCTCGAGGCAGGATCCTACCCCTCAGAGCTCTAATGAAAATTTTGTTCGCAGATCTCAGAAGTTCGCCAAAAAGGGTATCCATATTTGAGCTTCAATTCACTATCCTGTACCTTTACCTGCAAGAAAAATGGTTTTTTTGTTTGGATGGGGGGTTTGCCTTGGTCAAACCCCAGTTTGGAATCAACCTTAATAATGAAATTGAAATGAAGAATGCTAGCAAGTAGTAGAAGTAGATCTAACAAAAAAGCTATGATATTCAATAGATATGCAATTGTATTTGAAATGTAAATAAGTATATTGATATGAAATCTTGGACTCAACAATGTGAACTATAAATATAAATCAAAACCTCCATGATTGCATGCTTGGAATCCACCTTGAGGGAAGAATGAATGAATCTTGAAGATGAACAAAGGATCTTGAAGGAAGATCACACCACCATGATGGCTAGATCAAGGGTTTGAATGATGAATCTTGAATGCTTGAACCAAATCCCTTCAAAGACTTGAATGCTTTAATCCTTGATCTTCAATGGAGAACTTGAATGCTTGAATGAATGATTGCTTGAATGGAATGCTTTCTTGATCACCTTGAGAAAACCTTTAGCACTTGATTTCAAAACTTGATGTCTTGATCATGAAAGTGGATGTCAAATTTCTTGATTGTGGATGGAGAAAATGAGAGAGGAAGGCTTCCTTTTATAGTGAGTTGTTGGAGATTTGCCAGCAAGCTAGTACTGACTGTATGTTTGTCATTGATGACAACATATGGTAAGTAGCATGCGTGGAAGACTTATGTAGTAAGCTTTGAGTATATGTAGTATGGACATGTTATCAACATGATATCATGGATGCAGAGGCTAACTGTTAGTATAGATAGTTATGTAGCAGCTTGTGTCAGTAGTGTTCCTGATAGAGCTACAGGCAATGTTTTGTGAGTGATTGTCCATACAGTCATCATGGAGCCTTGCGCCTTTGGATATGTGATGAAGACATGTTAGTGATGTTAAAATCATGAACACAGAGTCTGATGATTAGTAGAAGTGAATTTATGTAGTCACCATTCACCAGTAGCAGTTTCCTGTGTTTATTCAAAAGAGCTGACGAAGATTATATGGGTTTAGGAGTTGCACCTATCATTATAGTATGCACCCTTGAATTAGTGATTTGAGAAGAGTTAACAATGTTTAATTAAGAGTGCATGATGTAATTCATCTTGAGAAGAAAGTTTCAATTACTTTGGTAGAGCCAACAGTGTGTAGCGTGCGTCTACATTTATTAATATTGGACAGGTCCCATATTGTGTTGTGTGCTTAGTAGTGTACACACTAAAATGGTGCACTTCTATGAACCATTACATGCAAGGTTTCTCAAGAATGAGGCCTCACAAAGCGGCTCATAGCTCTCTATGCATGGAGTTGCAAGGTTGAAAATTGCTCTCAGCTAGAGCTACAAACTTGTGACCTTGCTAGTCAACCATACAATGAGAGATTCACAATGAAGACAAGGGAAACAATGCCAATATCTCCAAGAATCACTATGAAATGCAATGCAATGCAACTAAAATGAAAATGCAAATGTGCAAGCTATGCTATGAAAATGGAAGTACAAACTAAGCTATGAAATGGAAATGGCAATGGATTACAATGCTTCCTATTTAGACAATGTGAGGTTAATCTATTGCATAAAAGGAAATCTACACTAAGAATGCCATTATAATGCAACTATGAAAGTAAATATGCAACTAAATGATGCAATGAAGCAAGTCTTCAATGTCTTCAAAACTCCAAATGTACCTAGAAAACCTGCAGCATAACAATAGCATGAAAGAAATGGATATGCAAATGAAGGAGAGAGCTCTCCTTTTATAAGAAATGAGGTGAAATGGACCATGGAGATTAAGAGGCAAAAAGACTTAATCAGTGGTGGAGCTTGAAAGAGGAGCAATCCATGTGCACAAGTATCCTCCAATGAGAGTGAAGTGTTGACTTTTGAGCCTCATGTGAGACAAAAAGTGCTTTTTCCCTTTTTATAAAATAGGAATAATGTTTTATTTGTGCAACTTAGGATAAGAGGAAAGGTGGGGGCTTTTTATTTAATCAAAAGGGGAGGAAATATTCCTTTTAATCAAATAAAGACTTAGGATAAATGGTTAGCCCAAGGATAAAAATCCAATATATGATCGAATTTAAGATTTAATCAAGAAATTGATAATGTTGAAAATATTGATTATTGATAAAAATGATTCAGGATTGATAAATCAAATAAATAGGGCCCAAAGTCTAGGCGACCATTTTAGGGTGCATACAAGTAGAGCCGACAAAATGATTATTGGAGTATGTTATGGTTTCTCTAATATGATTTCAAGGTGGTTCTAATAGGCTGACTTGATTATATCATTTAGAAGAAATATATTTATAGGAAATCATTTGTGATTTCTAAACTATGGTTCAAATTTGATTGTGAAGAGCAGAGAAAAGTGTGGGAAGTGTTGAGCCATCAGAAGAAAGTCTATGTGACCAAGTGAAGAGTTAATGCTATACATTGGAACTGATCCAGACAACAGGTCAAAGCGCAGTTCACCAAGATCTAGATATAGTGTGTATCTATTATTTAGAAGGTTGTAGCCTTCACCCCTTTGAGTAGTGTGCTCTCGGACAGTGCATCCTCACCCCTAATAGGGTTAATTGTAAAAGAATCCTAACAAGGTTCGACCCTTGACCAGGTCATGGTACTAAATACATTGTAAAGCAACTCCTAACAAGGTTAAAGATCTTCTAACAAGGATCATAAAACACTAGTGCAGATTATTAGTGGGTGTCAATTCCCACCAGGGTTTTTACCTGTTTAGGTATCCCCGTAACCAAAATATTGGTGTTGTGTTCAAGTTTTCTTTCATTGTGTTTATGCTTTATGTTTAAGTATACTTAATTGGTTAAATAATTGAAACTTGTAGATAATTGATTCACCCCCCCTCTCAGTTATCTCTTGGGACTATTCCTAACAATTGGTATCAAAGCCAAGTGCCTTAGAGAGAAATTTTAATAGCTTGAGGTTGATCAGATGACATTCTTTAGAAAAGATAGTCATAAGTTTGATGGAGAGAATTATCTTGATTGGAAGAACAAGATGATGACACATTTGCAGTGCATTGCTTTTGAAGTTTTTGAAGTGGCTATTAAAGAAGTTCAGATCCCATCTCTAGTAGATCTTGCAAAGGATGATGCTACTAGAAAGTAGAAGGATTTGTTCCATCAGAATGAAATTGCAAAAGAATCCCTTATCAACACCTTATCTGATAGTGATTTCTTAGAAATAAAGAAAGTAGACATAGCCTACAAGATATGGAAGCACCTAGAAGACATGTTTAAAGGAGATAAACAAGCAAAGAATGTGCACAGAAAGACATGGAAGAAAAAGTAAAATACATTGGAGATGCTACCTAAGGAGAACATAAGAGCCTACAATCAAAGGATTAATGAAGCAGTTGCTAGAATCATAAAAAATGGTGGATAAATCTCAGAAGAAGACATCATGGATAACGTAATGAATACCTTGACACCAGAATATCAGAACAAGATAAACATCCTTGATGAGACTATGTAATTCTCAAAAAATTTCAAAAGAGAAACCTTAATCAAACAGATTACTGCATTTGAGATATCAAGTTTGAAGACAGACCCTAAAAGTGAGACAACCTTCAAAGCTTTGGTCCATGGTAAGAAATCCTTGAACACCTCTAGTAATTTTGATGATGATGATGATGAAGAAAAAGCTCTAGATAATTTCATTTCTATGATTACTAAAAGAGAAAAGAAAGGAAAAGGAAAATATGAAGGTCAATTACCATTCAAATGCTTTTCATGTAATAAGATTGGTCACTTTTCATCTAAGTGTCCTACAAGAGTTAAAAAGTTAAAAAATGACTACAAGCCTAAGTATACAAAGGAATGCTACTATGCTGGAGATGGAGTATCAGATGAAGAATCAACAGAAGAAGAAATTGGATTCATTTCTCTTGAAGATGAAAATAATTCACAAGAGCTAGCACTTATTTCACAAGCTGACATCGGGACAAATTGGATCATTGACAGTGGTTGTTCACATCACATGATAGGAGACAAAGATAGATTTGTTCATTTAGACAAATACAAAGGAAGTATGGTCATATTTGGAGATAAAACTCCTAAACCTATCATTGGTAGAGGAGCCATCACCTTGGATGGAAATAATAGCACTAATGATGTTCTTTATGTTGATGGTTTGAAACATAACCTACTAAGTGTTGGGTAGTTACTTGACAAAGGTTATAGGTTGGAGTCATTGGAAAGTTGGCTATACTGATGTATATGACTTGATATAGTTTTTTCATTATGGAAACAAAGTCATATAGCAGTTTGGAGTCAGCGCACTTGAAGAGAAGATCATAAATTAGTTAAGTGTTGAAGATTGGATAGTATACAGAGTTCCTGCAGCCCCAAGCATCAACGCAATTGTGTATGGAATAATTATGGTATGCACCCTCGAATTTAAGTTGGTTAGACTATATTCTTGCTTAGTCTAAGAGTGCATGATCATATGTGCAAGGATGAGAAAGTTATAGTCAGTTGAAGTTACCCAGCTAGTGTGTGCTAGTGAAGAACAGAGCATGAAGCCGATAGTTAGTATTTTGGTTTGTGGTTATAATGTAATATTGTAAAGGCTATGCACCCATTATATTTAGGTTTCCAACATATTTATATGTTTAATTGTAAGCATGCTTAAGCCAATTCATTTGGAAGCATTGTATGTAATAGCTCTAAGGGCTGACCTAGTTGTTTATTTTGTATGAGCGTATAAATATAAGATGCACCCATTGTATTTGGTATGGAAGTTGATAGAGAGATATAATAAGTAGAGAAGAAGTGTGCAAAGACACTAGAAGATGTATTAGAGCTTTGCTAGATGTCAAAGTATCAACACATCAAAGGAACTGATCTGACAAGAAGTGTCACAGTGACAATTCATCCTGCAAATATAATGTGTATCTGAGATCAGAAGGTTGTAGCCTTCACCACTTGAGCAGTGAGCTCTTGGACAGTGAGTCCTCTCCCCTAGCAGGGACTATTGTAAAAGACTCCTAATAGGGTCCGACCCTTGACAAGGTCTACTGTACTAAAAGCATTGTAAAGCAACTCCTAACAGGGTTAAGGATCTTCTAACAAGGATCACAAAACACTAGTGCAGAATATTAGTGGGTGTCAATTTCCACTTGATTTTTTACCTATTTGGGTTTCCTTGTAACCATATTGGTGTTATGTGTTGATTTCATGTTTCATGTTTATGTGAATGTTTAATTTAGTACTTAAGCATTTAAGTTTAGTATAAAAATTAAAGTGAAAAGTTAAAATACAGTGAACACTAATTCACCCCCCTCTCAATGTTCCCATTCCTAACAATTGGTATCAGAGATTTGGTCCTCAGCATAGAATTTTAACCACTTAAGGAGATCATGGACAAAGTAGAAATAAAACATCTGAAAAAAAATCTTGAAGCAACTCTTGAAGACCTGGACAAATCAGAAAGAGAATTTGAAGAACTAAAAGAAAAAGTCAGCGATGCACATTTGGTTATCAAAAGACTAAGAAAGGATTTGAAGGAATGCTCTAACAGTGATCTAGGAGCAAAGGTCAAGAAGCTGAATGAAGAAAATGCATCTATGAAAGAACTATTTGAAGAATTTGATGATAAGTTGATCAACAATTAGGAAGTCTACAATGAACAAGTCAAGGAGAACCTGTTGGCAATTTGGCTGAGTTGGTTACATACATGTTGTCATTATGGCAACATATGATCCACATGAAGATCACATAGGTCAGAGAGCTAGTATGTCAGAGTGTAATGCGAAATTGTCTAAGTATGAGACAGTGTGTTTTTACTAGTGAACCTGAAGATAGTTTTTGTTTGCGATGTCGACTGAAGTAAGTTCAGTGCTTGCGCACTTGAAAATAGACTCTATGGTGAATATTGAAGATTCATCTTAGAGTGCAAGTTAGTACGACATGTACAGAATAAGTTATGATAGTTTTTCTAAAGACAGTGTTAAGCCGACAGGATAGAATATGAAGACATAATTGGTAAAGAGTTAAGGGATTATTTTGTTTATCAAAATAATGAATTAAAAATATAAAGGGATGACATTCTAGATGTTAACCCTTGGATAAAGTTATTTTGTAATATGATAGCCGACTAGAAAGTTATTAATCTTAATAACTTGTATAAATGTAATTGTAAATTGTAAGAAGTATATCAATCATCAAGAAGTGATATGATGCGAGATATATGATGTATATGTAATAGCGATAGTGAAAGAGTAGTGTAGAGATATTGATGCAAGAAGTATAAGGTTATGTACCTTAACCTACTTTTATAATTAGTGAATATTGTATATTACTTGTTTGGGCAGTGGGCTCATCTGGTAATCACATTTTGTACTGCCAACTCCTAACAGGGTTGAGGCTTCTTCTAACAAGGCCTATAGTCCCTTAATTAGGACTAAGACACTATATGCATGTAACAGACTCCTAACAGGGTCAACATCCTTAACATGATACTTTTGATTAGTGGATCTTTGTGGTTACCATCCCCATCGAGGTTTTCCCTTGGCCAGGGTTTCCTCGAGAACAAATAATGTGTTATGAGTTCTTTAGTTTTATTGCTATGCATGTTGTTTAGCTTCTTATGTTATGCATGTGTAAAGATAATCTGTTATATCCATAATTGGGAAAAAGATAAAGTTTGTAGAATACTGATTCATGCCCCCCCCCTTAGTATTCCCTATTTCTAAAAATTGGTATCAAAGCTTAGTTACTCAAAAAAGAATCATTCAAGGAAAGCCTAGCAGCTTGAGTAAGATCTCTATGGATATGGATCAACTATAGAAGAATCTTGAAGAAGCGCTTGAATAGATTGATATGCTTACTAATGAAATAGATACTTTGAAAAGAAAATATGATGATGCAAAGAACCTCATTGAGAAACTGAAAAACAAGTTGGAAGATCTGAAATCTGAAAAGGAATCTAAAGTTTTCATTGAAGATTGTGATGACAATTTAGAAAAAGAAAATGAGATCCTTAAGCATGAACTGAAGATAGAAAATCTGAAGCTTAGTCTGAAAGATGGAAATGGCAAGAATGAAGCAAATCTAAAATCTAAGAATGAAAGTTTAAAGACTAAAAATGAAGGACTAAAATCTAAACTTGATAAAGTAACATCTAAACTTGAGAAAGTCAAATTGCAGTATGTTGAACTTGAGAAATACAATACAATTGTGAAAGGTGAACTGAATCAATCCAAACAAAAACTTGAAAGGCTATATTCAACTAGTGAGAAGATTGATGAACAAATATCTTATCAAAAACCATTCTATGATAAGACTAGTCTTGGATTCAACACTTTTAGAGCAAATGAAGAAAGTAAGGAACTAGATCTGAAAATATCTGAAAGCATAGATGAGAAGAAGTCTGATGAGATTAACAAATCTGAAGATACACCTAAGGAAGAAGAACCACCTAAGCAAGAGGAATCACCTAAAGGTATGCAAAGAGAATTCAAAGGTAGATGTTTTGCTTGTAATACTATTGGTCATATGAAGAGAGATTGCATAGGTAAGAAATTCAAACCTCTTAATGGTTATTGTTATAATTGTCATGGTTTTGGACATAGAGCTATTGAATGCAGGAAACCTAAATTTATTGAGAATAATAATAATAGTAGAATGTTTAGGAATACTAACAATGCAGATAAGAAACCTACTGAAGATATGAACAGAAGAAATGGAGTAGTATGTTATAGATGCAACAAGGTTGGACACATTGCTAGAAATTGTAGATCATAGATCAATGAGCCTGGACCAGGATATGGGAACAATGGAATAGTTTGTTAGATATGCAACAAGATTGGACACACAACAAGGTTTTGTAGAATGAACAATAGAGTTTTTCATACCAATCCTAACCCTAGAAATCATGCAAGAAGAAATGAAGATGCAAGCAACAGTCACAAAGGATGCTGTAGTAATTCAGATGAAGTGAATTTTATCAAAAGCACAAATCAAGGAGACATATTCAACATTGAAGGTAATCAAGAAGGTGAAGTATTAAAAGGTAAGAATGAATCTTTACCTGACCCATCTCAAAGTACTTAATTTATGAAAATTGCAGTAGAATAGGAACTTAGATTAGTGTAGAAGTAGATATATGATGAATTGAGTCTTGCGTAGCTAATGCAAGGTAGTATATGATGTTCTAATGCTATGGTTAAGAGCGCAAAGAAAAATATTATGTTTTGTGAGATCGCAAGAAGTTTTAAGTTTTGCAGGTTAGCAGGATCAACTTTTTGGAAAGAAGTGGAAAAGGAATTGAATGTGATGTCAGATCTAAGTGAGATTGAATTAATAAAAGGTCATGATCTATATTATTTGATCATCAAGGAAAATTCAAGTGTTAAGGAGATCAAAGAGCAATGATTGGAAGTGTTTTGCAAGGATTTGGAGAAGAATTTTGTGCCGAATCTATGGAAGCCCTAAATCATGAAATCAAGGTATTTTACTTGGCAGATCTTTAAATCATTTAAGGAATTAGAGGAAATCATGGATGTTTCTTTAATTCACAATGTCAGAGATAAAAATAGACCTAAGATGAAAAGGGAACCAATAGAACCCTTGGAAGATGATCCTAGGTTAGCTTTATCATCCGTACCAGATGGAGTTTTACATCTTGAAAATGTTAGAAGTTATCTTGGATGCAAACTAGAGACTATCAATGATAGTGATTTCACCAAGGAATATCAGAAGATATACAATCAGGACATGACATTGAAAGAAGGATTTGAACATTTGAAAGATAATGAGATCATTAAGTATGCATTGCAGCATGAATTTGATAATGAAGAATGTACTAAGATAATTCTAAGAAGAATTCATAATGGGAAGTTTTGGTTAGAAGATAGAGTGATAGATATCACAGCTGATTTGATTCATGAAGTTACTGGACTATCTAAAATTGGAGCCATTCCTTTAAATGAGAAGAACATGAGGAAAATAGTCATAGACAACACAAATTCATCCTATAATGGTAGAGGAATTGTGATTAGTAAGATTCAACAAGATGATGTCAGATACTTATGTAAGATCCTAACCACTAAGTTTTGTGCAAACTCAAGAGAGGATGACATGGTAGCTAGAATGATACATGCGTCTTATCTGATGTGTGTTGATAAAGTACAAGTTGATATGTGTGAGATTATGAGAATTCAACTGTTTGAGAATTTGGAAAAGATTAAGAAAACTAAGTATACACAGTTTAGATTCTCATCCTTAATCGCTTATATGTTTTTTTCATCTATTGAGAATATTTCCTTACACCATTGGAAATGATTGGAATGATGGCCAAACTACAATGCAAAGGATTAACCTAGTGTACACGAGGCATGTTATTGATAAAGTGAATGAGAGTGCAGTATTGGTAATCAAGACATTTCAGGATATAGTGTCTACCAGATCAAGGATCCCACAGTCTCTTGTGGAGAAGTATAAAAATGAGATATGTTTCATGGTTGATACTGACTTTGCCTACATTGAAGCAGTAGAACCTAGAACAAAGTAAATAGAACCTCTTGGCTATGAGATATTTGAGGTAGAGACAAAAGAGTATGTGAGAAGGTTACTTAAGTGCAAGTTGGACACTCACTATAACAGGTTTGTAACCTTTGAGGGGAACTTCAACTCCGCAAAGACCTTACTTGAAGAGAAGCAGTCAAAGAAAAGAGTTGAGAGTACTATCAAGAAAATTCTAAAAGATACAGGGATGACTGAGCATGAATTATTGGTAGCAAAGAAAACAATAGTAGCAATCAGAGATATTGGACAAAAAGAAGTTTTGTTTATTCCACCTCTATCATCAATTGCAACACAACAAGAAGAAACACAAGTTAAGGTGAAAGTGGAAGAAATTGAGAAGGATCAAGAAGAAAGGATATCCACTAGATCCACTTCCTCCACACCTAGAAAAAGAGTAAAAGAGAGTGCTACTGGGCTGGGTAAAAGGAAGAAAACATTAGTGCAACTAGTTCCAAGGAAAATTGTAGAAATCAAAGATGATGACACTTCTATTAAGAAGAAATCTTGGAAACCTAGAGTTGAGAAGCTTAATGAGTAGATCATTCAGGATGGAGACTTTACAAGAATGAATAAGTATTATGATCTCTATGATTATGCAGAGAGATTAAATCTAGAAAATGTAGTGGTAAAACATATGATTTTATCTAATAAGAAGTTTGATACAATTCAAGGTAAGATACTTGATGATTTGTACAATAAACTTGTGAATAGGAAGAAGAGAGCATCAAAGGAAGACACATCTATTAGATAAAATCTTGTAAGAAAGATTTGTGTTGTAAAATCTGAAGCACACTTTAGTTAGATTATGAAAGCTTTAAGCACCCATTTGAGAACCAAGAAGAGAACCATTCAGATTATGGGAGGTAGATATGAAGAAGTTAATGTAGAAACACAGCAAGAAATCATCAAGGTTATGTTAGAGAATGCTGGAGAACCATTAGTTGTAGTAGAGAAAGCAGGAGAAACAAAACAAGAGGACATTCCCTCTCCACCAGCCATAAACATTAAGGATGAAGTCATGAATGTAGAAGGAACAAAGATCACCTTGGATACTGATGACAATGTATTAAGGAATCTGGAAAACATTGTTGACAATTTGGCTTTTAAAGAGTAGGAGACTACCAAAGGAGAAGAGAAAATAGATACCACAGTTGTAGAACCTAAAGTGATAGAAAAAAAAGTACCTATTCCCACTAAAGAAGATATCAGTCTTACTCCCGAGACTGGAAAGAAGAATCAGATTGGATCTATGATTGAGAATTTGGGAAAGGAAGTAGATGATAACAATCTGATGGAATTGATCACATCCTTGAACAAGATCATTGGAAAGAATAAGAAAGTAAAAAGTCTTGAAGGATGTCTGAAGGAGCTTACTGAAAAGTTACAAGGAATTGTAGCTACACAAATTGCAGAAGCTGACTCTCTGGAGAAAGCAAAGAAAGTGATGAACACTTTTGACAGTGAGTTCACAAATTTAACTGATATAGAAAAAGTGAAAGCTCAAGCAGCCTATGAGGCCAAAACACTTTTGAACATTAGCTAGAATATCAAGAATGATATCAACAATCTTGATATTTGTATAAAGGACTTGAGGAAGAATTTGGAAAGAGGAAAATCCTTGTACATCCAGTGTACAAAATCAGAGACCTTGACAGCAAAAGAAGATCAGAAGATGAAGATGAAGGAAGCAAAAATTCCGAATGAAACTAACTTTCTTTCAAGCCCCAATGTGAAGGTATTTGATATTGAGAAGAAAATTTGTTAGATATATGATGAAATCAGAATTTTTCAAGATGAAAAGGACAAGAAAATGAAAAGATTCACTCTTTTAAGAGAGCACACTTCTATGAAGTTAAGTATTATTGAAGGGAAATTGGAAGAATGTCTTTTAGCTAAGACATCTTTTCAAAAGTTTAGCTTTGAGAATCTCCAAGCATGTGAGATAGCATCTTATGGATTATGCGCACTACTCAGTGTGGTAGATTCTATTAAGAAATCATGGGAGAAGGAGTTAGAGGCTATAAAGATTGATTTTTCAGATTGTGTTGCAAGCCTACCAGCTTTGCAATATTGAGTTAAGGTATAATCTTTTTGTGAATACAATTTTGTAACCCTCCTTACCGTTATTTTGTCATTGTTGTCAAAGGGGGAGAGATATATAGCAAAAAATTGATAAGAAAATGATAAGGATTGATACTCTTAGGGGGAGTACTGTATTAGAGTTAAGATTTTTTGGAGTTATAAGGATAGTATATATATTTTATACTATGGCCACAATTTTGAGATTTTGAAGTTGTAAGACTTAGCCAATTTTCTCATATGTTGCCACCAATGACAAAGGGGGAGATTGTTGGAAATTTGGCTAAGTTGGTTACATAGATGTTGTCATTATGGAAACATATGATCCACATGAAGATCATGCAGGTCAGAGAGCTAGTATGTCAGAGTGTAATGTGAAATTGTCTAAGTATAAGACAGTGTGTTTTTACTACTGAACCTGAAGATAGTTTTTGTTTGCGATGTTGACTGGAGTAAGTTCAATTCTTGCACACTTAAACATAGACTCTATGGTGAATATTGAAGATTCATCTCAGAGTGCAAGTCAATACGGCATGTACGGAAGAAGTTATGATAGTTTTTCTAAAGACAGTGTTAAGCCGACAGGATAGAATATGAAGACAGAATTGGTAAAGAGTTAAGGGATTATTTTGTTTATCAAAATAATGAATTAACAATATAAAGGGACAACATCCTAGATGTTAACCCTTGGATAAAGTTATTTTTTAATATGATTTCCGACTAGAAAGTTATTAATCTTAATAACTTGTATAAATGTAATTGTAAATTGTAAGAAGTATATCAATCATCAAGAAGTGATATGACACGAGATATATGATGTATATGTAATAGCGATAGTGAAAGAGTAGTGAAGAGATATTGATGCAAGAAGTATAAGGTTATGTACCTTAACCCACTTTTATAATTAGTGAATATTATATATTACTTGTTTGGGCAGTGGGCTCATCTGGTAATCACATTTTGTACTGCCAACTCCTAACAAGGTTGAGGCTTCTAACAAGGCCTATAGTCCCTTAATCAGGACTGAGACACTACATGTATGTGATAGACTCCTAATAGGGTCAACATCCTTAATAGGATACTTTTGATTAGTGGATCTTTGTGGGTACCATCCCCACCAGGGTTTTCCCTTGGCCAGGGTTTCCTCGAGAACAAATAATGTGTTATGAGCTCTTTAGTTTTATTGCTATGCATGTTTTTTAGCTTCTTATGTTATGCATGTGTAAAGATAATCTATTATATCCATAATTGGGAAAAAGATAAAGTTTGTAGAATACTGATTCACCCCCCCCCCTCTTAGTATTCGCTATTTCTAATAGAACCTTCAACTCAATGAAGAACTAAGGCAAGAAAACATGGAAATATTGGAGCTAAGGAATAGAAAAGAAAGCTTGGAGTCTGAATTGAAAGTAGCAAAGAATCATATTGACAAGTGACACACTAGTTTTGATTTGATAGAATCTCAGTTGTATGCAAGGAGAGCCAAAGGAGACACTAGTTGTATTGGTTACAATGAAGCACAAAATCAGATTGGCAACATGCGAGCAAGAAATGACTCACAGAAGGACTCTATTGATGCTGAAAAGACTGAAGATCAAACCAAAGATAATGGTGGACCACCTAAGAATGAGTGCAAGCAAGTATAATGCACTTGTTTTGCATGTAACAAGCATGGACACATTGCAAGGAACTATATAGAGGTAAGACCTTTTAATGGTTACTGTTATTCATGCAATAAGTTTGGTCATAGAGCTATGAATTTCAAGACTAGTAAGAAGAACATGATATAGCATGATCAGAGAAATTAGAATCAAACAAATGTAAGAAGTTCTCAGAATGTTACATGCTAGATATGTAACTATAATGGTCACTTAGCGAGACAATGCAAAATGGTGACTCATGTCAATGTGCCAAGGAATGTAAGACCTAGTCATTTTTCACTCTTGTAACAAGGCTGGACATATCTCTAGGTTCTGTAGATCAAGGACGTAAGGTCAGGAAAGCCCTAAAAAGGCCAAAGAACCAGTTTTGGATCCAGAAGGAGAAGTTAATTTTGTCAAAGCCTCAGATGGTGCAAGCATGATTTGGTCAAAGAAAAAGAAGGACAAGACTGATGAGAATGTATTGGATGCATTTGTAATGGATGCACCCTCTACATCTGGATGAATGGCCCTCAAGGTCATAAGGGGAGCTAATTTAGCTCTAGACCCCTGCGTGGCTGGTATACTCACTTTCAGAGTATGCGTCTTTGGAATTAAGCTTTTGGAGAATAAAGGAACCTTCATGCAAGAGCACACATATTGATTGTTAGCAAAACTCAAGTTAGAAATATTGAAGTGAAAACCTAGTTTACGTGGCAAGCATTAATGGCAGAATTCTCACTTTAAGTACACAGAAAGATATTTGATTACTCATTGCATTCAAATTTAGAGTGATAGGAGAGTAGAAAGAGCCCTAGAAGTTGTTGTGAAGACTTGGAGATTGATCTATCAGTGATTTGTAGCAATTAGCAGTGCATTTGGTTGGTTGTAGAAACCCTAGTTTGATGTGCCAATTTAGAAGTCTTCAGATCATCTCAGAGTACAGTTGGAAAGAAATTAAACAAGTAAGTCATGGCCACTTCCATAGTTTTTGATGTTGCTAAGAAGAAGAGATATGTATTCAAGAAACATCCTTTTAAGTCAACCCTAGATGATTTAGAGGGAGCTTTCTCCTGCACGCCTATGGGCGTCATGCATGTCGAGGATATTAGGGCTTATATCTACTGGAAGAAAGAACTAGTAGGGTTTGATAGGTTAAGGGCACACATGGATACCATGTTGAAACCAGATAAGACATTCATGGATGAATACGTTAAATGGAATGATCACCCTATTGTTGAGTATGCTACGGCATATGAATTCTATGAGATAGAATGGATAAAGATTTTATTGAGTAGAATTCATGATGATTTGTTTTGGATTGGTGATGTGCCAGTAAGAATCACTAGTGACTTGATACATGAGATAATAGGCCTTTCTAGGACAAGCACCGTCCTTTCTATGGGAAAGGATGTCAGAAAGATGGTTGAGAAAACTTGTAAGTTAAGGAGTGATAGGCGTGGGATGACAATTGAGCCTATTGAGCAAGTAGACATCAAATTGATGTCAATGATACTTGGAGATAGGTTCCATCACACCAGTAGGGTGAATAGTGTGTCTGCAAGTGCTATTCTAGTAGCCATTAGACTTGTGAAGGAAGATGTAGAGTTCAACTTGTGTGAGATCTTGCACACATAGTTGATTTATAACATCAAGGCCATCAAGCATGATAAGACAAAGATATTCAGGTTTGGTTCATTGATCATTTACATGTACCTTCATATTGTTGGGAGAGTATTAGATTTGTATTTGGACAAGTCCATTCCAACTATGCCACAGATATCTAACAAAGCATCCACAAAGAGCACATTGAGAGATTATGTGACATTGGAATTGAAGACCTTCAGGGTCAAGATGCAAATGAGGTATAGAATTCTAGAGAGCATTGTGGAAAAGTATAAGGATACTATTTGCTTTATGGTAGAAATAGACAATTGTACTTGTATGGAAGCTATTGAGCCAAGAACTAAGTGGATTCATCCACTTGGTTATGAGGTAGAGGAATAGGTCCTTGAAGCATATGTACAGGTTCTACTATCAGCCCCCAAAGATCCTAATGAACGTAGGTGGGGAACTTATGAGGAAAAGACAAGGGAAGTTGATGCTAAACTGAACAATGTAGCAACTAAGAGGAAAGCCTCTAAGATTACATCTGAGATACTTAGAATTCATGGAGTAACACAAGAAGACCTTGACAAGGCAAGGGAAGAAAATATTGCCTTGGAAATTGAGAGCGCATCCACAGAAGATGCTAATTCTAATGATCCTAAGTTGAAAAAGGTAAAGATTGAGAAGACTAATGATCCAAAGGATAAATAGGGTAAAATTGATGATATCAGTCCTACACCCACTATTATAGTTGATATTGAGTCCACAGATGCATCTCCTAAGATTCCCAATAGGAGAAAAAATCTTCAGCTATAAGTGCAGCCATAAGGAGCAAATTGAAAAATGTGTAGTGACCTCTGAAAGTAGGATTCATACCTAGTCTTCAAGTGTTAAGGACTAGATTTGTAGATGAAGGAAGGATAGATTAGGTAGCCAAGTTCTATGATAAATATCATGAAATTGATAAGTCAGATATTCATGAGATGCTGATTAAACACATGATAAAGTTCAATTAGACAGTTCTTAAATTGAAGACAACAATCCCAGATAAGGTATGGGAGATTATGGATACCTTGAAGAGACAAGCCATTAAAGAAGACTTCAAAATAAGGGAACAAACACTTGATTCCAATCTTCCCATATGTTCTATTGAAGAAAACTCACTATTGTTGAATTTTTTGAAGCCGCACTTAAGGAAAAAGATGAGAACACTACACCTCATGAACAAAGACTATGAGCTGATTTCTAAGGAGATAGAGAAGGCCTTTGAGAAGGTATTCTTAGAGCAACACATGAAACCTATGTCTACTCCCATCTCTCAAGCACCTAGTGAGCAAGACAAAGAAGCAGAGACCATCAAGATACAATATACAGGTCCTTAAGATTCAATGCCTACAGTGGAAGCACAAATAGAGGTAGATAAGTTTGTGCTTATAATAGAATCAATCAAGGATAGCACCATTATCATTGATTATGTATAAATAGCCATGGCAGCCACTAATACTAATTTGGACAAGTTTGAGGAAGCTTTTGTGAGCACATAAGAAGCTGAGATGTTATGCAGCAACACACCGCCCACTCATCAAGAAGAACCATTGGTTGATGATGAAAAAGAAGGAGAAAAGATGGTAGAAAAATAAATAGAAAAAGAGGAAGACAAGATAGAAGAAGAAAAGATAAAAGAAAGTGAGAAAAAGTTAAAGCAAGAAGTGTTGGACAGCACTCCCATCACTCCCTCTGCAACATTGTTGTTAAGTTTGACACCTGACACATCCAGTTTGGACTCATGGAGAGAAGAAGACCTAATTAAGTTCAACTTCTTAGCTATGGAAAAAGCCAAAGAAAAGCAAGTGATGAGGAATCCCCTCCTAGTAGAATCAATAAACATGTTGAACAATATGTTGCCAGAAGATAAGAGAGTGTCAAAGATACACTTGGTTGATGATGTGAGTACAATCATCTCACAGTTCAAAAGCAATTTCTCAAGCCTTAAAGAATCTACATCCCTAGTTGCAAAAGAAAAGTATCTAAAGAAAAGATTGACTAAATTGGTGAATAAATTTGCACTTGAACTCAGTTCCCTCAGGACCGGTCAAGCATCCTTGAAAGAATTTGCAGATCAAGGAAGAAAAATTATTGCAGAATGCATAGATCAAGACAAGCTCACTGATGCTCATTTCAAGAAAATAAAAGAGGTAGAAGCTATGATTGAGAAAGTGAAGAGTTCAGTGAAAGAACCATCCATAGATGTGAACATGTGCAATAATATCTACCAAAGTCAGATAGACAAAATTGAGAAGGCAGAAAAAGAGATGACAAAGTTAAGGGCTAGATAGACTTAGTTGAGGAATGCTCTTATGCCCTCACTAGACATTCTAAATCAGAATATCAAGGAGATTGATGCCACTATGGTGACATATGATCAAGGTCATTCCATAGATTTGAAGAATATGGAGAAGCTTCAGTATGCATTATGCGCCCATCTCTAGATAGTCAACTCTTTGATCACATTTTGGAAGAAGGAGATCCAGAACCTAAAGGTTGCATATCTAGATGTTTTCCCTCAGTGAGTATGTGTAGATAAAATTTTTGTAACACCTTTTTCATTAATGTCAAAGGAGGAGTTGTGTATAGAATATGGATCACTAATATGTATAGGGAGATATAAGTATATGTATAGATGACAAAAAGTTTTTTGTATTAAGGACAGTTAGCAACTTGGCCATATTCCTTTGTTGCCATCAATGAAAAAGGGGGAGATGGTTGGAAAGTTGGCTATCATGATGTATATGACTTGATATAGTTTTGTCATTATGGCAAAAAAGTCATATAGAAGTTTGGAGTTAACGCACTTGAAGAGAAGATCATAAATCAGTTAAGTGTTGAAGACTGGATAGTATATAGAGTTCCTGTAGCTCAGAGCATCAACGCATGTGCGTATGAAAGAATTATGGTATGTTCCATAGAAGTTAATTTGGTTAGACTATATTCTTCCTTAGTCTAAGAGTACATGATTAGATGTGCAAGGATGAGAAAGTTACAGTCAGTTGAAGTTGCATAGCTAGTGTGTGCCAGTGAAGAACATAGCATGAAGCCGACACTTAGTATTTTGGTTTGCGATTATAATGTAATATTGTAAAAGCTATGAACCCATTTTATTTAGGTTTCCCACATTTTTATATATTTAATTGTAAGCACACTTAAGCCAATTCATTAGGAAGTGTTGTATGTAATAGATCTAAGGGCCGACCTAGTTGTTTATTTTGTATGAGCGTATAAATATAAGATGCACCCATTGTATTCAGTATGGAAGTTGATAGAGAGATATAATAAGTAGAGAAGAAGTGTGTGAAGACACTAGAAGATGTATTAGAGCTTTGATAGAGGTCAAAGCATTAGCGCATCAAAGGAACTGATTTGACAAGCAGTGTCACAGTGACAGTTCATCTTGCAGATATAGTGTGTATCTGAGATCAGAAGGTTGTAGCCTTAACCACTTGAGCAGTGAGCTCTTGGATAGTGTGTCCTCTCCCCTAACAGGGACTATTGTAAAAGACTCCTAATAGGGTCTGACCCTTGACAAGGTCTACTATACTAAAAGCATTGTAAAACAACTCCTAACAGGGTTAAGAATCTTCTAACAAGGATCACAAAAATCTAGTGCATAATATTAGTGGGTGTCAATTCCCACCGGGGTTTTTACCTATTTGGGTTTCCTCATAACCATATTGGTGTCATGTGTTGATTTCATGTTTTATGTTTATGTGATGTTTAATTCAGTACTTAAGCATTTAAGTTCAGTATAAAGATTAAAGTGAAAAGTTAAAATATAGTGAACACTGATTCACCCCCCCCCTCTTAGTGTTCCCATTCCTAACAAGAGTTCAATGGAAACAAGTGCATCATTAACAAAAAAGAAGGAGAAATAATTGCATCAAGATCAAAGACTAAAGGTAATGTTTTTCATCTTAATCCAGAAGCAAGTTGTTTTATTGCTAAAGTAGATAACAGTTGGTTATGAAAGAAAATACTATGTCATATCAATTTTGATAACATAGTAAAGATTAGTAATGTCAAGGAAGTAAGAGACCTTCCTAGCCTAGCAAAGCCGATTGATACTATTTGCAGGGAATGTGTGATGGGAATACATTTGAGAAACTCATTTATAAGCAAGCAAAATTTAGTAGAGAACAAGCTGGATCTGATTCATACAGACCTATGTGGACCAACTCAGACAAGATCATACTTGGTGAAAGGTGTTTCATTTTGTTTTTAGATGATTATTCTAGAATGATGTGGGTTGCATTCTTGAAAGATAAGTCAGAAGCATTTGAGAAGTTCAAAATATTCAAAGCTAAGGTTGACAATGAATCTGGACTGAAGATAAAATGTTTAAGGTCGGATAGAGGAGGAGAATTCACATATGAAAGATTCTATGAGTACTGCGAAGAACATGGCATAAAGAGACAATTGAGTGCACCTAGAATCCATCAACAAAATGGGATTGCAGAGAGAAGGAATAGGATCACCCTTGATACAATGCGCACCATCATGATTGAAGGAAAAGTTGCACATACCTATTGGAGAGATGTGGTCAATACATCAATCTATACAATCAATAGAATACAATTAATTCCCCATGCAGACAAGACACCTTATGAGCTATGGTTTGGTAATGTTCCCACAGTAAAATACTTCAGAATATTTGGAAGCAAGTGCTACATCAAGAGGGATGAAAAAATAGGCAAGTTTGATGCAAGAAGTGATGAAGGTATTTTTCTTGGTTACTCTACTAAAAGTAAAGCTTATAGATGATTTAACTTGAGATTGAATAAAATCATTGAAAGTGCTCCTGTTAAGATAGATGAAAATTTTATGGTTCAAGAAAGATATCATGACTACTCACCTATGATTGAAGAAGAACCTAGACCTTCCACTAGTGAGATAGTTGTTGAAGAGATGTTTGATAGTATAGATGTATTGTTCAATGACCCTGAAACAAGTGAAGAAGAAACTCAGAAGGAAGATGAGTCAGTATCACCTAAACCTCCAAAGTATACATCTAGATATCACTCTAAGGATGACATCATTGGAGATTAGAGCGAAAAAGTCACAACAAGATCAAAAGAAAAGAATTCAGCAAGTAATGAGGCAGTATGTTTACTATCTCAGATTGAACTTGTAAGTGTTGAAGATGGATGTAATGATTTTGATTGGCATGATGCTATGAAAGAAGAACTAGATCAAATTATCAAGAATGATACTTGGGAACTGGTCCCGCGACCTAGTGATAAGAATGTGATTGGAACAAAGTGGATATTCAAAAACAAGATGAATGAAGATGGTACAATAGTAAGGAACAAAGCAAGGTTAGTATGTAATGGGTATGCGCAAAGAGAAGGTATTGATTATTCAAACACTTTTGCACGAGTGATAAATTTTTAAGCTATTAAGTTATTTTTAGCTTTTGCAACATGTTAGCTATTTTTCTTGCAAGAATCCTATTAAAAGCCTCAAATGCTTCAATTGAGCTCTATGATTCCTAAACACTTGATTCAAAGCAAGAAAAGGCTAATTGATAAGGACCAAGTTCTTCTTCACTTCAGGCTCCACAGACCTAGGCGGGTGTACCTAATACATATTAAGTCTGCATACACAACACTTTCTCACTAAACCCTTTATACAGACATGAAAATTGGTGGATTATGACAAGGATATTCATCCTTCTTCTCTTCAAACCTGGAGGCTCAGGTAGGCTAACCTATTAGATTCACTTCTACAAGGAATCACCAACATTTGTTTATATCCTTGATACAAACATTATCTTCTTAGTCCTTTCAAACATACATGAAAAGTAAATTGTCTTTTAAGTTTGATTTATGATGAAATCCCTGCAAATCAAGGATAAACCAGTGCCTTATCCTAGGGCAGAGAGTTAGATAGAGAAACATACGTCTAAAAAACCTTCCAAATGAAACACAAACAAAATCCAGATGAATTTCCTTACAAGTCACCCTTTCTTAAACATATTTAATCATCACATTCTTGTAGCAATCCTGAGCTTTCAGAAATTAACCTAAAGATTTAACCCTTTCCTTGAAAGGAACTAAAGACTAAATTCACAAATAGCTTATAAATGATGTCCTAAAATTACCTTACAGATTCAAGACACAAAAACTTCAGAATCAAAATAGGAAGACAACCAAAAACATCAAGGGACTTCTAATGTATTCCAGTAGAAATCAATATATCAATACATTCAAAATCTGACAAACATTCCAAGAATTGAAACAACGGAGCCAAGCCTCTTTGTACAGTAGAATTTTCAAAACATCCCCCTACAATGAGAAGAAAGATTAGAGATATAGCAGAATTGAGTTAGTTGAATACTAATTGACAGCTGTCCACCTTAGTACAAAATATCTTCAACATTCCTCTCATCTACCCTGCAACTGATTCCCAAACTAATCTAATATGTGCAATCATTTCTCAAACTAACCCGATTCTGATTTTTGTCCTTAGAATTTGAAACCCAGACTGCTCTCATCCACTTCACTAAAACTAAAAAACATCATTGCCATTGGATTCCTCATTTTGAAACCTTTTCGGCGATATATAATACTTATGTATTCTGGCAAAAAATGAGTTCCCAGGATAATTTTCCATGCACAGGCCTGGTCATTTAAATTTTTGCAATATTTTCCATAGTTTGAACTATGTGATTTCTCAAATATTTTAAATCTGGCAATTTATTATATTATTTTCTGCACATGCCTCAAGAACTACCAAGAAGTGCCAAGTGTCACATTGTGAATGGCTGCATGGACAAACCTTAGATTGACCTCTGGTTGGGAGAACTAGCGACCATATGTATTCTCCATATCTCATAACATAATCCTTAACTACAATTTAGGTCAGTGATTTGGCGAATGCTCTATCTTCAATTCACATAATGAAATCTTGACCTCGGGTTACATCCGGCGAACTAGCGACCAGGTCCATTCTCTAAATCATGGAATGCATTGACTTAATCACCAGGATCTTAGCAACCTCGCGACTGCCTATTCTTTGAATCGCAAAATGGTTAGGGCCTAGCCGCTAGCATCGAGAGAACTAGCGAGTGGCGGTCAACTAGCTACTTGCTGAGTCGTGTAGTTATCGTCTAACTGTTGGCTCCTTCTTGTGACCGCGCGAATGCCTGCCACGTGTAGACCTCATCTCTGTCACTGTTAGCGCTCTGCAAAATTAACACTAGGCTCGCTAGCACAAAAATCAAGGCACTAACACAGAGGGTCATGTGCATAGATTCCTCCAACGTCCTTCAATCTTATTTCATATTGTGTGGATTTGTATATATTCACCTTAAATCATACCTATGAGATGAATATGGGACAATGCATTTTGGGTTTTTAAAGCATTCCCTACACTTTGCACCAAAATTGGGGGTCCCATCACCGAACAGAGACCTCCAACCAAGTGGGCCTGCCAACAACCCTTCAGCTCTTCATTTACAATGCAATAGAGTGCTGGCATATAAAAATGACAATAAATCCCATTCTTTGCCACATGTTGGATAATACAGTTTATCTTTTTTCAAAAGCCTGAGCTCCTGCTTCTTGCGCAAGTCCACACCATTGTTTGCTGAGTGTGCTAGCTCCTTCTAACTTGCATAAATCATACTCACATTTCTTGGCATTCAAAACTACTCACGCACCTTCATCCATTGTATTACATATTGACTGCTACACTAGAGGCAGGCATGGCATGGGGCATCAATTTGCAATGCCAATACTTTAATTAGTAGGCTCCATTGTTTAAAATGCTGGAAGCCTCATTTCTTAATGCATGGGTTTCCAATTTAAGTGTGTGATCTTCATATCTACACTGGCATCTCTGTTATGCTTTGTGCTAGGTAGCCTCCAATCGCCTGAGCTCACCTCTTATCTTGTGTGCTGGCCTCTCACTATTATTCACGTGCTGGCAGTCCCCAAGCTCACCTATGTAGGCTTCCATCACAACTGGGTGTGCACTCACCCTCTATTGTGTGAGTTTCCTTTCTTCTAATTGCTGGCATTTACCTATTTCTACTTTCTTTGTCTGGGAACCTCCATTTCCATCCTGATTGCCTCCTTACATTGAATGCATAGGGTTCCTTTTGTTTTCCATGGGCCACCCCCATCGCACTAACGTGAGACCCTTTATGCTTGGTGCAAGCACCTCCATTTTCATTTGCAACTTGTACATTATGCAAGCAGCCTTTTCATTTATTACCCACTCTTCACATTACATTGGCCTTAAATTAATGTGTGGGCTACTCTATTATCATACTCTGGCATCCCTCTGAGATTTCACAGGCTTAGCAAGAACACAAATCCCCCAATCTATTCACACATACCCCTTTGTATTGCACTAGATTCCTTTAAAATGTGTGGGGCCTCCTTTCATAATGCACAAGGCATTCTCCACTTTGATTTGACACATGGTTTTCATGCTTGCACAAGCCATCACCTATTTTTGCAAAGCGGTCCCCTCCTTGTTCTCACATAGATAGTATGTGAGTCCCCATGTTGTATACGCTACCATTATTCATTTGTAGCAACATTCATATGTGCTGACCCTTTTATTATCTTACACACCTCTATAAAATTCACTACACTTTGTAACATGTGAAAAACTAAATAGAGGTAAAATGGATTTAGCACTATTCAGATGTAGAAGGGGAAATATGAGATCTATTCTCAAAACCCAAATTCCCCAAAAAAGAGATTTGATTTGAACAACCTAGAGGTTAATACACAATCGAATCAATTTTGTGAAGGATATGGAAGAGAGAGAGAGTAAATCCAATATTTCCCTATGGACGAGGTTTATGTTTGGAAATTTGAAATAATAAATACTAACCTCAAATTAGGGAAAATCTGGAAAATGTTGAATTCTGATGTCTGTGTGCACTTTCGGGAAAATCTAAAACTTGTCCTGGACTGGAAATGCTGAGACAGAGAAAACCCATAAATCTTTCCTCAAGATGGCTCAGCTTGGGTTTGACCCTCATAAAAGGTCAAATACCACATTCTTTATTTGAAGTCTGATTCAAATTTTGTTTGCTGATCCCAAAAGTTTGCCGAAAAGGGTATCCAAATTCACTCTTAGATCCAAAATTTTGTACCTGTACCTACAAGAAAATGGGGGTTTTTGTTCTATGGGGGGTTTGCCTTGGTCAAACCCTAGTTTGGAATCAACCTTAATATTGAAATTTAAATGGAGAATGCTAGCAAGTAGTAGAAAAGGATCTAACAATGAAGCTATGCAATTCAATAGATATGCAATTGTATTTGAAATGTAAACAACTATATTGATATGAAAGCTTGTACACAACAATAAATGTAAATCAAAGCTCCATGGTTGTATGCTTGGAATTCACCTTGGTAAGAGAATGAAATGGATCTTGAAGATGAACAAAAGGACCTCGAAGGAAGATCACACCATCATGATGGCTAGATCTAGGGTTTGAATGATAAATCTTGGATGCTTGAACCAAATCCCTTCGAAGGCTTGAATGCTTGAATCCTTGATCTTCAATGGAGAACTTGGATGGAGAAGACTTGAATGCTTGAATGGATGCTTGCTTGAATGATCACCTTAATAGCTTGAGCATGAAAACTTGAGATGAGATATGGAAACTTGATTGCAAAACTTGATGATGAAAATGAGAGAGGAAGACCTCCTTTTATAGTGATCTAGGGCACACTCCTCTAGATGGGCCACCTTGGAGAATTAAATCCTAATTAGGTCCTCACCTTTAGAAAATATACCTAGATTAAATGTAATTAAAAGATTTACCATCTCAAAACCCGAAATGGTCGACCCGAAAGCGGGAAAATAAATCTTCCGAAAGCCCGAAGCTCAAAAATTTTGGAAACTAGAATTTTGGAGGAAGGATCCAAAGCTGAGGTTGACCCTGCCCTAGCTAGGATCTGAGCTTGACCTTGACCTAGTCAGGGTCGACCTTAGACATTGACCCTGGTCCCAAGTTAATTCAGAACCAAGTTAGGAGGTCCTAGAGATGTCCAGAAACCCATAACTGATGCTGGAATAGGACAGAATGTTAGGGATGGACATAAAATCCTATGATTACTAAGATGAAGGCTAGGAGGATCCATTTCTAAATCCTACCTAGAAAATAGAGCTATGGAAGAGTGAAATTCAGGAGAATCCTTAAGATCGTAACCCTAATTTCACCTAGAATGAAGTAGAAAAGAAGTGGAAAGCGGGGAGAAAGCCAGATGAAAGAAAAGATCAATTCAAGGCATCCAATATGACCTGAAACCACTTACTCAGAGGGCTAAATTCTCTTAACATTGAAGTGCTTCCATTTTAAGATGATACATTAAGCCCCCACTTTAGCAAGAGTATGGATTCGATGCAAACTCTTGGTAAAGGAGAAGAAAGAGAAGATCCAAGTGGATTCGCAAAGAGATAAAATAACACTTAGAAAAGGACACGAGCCCCTAGACTAAGGATTCTAACTCACCATACAAACATGAGGGTGCAAAACAATAAAACCAAAAAAACAAGGGTTAGCACTAAATAACCCAAATCAATTAGCATAAGAAACCTTACTAAGAAATATTCCTCATGTTAATATCATATTTGGAAAGCTATCATAAAAGCATAAATTTTTACATAAGAAAGACAAGAGAAACTCTATAAATAACATAGCTTCATGATCTTGTCCTACTAGCATGAAAGCAGAAAAGAAAGAAAGGAGAAAGTGATTACCTCGCCTAGTAAGATGCCCACCTTACCGTGAATCAGCTTGGAGGGAGAGCCCAACAAGTTCACCCATAAACTATGCTTGTAATTGTAATGCATCTTCTGATGGCTTCTAGAATATTCATAGATCCACCTTCTTGTATCACTATGAATATGAAATGTGTGTCTCCTCAGGATTTAGCAACTTATGTGTGTTACCTTCAGAAGATTTAGCATATAGGTGTGTGTCTTTTCAGGATTTGGCAACTTATGTGCATTACCTTCCAAGATTTAGCATATTGAAAATATTGGAAGTGCGTGTCTCCTCAGGATTTAGCAACTTATATGTGTTACCTTTGGAAGATTTAGCATATTGAAAATTTTGAAAAATGCGTGTCTCCTCAGGATTTAGCAACTTATGTGTGTTAGCTTCAGAAGATTTAGCATATGGATGCGCATCTTTTCAAGATTTAGTAACTTATGTGCATTACCTTCCAAGATTTAGCATATAAAAAACAAAAACCTATAGTACAAGGGAAGCCCTATATATGCCCCCCTCCTTAACATGGCAAAAACATACTATTTTGACATGTTAAGGAAAGAAAAGAATAAGGATAAAGCCTTCCTCAGCATCAAGTCAATATCCAAAAACAACACCTAGTCCAAGCCAAGAAGGTCACAGCTCCTATGAGGCCATGGAAGGGACGAATGTAAAGAGATATCATGCAAGAAGTGAAAAGAAAGTAACCCTTATGAGGGATAGCACACTGTTCAGTTTCCAAGGTGAGAGATCTATCAACCATGGAAACCCAATGTCAAACAATGAAATAGGTTGTGATCAAGGACAAAGATCCTCAAGGCAAACCAAAATTTTCATGTATGATTGAATGTCACATAATAGATAGATACTGCTTACCCAAGGAAAGAGGTGAATCCCAAAAAGACAGAATGAAATGGCATCCTTGCCCCCCCGAGTGTAGGACAAAGATGGAAGAGGATACCTACTTCACAATGAAAGGAGATATCCTATTTACAACAATGTATACCATATTCTTAGTGAGGGATATTGACCCCTACATCCAAGAATATAGATAATCATGAAAAGGATATGTCACTCATGGAAAAGGATCCTCAAATGAAAGAGATCTTATCAACAAGACCCCCACCAAAGAGGAGTGCTTTGGATAAAATGTCATCTTTCAACAGCAGGAACAAAGATTCAATCATCAAGTCCCTTGTAAAACAAGAGGAAGAGGAATCTTTGGAATGAGGGAAACAACTCTAACACTAAAGCAAGGGTAAGAGTTTATAAAGAACATAATTTGCAACATAGAGAAGAAGTGACAACTTAGGACAACAACTTCTCATATAAGAAGGTTATCCATAGTCAAAATATCTATCAATATGATGAAATAATATTACAGTATAAACAAAAACCACTAAGCTAAGGAAAGCAGTTCCCTAGACAAAGAGAGAGAAGGAAGAACCTTGCCCCCTAGGGATGAAAGGCAAGGGATACCTTTGCAAAAGACATGTCCTAGAAAAGATATCTTGAATAATAGAAGAGAGCAATGGATGAAAATATATCATAATACAAACCATCGAGATAAATGAAAGAATAACCAATTAAGCTCAAAGAAGGAACATAATGGATTCTAAAAGACAAGAAGAAATATACCTCTTTCCCCCTAGTCTAGAGGAGAAAAGATCTATGTTATATCAAAATGAGGGGTAAAATTGTGAAGAAATCTCAAAGGAGAAATTTCTTTTCTTCTATATTTATGAATCAAATAATAAGGAGAAGGAACTTTGAAGAATATTTGCACATCTACATTGTGAACCATAGTTTGAACCTCAACATAAGTGTGGGAAGAACTAGGAATAGAAGATGAAGAATTAGGAATCGGATTAGGAAAGATAGGATTAGGATTAGGAAGATTAGGAAGGATACAATTAGGATTAGGAAGTTTAAGAATACTAGGAAAAGTGTAGGAAGTGATATGAATGGAAAATACAACCGAAGGAACACTTGGAAAAGGGTTGGAATAGAGATAAGTAATATTATGGTAAGAATGACATGAGGTAGGATCTTGATTTTCCATAAGGTCACTACTAAGGAGAAGAGCGTTAAGGGAATTCCTATCTTTCTCCACTAATGCATCATCACTAGAAGGAATCCTAAATTGAGGTGAAGGATGTATAATGTCATCTTCTTTTGCATAAGGGGAGTGTGTTCTAGAGAATATGTCATCCTTTTGTATCAAAAATTCTTCACAAGGAGGGGATAAATCAATGTATTTATCCAAGGGTTCATCCCAAAAAGTAGAATTATCCACAATGATTTCATGAGGAAGAGAGTAATCAACATCCAAATCCAAAGGTTCATCCCAAATAGGAGGATGATCTAAAATGGTTTCATGAGGAAGAGAATAATCAACATACAAATCCAAAGGTTCATCCCAAATAGGAAGATTATCATCCCTATCCATAAAGCGCATTGTAGGAGTGTCATAAGTTATTAAAGCTTGATCCCTAAAGGCGAAAAAGGGTAAATTGTATTGTAAAATAGGCTCATAGAAAAGACATATATTAGGAGAAGAATTAACATCAATCCCTAACTTATCTTTGTAAAGGTCAATTGAAGAGGTTGTGGAGGAAGATGAAATAGGAATAGGATCAACAGAGATCTCATTCAAACAATTTTCATCTTCACTTCCATGTACCTCATTAAGGGATCTATTCTTTTGAACAACAAAAGCCTCATCAAAGTACTCAAAACAAGAATCATACATTTTGAATACTAAAAGCATGAAAATGTAAATGTTTTTGTATTTTTAAAGAAATTTTACAATTTTTTTTGGATTTTTGAAATATAAATGGAAGGGCATAAAGAAACCTAATCTTAATACATGAAAAGATTAACCACAAATCTAACACAATAGGGCATCTAAATCCACAAAAGAAAGGAGAGTAAGTATGTCAGGTTCACCAAAATGAATAGAGGTAAAATGGATTCACCACTATTCAGATGTAGAAGGGGAAATATGAGATCTATTCTCAAAACCCAAATTCCCCAAAGAAGAGATCTGATTTGATCAACCTAGATGTTAATACACAATTGAATCAATTTTGTGAAGAATATGGAAGAGAGAGAGAGTAAATCCAATATTTCCCTATGGAGGAGGGTTATGTTTGGAAATCTGAAATAATAAATAGTAACCTCAAATTAGGGCAGATCTAGAAAATGTTGAATTCTGATGTCTGTGTGCACTTTCGAGAAAATTTGAAATCTGTCCTGGACTGGAAATGCTGAGACAGAGAAAACCTAGAAATATTTCCTAAAGATGGCTCATCTTGGGTTTAACCCTCATAAAAGGTCAAATACCATATTCTTTATTTGAAGTCCGATTCAAATTCTGTTCGTAGATCCAAGAAGTTTGCCGAAAAGGGTATCCAAATTTGCTCTCAAATCTGAAATTTTGCACCTGTACCTACAAGAAAATGGGGGTTTTTGTTGTATGTGGGGTTTGCCTTGGTCAAACCCCAGTTTGGAATCAACCTTAATATTGAAATTGAAATGGAGAATGATAGCAAGTAGTAGAAAAGGATCTAACAATGAAACTATGCAATTCAATACACATGCAATTGTATTTGAAATGTAAACAACTATATTGATATGAAAGCTTGTACAGAACAATAAATGTAAATCAAAGCTCCATGGTTGTATGCTTGGAATTCACCTTGGTAAGAGAATGAAATGGATCTTGAAGATGAACAAAAGGACCTTGAAGGAAGATCACACCATCATGATGGCTAGATCTAGGGTTTGAATGATAAATCTTGGATGCTTGAACCAAATCCCTTCAATGGCTTGAATGCTTGAATCCTTGATCTTCAATGGAGAACTTGGATGGAGAAGACTTGAATGCTTGAATGGATGCTTTCTTGAATGATCACCTTGAGAGCTTGAGTATGAAAACTTGAGATGAGATATGGAAACTTGATTGCAAAACTTGATGATGAAAATGAGAGAGGAAGGCCTCCTTTTATAGTGATCTAGGGCACACTCCTCTAGATGGGCCACCTTGGAGAATTAAATCCTAATTAGGTCCTTACCTTTAGAAAATATACCTAGATTAAATGCAATTAAAGGATTTACAATCCTGAAACTCAAAATGGCCGACCCGGAAGCGGGAAAATAAATTTTCTGAAAGCCCAAAGCCAGGAAATTCTAGAAACTGGAATTTTGGAGGAAGAGGTCAAAGTCAAGGTTGACCCTAACCTAGTTAGGGTCTTAGCTTGACCCTGACCTAGTCAGGGTCGACCTTAGACATTGACCCTGGTCCCAAGTTAATTTAGAACCAAGTCAGGAGGTCCTAGAGATGTCTAGAAACCTAGAACTGATGCCAGAACAGGACAGGATGTCAAGGATAGACATAAAATCCTATGATTACTAAGATGAAGGCTAGGAGGATCCATTTCTAAATCCTACGTAGAAAATAGAGCTATAGAAGAGTGAAATTCAGGAGAATCCTTAAGATCCTAATCCTAATTTCACCTAGAATGAAGTAGAAAAGAAGTGGAAAGCGGGGAGAAAGCCAGATCAAAGTAAAGATCAATTCAAGGCATCCAATATGACCCCAAACCACTTACTCAGAGGGCTAAATGCTCTTAACATGGAAGTGCTTCCATTTTAAGATGATACACAAACATACCACCACTTACCTTACATGCGCGCCATGGCATTGTTGGATGCACAACCATGCACTAGTCAATGTGTTACATTGGCAGCCTCTTGAATACTCAGGTTCTAAAACTTCAAACAACAAAGCCTCCATTTGATTATAAATATCTTCATCTTGGTAATCCATAGCATCATTTTCACTCAGTCCAATTTCAGAGCCATGCCAATCTTCTTCTTCATCATCACATCTCCCCTTTGCTTCATGAGGGAAAGGCCATAAAAAGATAATTCCAGAAGTTCTTGTTTGATGACATGGGATTCATACTTACAAAATCCCAAAAGGTTTCTTCCTCCTATCTTGTCCATTTTTCATGATCTTGAAATCCACTGTTTGATCTAGCCAAGGACCACACATAATTACCAAGCAATCTATGATGGGATTTGTCATCATCATGACATTCTTGGGATGACATCAAATCAGAAGAATCAGAAATAGAAATGTAGACTTCGGGTCTCCATGGAGGTATTTCAGCTTGATATTATGGTCCTGTAAAAACCTTCTTACAATAATAGTAGCCAAAGCATGAAGCTGACTCAGAGTGAGAAAATTGCTCCTCGTTACAATCAGACTCTACACAAGTTCTAGAACTAAAGTCTCCAGAATCAGAAACAGACAATGGGGGCATTGAACAATGTATTTTCTCTAATCCTTCACATTCTCAAGGCATTGTTTTAGTACCACACAACACGTCTTTGGAGCTTGGGGAGGAAGCAAAGACCGTGTCAAAATCAACATCATTTGAAATTCTATTAGGCAATATGCCATTTTCAATGCTTGAGACCAACATGCACATTTCAGAATCCTTGGCCTTTCGTCCACTATATACTTGTTCCTATGGTTTTTTTAGGACTGTCTTAAGACAAGTAGGAATATTGAATTGTCCCATCAGTTAGAACTTCCTCTGCCATTTCTTCACTTGCCAAGCTATCTATGCATTGCTCCTATTTGTGATCACAAACACTGTTTTGACTATGTACAAGTTCAGTAGTCACAGAACCATCTTTGCCGGTCTTGACAACCTCACTCAAGTAATAAATATAATTAGGTTCTTTTAGAGTAGTAGAGCCAAAAGTGAAGGATCTCAAGAGAAAAACCAAATTTTCGGCAACAAGATCAATGCAATTGTAATTTGCCATGTCTGTAGAAATTCAAATTCTCCACATTATCAATCAGACCATTAATCCATATTTCTCAATGTACCCAAAAAGTGGTCACTTGATGAAATAAGTCATGGTACATTGGATTTTTAATCCACTATCCACCTTTTTTACACTCCTGCAAGACTGCAAACTAACCTTAGCTGGCATTCGAGAGTGGCCTTAAAAACTGACTAACTGAAACTTTCGAGACCTGGCATCTTGGACATCGAATCATCTCCATAAAAGGATTATGAATCCATAATCAAATCACCAAAATAATCAAATGGCTAGTTGTAATTAATCACCAAAGTTAGCTCGTTAATAAAAATCAGGATATAAAATAGTGAAATATATAGAAACTGGGTTCGAATTTGGCTTTAAAAACTAGGCTAAACATGACATCAGGATCTGAAAATAGAGGCATTGATTCTTTGTCATACAAAGAGTATAATTCCATAATTAGGGCTCATGATGAATAACAAGGTGCATTTGGCAATTTGACAAAGGCTCTTAGAATTGCAAACCAGGAAACATAATAAAATAGTGATTTGTGCATATGGAATGACCTTGGAAAAGTATGCTAAAAGATTCATCAAGACTTCAAACTTGGCATACTTGTAGAATTTTTAGAGTAGAACACAATGGTACAACCCGTTTAGGGTCATCAATCATAGATCAAAACTTATAACATCATGAATAAGGGTACAGATCAATCTGCACATTTCACAACTTGTAAAACAACAGAAGTTGTATTTGGAATCGCATTTGCAAACTGAGCAAATGGATTCGTCATGAATTCAAAATGGAAAGATAAGAAGTATTTGACCCTTGGAATATGATGCAAAAGGAATTTTCTCAATAGGGTCAACTGGGTCAAAGATATGGCTGGTCAAACAGGCCCTTCCAGAATTCTGAACAATTACACAAGTGCATGACAATAACAAATTACCAACTTTGAGGGGTTCGAAACCTAATCAAACAGATTAAAAATTACTTGAAAGTTGGAACATAGGTTCTTTAATATGCATACTAAACATCCTCAAAGTGGTGGGTTATGAAACATTTCTGGACATAAGATATTCAAAGGAAAATTGGGCTACTATACTCTGTTTGACACTTAGGTAGAATTGTGCAAATTGACACTTGCTCAAAATGGGACTTCACCGAATGATTCAGGATGACAAAAAAACATCAGAGAATTCATGCACATACTGAATGGAGTGTAATAAACACCTGGAACACCTCATAGGCTTCAAATTGATAGCTGGGCACATATGCATGAAAAGCACTTATAGGGCTTCAAAGTGATGAAATTTTAACATGGTACTCAAAAACCCATGCTGTGTTTTTAGTCCCAATAGTAGCTCTGACTATGGACACATGCCCCATGCAGGCATGCAGAGAAACCAGAATCTTTGGTAGAAGTAGACCACCCCAAAATTTCAAATCACATTTTTCACTTTTCACTTCTTCAAAACTTCGAATAAGGAACCCCGAAACCAACTACCGAACACTTGAAGCAAAGCAACTTTACAAAATTTACAAAAAATTACAAAGGACTTCAAAAATCTGTCAGTAAGAGCCAAGTTTACCTCTATCAAATATTTAATTCTCATTTGCACAGATCCAAGGTAACCTGAGAACACTTCTTTTGCTGGCAAGACCAAACATACTGACATACAATTTCAGCATACCATAAAGAAAATAATCAGTATCTTCACTGTCACTTAGTATTTGAAAATCACTAGAATTCTAAAAATGCTGATTATTCTGCAATATAAAAATGTCACATTCTTTAAAACTCATAACCAGCTGAGGAAGAGAACATTCTGATTTAAACATACAACTAGACAAATGCTACCTGTCTTCAAAGATGGTTTGAACATCAAAATAAAAATTCTGAAACTCAACCTCTTGCACATCATGTGAATGTTCAAACAAATCATTTCTAACCGCAAATTGTGGCCCCAACTCTAACTCATTCTGAAAAACATTAAGATGTTGTACTGGGAAAACAAAAGACTCCAAATCTGCCTGTTGATTTATGCATTCTTCCCGATTCTTTTCAACCCCTTTTGAGAACACAACATCATTGTTCATTTCATCAAACTCTTGAAAGAACACACATACCTTTGGCTGAAAAAGGGAATCATTTATAGGACCTGAAACTTCATCCATTTCTTCATCAAACATTTTAAAACATGGCATAAATAGATCAACTGGCAGTCCCTTACATATATCCTCATCCTGACACATGTTTTCCGAACACACATCACTGTCATAAGGAGCACTATTAGCAATGCTAAGCTCAGTTTGACAAGACATTGCCTCAATTTTATTAACAATATTATAAACATCAATGTCAACATCAATCAAGTTGATTTCCATTTTTGGTGAAGAATCAAAATCAGTGTCCAAATGATAAGAGAAACTTTCCTGAAAACCTTCATAAACTGGTTCACACAAATCTGAAAGCAAATCTACTTGAACACTTTCAATCATGTTATCACTTAAACAACTTTCATTTTCATATTCAGAACTTGCCAAGTCAATGGAAGAATTTTGAAATGCTGAGACTGACTCATCATCACAAATTGAATGTATCTCAAACTTGACACTATCATTTTCACAAACATCAAATACCTCTAAATCTGAAAAATGAAAACCACTTAAATAACAAACCTCCTACTGCAAATCAGAAAGAGAAGGTATCAATTCTTGCTCATGAGAATCAATATGTTTATCAAATAAGTGATTACAAAGATCTCTTGCAAGATTTCTCAAGTAATCATCATTTTCAGCAATCACAACATCATCATATTTCTTCTCTTGAACTGTTATCACCGAGAATTCACTTTCCCCCAAATCAATTGACTGATCATTACTTTGAACTTGGGGTAGAATATGGAGATCACAAACAAAATTAGGGTCAAAATTCTGAAACAATTTTGAAGGCCCAATCTGATTTCTATTAGTTGAAATAACACTAGTTGGATCATAAGATTCACCTTGACGTTTACTACTCACTAGAATCACTGAATTAGTATCAACACTTGAGAAAGCCACCTCATGCAATCTTGTATTCTCAGCACCATGGAGCTTTGGCAATCTGAACTTTTTTATGCTTTCTATATTCGATGCTAGTTGAAAAGCATGATGAAGACTTTGTCATTCCTTGTCTCTTAACAAGTAACCCATCTTACCATTAAATGCGGCCAAGTAAATGACTAAGGACAATGCATCATGTGGCCTACATTTCTCAGGAATTCTTCTTAATGCTTTCACAAATTTGAGATTGAAATCATTAACTAACTCATTTTCTTCCATGGAAATGCCAATAAGATCAACTAATAGACTATATTCACAAATAAATTCTCCATATGTTTCAATGAATGCTGATTCAAAATCCTTCCAAGAATGGATAGAATGGTGGGATTGAAATGAAAATCACTCCCTAGCACTTCTCGCCAGTGACTGCACAAACAATCTCATAATCACATCTTCATGGCTGACATCAAAATCTTCAATCAGGTCCATGAATACACTCAAATGCTTTTCAGCTGATTCTTCTTTTCCCCCATTAAATTTGGGCAGGAAATTTCTAATTTCTGGGGGTATTATATTTGGGTAACCAGGAATACCCTCAAAGTCTAGAGGTGAATAACAATTATAACCTCTTCTATCTCCTGGCTGGGATACTCTTTTAGACATGACAACATTTGGAGATACACAAGGCTAGGAATACTTTGAATGCATTTTACTTTCTTCCTTTAATCAACCATAACCTTGTATATGTAAACTGAAGCATACATATTACACAGATTTTATCCACAATAAAACTAACATATCTCTTTGAAAATCATTTGCATACACCAATACACAACAACTGAATGTACTCAAAAACTTGTATGCAAACACTAATTCTTCCCTTTCACCTAGTGCCTAAAATCACTGAATAGGGAGACAATTTTTCACATGATTTTCATGAAACAACTTGGTATGAAAATCAAATACCTAGAGATGTTTTGATTGCTGCACATATATTGATCTGAAGCTTCTCCAAATCACCTTCAAACATTGGTAGAGCCACCACCTCTTTACAGAGGACCAAACTGAGACAACTGAGAACTTTCCTCAGATCTAAACCATCTTCAAAACCAGCAAACACAACACAACCATAACAAAATACTGGCTATTTGTCAAGATCACATATATATCAATATTTTGATTACAATTAACTAATCAAACAGAGATGCCAGAGTCACCACTCACATTCAGTGAGAAGATATAACAATTTATAAAAGAATTTGACTCTATACAATGGGAGTCCCCAGTAGAGTCGCCAATTTGTTAGCTATTTTTCTTGCAAGAATCCTATTACAAGCCTCAAATGCTTCTATTGAACTCTATGATTCCTAAACACCTGATTCCAAGCAAGAAAAGGCTAATTGATAAGGACCAAGTCCTTCTTCACTTCAGGCTCCACAAACCCAGGTGGGTGTACCTAATACATATTAAGTCTGCATACACAACACTTTCTCACTAAACCCTTTATGCAAACATGAAAACTGGTGGATTATGACAAGGATATTCATCCTTCTTCTCTTCAAACCTGGAGGCTCAGGTAGGCTAACCTATTAGATTCACTTCTACAAGGAATCACCAACATTTGTTTATATCCTTGATACAAACATTATCTTCTCAGTCCTTTCAAACATACATGAAAAGTAAATTGTCTTTTAAGTTTGATGATGAAATCCCTGCAAATCAAGGATAAACCAGTGCCTTATCCTAGGGTAGAGAGTCAGATAGCGAAACATACATCTATAGAAACCTTCCAAATGAAACAAAGACATAATCCAGATGAATTGCCTTACAAGTCACCCTTTCTTAAACATATTTAATCATCACATTCTTGTAGCAATCCTAAGCTTTCAGAAATTAACCTAAAGATTTAACCCTTTCCTTGAAAGGAACTAAAGACTAAATTCACAAATACATTATAAATGATGTCCTAAAACTGCCTTACAAATTCAAGACACAAAAGCTTTAGAATCAAAACAGGAAGACAACCAAAAACATCAAGGGAGTTCCAATGTATTCCAGTAGAAATCAATGTATCAATACATTCAAAATTTGACAAACATTCCAAGAATCGCAACAACGGAGCCAAGCCTCTCTGTATAGTAGAATTTTCGAAACATCCCCCTACAATGAGAGGAAAGATTATAGATATAGTAGAATTGAGTCATTTGAATACTAACTGACAACTATCCACCTTAGTACAAAATATCTTCAACATTCCTCTCATCTGCCCTGCAACTGATTCCCAAACTAATCTGATATGTGCAATCATTTCTCAAACTGGCCTGATTCTGATTTTTGTCCTCAGAATTTGAAACCCAAACTGCTCTCATCCACTTCACTGAAACTAAAAACATCATTGCCATTGGATTCCTTGTTTGAAGACCTTTCTGACGATATATAATACTTATGTATTCTGGCAAAAAATGAATTCCCAGGACAATTTTTCATGCACAGGCCTAGTCATTTAAATTTTTGCAATATTTTCCATAGTTTGAACTATGTCATTTCTCAAATCTTTTAAATTTGGCAATTTATTATATTATTTTCTGCACATACGTCAGGAATGACCAAGAAGTGCCAAGTGTCACGCTATGAATGGCTGCATGGACAAACCTCAGGTTGACCTCTGGTTGGGAGAACTAGCGACCATATGTATTCTCTAGATCTCATAACATAATCCTTAACTGCAATTTAGCTTTGTGATCTCATGAATGCTCTATCTCCAATTCACGAAATGAAATCTTGACCACGGGTTACATCCAGCGAACTAGCGACCAGGTCCATTCTTTGAATCATGGAATGCATTGACTTAACTGCTAGGATCTTAGCGACCTCGTGACTGCCTATTCTCTGAATCGCAAAATGGTTAGGGCCTAGCTACTAGCATTGAGTGAACTAGCGAGTGGCGGTCATCTAACCACCCGCTAAGTCACACAGTTATCGACTAACTATTGGCTCCTTCTCGCGACCACGCGAATACCCACCATGTGTTGACCTCATCTCTGTCACCGTCAGCGCTCTACAAAATTAACACTGGGCCCACCAACATAGAAACTGAGGTGCTAACACAGAGGGTCACATGCATAGCCTCCTCCAACCTTCAATCTTATTTCATATTGTGTGGATTTGTATATATTCACCTTAAATCGCACCTACGGGATGAATGTGGGATAATGCATTTTGGATTTTAAAGCATTCCCTACACTTTGTACCAAAATTGGGGGTCCCACCATCGCACGGAGACCTCCAACCAAGCGGGCCTGCCAAGAACCCTTCAGCTCTTCGTTTACAATGCAATAGAGTGCTAGCATATAAAAATGACAATAAATCCCATTCTCTGCCGCATGTGGGATAATACAGTTTACCTTTTTTCAAAAGCCTGAGCTCCTGCTTCTTTCACAAGTCCACACCATTATTTGCTGAGTGTGCTGGCTCTTTGTAACTTGCGTAAACCATACTCACATTTTCTGGTATTCAAAACTACTCACGCACCTTCATCCATTGCATTACATATTGATTGCTACACTAGAGGCAAGCATGTCATGAGGCATCCATTTGCAATGCCAATACTTTAATTAGCAGGCTCCATTGTTTAAAATGCTGGCAGCCTCATTTCTTATTGTGTGGGTTTCCAATTTAAGTGTGTGATCTTCATATCTACGCTGGCATCTCTGTTATGCTTTGTACCAAGAAGCCTCCAATTTCCTGAGCTCACCTCTTATCTTGTGCGCTAGCCTCTCACTGTTATTCATGTGCTGGTAGTCCCCAAGCTCACCTACGTAGGCTACCATCACAACTAGGTGCGCACTCACCCTCTATGTGTGAGTTTCCTTTCTTCTAATTGCTGGCATTTACCTATTTCTACTTTCTTTATCTGGGAACCTCTATTTCTATCTTGACTGCCTCCTTACATTGAAAGCGCAGGGTCCTTTTGTTTGCCATGGGCCACCCCCATCACACTAACGTGAGACCCTTTATGCTTGGCAAAAGAACTTCCATTTTCATTTGCAACTTGTACATTATGCAAGGAGCCTTTTCATTTGTTAGCCACTCTTCACATTACATTGGCCTTAAATTAATGTGTGGGCTTCTCTATTATCATACACTGGCATCCCTCTGAGATTTCACAGGCTTAGCAAGAACACAAATCCCCCAATCTATTCACACATACCCCTTTGTATTGCACTGGATTCCTTTAAAATGCATGGGGCCTCCTTTCATAATGTGCAAGGCATTGTCCACTTTGATTTGGAGCATGGTTTTCATGCTTGCGCAAGCCATCACCTATTTGTGCAAAGTAGTCCCCTCCTTGTTCTCATGCAGATAGTATGTGAGTCCCCACATTCTATACGCTACCATTATTCATTTGTAGCAACATTCATATGCGCTGACCCTTTTGTTGTCTTACGCACCTCTATAAAATTCACTACACTTTGTAACATGTTACAAACATACCGCCACTTACCATACATGCACACCATGGCATTGTTGGATGCACACCCACGCACCAGTCAACGTGTTACATTGGTGGACTCTTGAATACATAGGTTCTAAAAGTTCAAACAACAAAGCCTCCATTTGATTATCAATATCTTCATCCTGGCAATCCATAGCATCATTTTCACTCGGTCCAATTTTAGAGCCATGCCAATCATCTTCATCATCATCATAGCTCCCCTTTGCTTCTTGAGGGAAAGGCCATAGAAAGATAATTCCAGAAGTTCTTGTTTGATGACATGGGATTCATACTTACAAAATCCCAAAAAGTTTCTTCCTCCTGTCTTGTCCATTTTGTTAGGAATGAATGCTGAAGCCTTTGGCACTCATTCTGTAGCAGTGGTTGTTGCATTCATGACTATGATTGTCATTGATGTCAACGCAGTGTTATTTTAGAGTTTAGCAGAGAAGCAAGCACAATTTTGTTTTGCGCACATGTTATATTGTAGATTGAGTTATGTGTAGTTGATAGTATGTTCTTTGTTGTGTTATTAGCCTATGGTTAAGAGCGCAAAAAGAAATTCATTTATTCATGAAAGTTATAAGCATTTTGGTGGAAGCAGTATTCTGGCATTATTCCTATGTAGCGGTTTTTGGTAATCAGAGGATATCTCCTAATCAGGATGGAATCTGATTCTGTGCAGTTAAAGGAAAGTTTGAGACTCATTGGTGGTGACGTGGTTCACAGTGCAAACTTTGAGGTCACACGATTGGAAAGTTATTGTATCTGGAAGCTGACAGTTTTATGTAATTTTGATGTAGCGTGTTGAAATTATTATTTTGTATTTGCATGTCGACTCATTTGTAATTATTTGAGTGTGGTATAAAGGAAGGAATTTTTTATTTGTTATGTGAGGATTTTAATAGTTGTGATATGAAGTTGTGAAAGTTGTGATGCAAATGAATGCATGAAGTGAAGAAAAGAGCTAATTCAGTGATGAAGGAAGAGTTGCGAAGTACAGAGATCTGGATTTGTGATCTTGTGTAGTAGAGAGTGTGGTTTTGGCACAATGTGAAGGAGGTAACATATTTCATATTATTCTATTGAATAATCCTAAAATTTGTTGGACAGTGAGTTTAGAGATCTTGCCTTGAAGCTATTTGGGCAGTGGGTCCTTCTATCTTCCATAACTCCTAACAGGGTTAGAATCTTTTAACAGGGATTCAAAATCTCCTAACAGAGATTCATATGTATTGAATGTATTTCATAAGACTCCTAACAGGGTCCATCCTCTAACAAGGAACTTTCATATTAGTGCATCATTTTGTGGGCATCATTCCCACCAGGGTTTACTCTTTGATCAAGAGGTTCCCTAGTTAACATATCTTGTGTTATTGTGTCATTGTGTATGATTATCTTTCTATGGTTGGTTACTGCATTAATTATATGGTTTAAAGCTATTGAAGTTGATATTGAAGATAATGTTGATAAATGGTTTAATTATTAGATAATTGATTCAAGAATATGGTCATTTTGCATCTAAGTGTCCTAAGAGAGTTAAGAAGTATAGAAATAATTTTAAGCCTAGAAGATCTAAAGAATGTTATTATGAAAATGATGAAGAAATTGAAGTAGGAATTGAAAGACATTTGAGTGACAGTGATAATGTTAACTTTGATGACATAGGATTTGTAGCAATTAAGGAAGAAAATTCTGAATCTAAGATTAAAGAAGAAAAAGCCTTAGTTTCCCAAGTTGAAAAGAAAGTTGATTGGATTATAGATAGTGGTTGTTCACATCATATGACTGGTGATAAAGGAAAATTCATAAAGTTTAACAGTTATGATGGAGGAATTGTTAGAGTTGGTAACAATGCACCTTGTTTGATTAAAGGTATAGGATCTATTACTCTTGATGGAAAGACTAATACTGATGATGTTTACTTTGTTGATGGATTGAAACATAATCTTTTGAGTGTTGGAAAGTTAGTGGATAAGGGATATCAAGTTTGGTTTACTAAGAAAACTTGTGTGATTAAGGATAAAGATGGAAATCTAATTGGAACTGGATCTAGAACCAGAGGTAATGTATTTTTGTTGAACCCTACTGAGATGACATGCTTGATGACTAAGATTAATGACAATTGGTTATGGCATACAAGGTTTTGTCATATAAACTTTGATAATATTTTGAAAGTAAGTTCTACACTTGCAGTAAGAGATTTACCTAAGATTATGAAGCCTACTAACATGATTTGCAAGGAATGTGTGATGGCTAAGCGGAAAAGGAGTTCATTTCCTAGCAAGAAGTTCACATCTATAGAAAAGTTGGAGATTGTTCATACAGACTTGAGCAGTCCTACTAGGACTAGAGGATTCTATGGAGAAAGGTATTTTATGATTCTTGTTGATGATTTTACAAGAAATATGTGGATTGCATTTTTTAAAGAAAAATATGAAGCATTTGATAAGTTTAAGGTCATGAAGAATAAAGTTGATAATGAATCAGGAATGAGGATTAAATGTTTGAGATCCGATAGAGGTGGATAATTTACATCTAAAGAGCTTAACACTTTTTGTGAAGTAAATGGTATTAAGAGACAGTTATCAGCCCCTAGAACACCTGAACAAAATGTCATTGCAGAAAGAAGGAATAGATCAGTGACTGAAGCAGCTAGAGCTATGTTATTTGAAGGTGATTTGGAAAAGACATTTTGGAGAGTAGTGAATACAATAGTATATACAATGAACAGAGTACAAATCAAAGCAGACACAAACAAGACACCTTATGAATTGTGGTTTGGACATGCACCCTCAGTTAATTATTTTAGAATTTTTGGAAGCAAATGTTATATTAAGAGAGACGATGATATAGGAAAGTTTGATCCTAAAGGTGATGAAGGAATTTTTCTTGGATATTCTTTGAAAAGAAAAACATATAGATGTTACAATAAGAGAACTAAAACTATTGTTGAAAGTGCAAATGTAAAGTTGATGAGAAGTTTAAAATTGAGGAAAGAATGCTTGCTTATGAATCTGATGAAGGAACTAACCCTGAGCCTAACATTGAAACTACTGAACAATTTTTTGAGACTAATAATGAATTGTTGAATGAAATTCATGCTGAAGAAAATAGAGAAGAATCTAGAGAAGAATCTACAGTTGAAGAAAGATCAATGACTATGACACCTAACATGTATATATCAAGACATCATCTTGTTGAGCAAGTTATTCAAAGTTTGGACAGAGGAGTTATGACTAGAAAGAAGGTACATTTATGTTTGATTTCTCAAATTGAACCTAAGTCTACTAATGAAGCTTGTGAAGATGAACATTGGATTAAAGCTATGAAAGAAGAATTGGATCAGATTGAAAAGAACAAGACATGGGAATTGGTCCCTAGACCTAAAGATAAAAATGTGATTGGAACTAAATGTGTATTTAGGAACAAGATGAATGAACAAGGAGAAGTAATTAGAAACAAAAAAAGATTGGTATGTAAGGGATACTCACAGCAAGAAGGAATTGAATATGAAGAGACTTTTGCCCCTGTGGCAAGACTTGAAGCAGTAAGAATATTTTTGGCTCATGCAGCATTTAAGAAATTCAAAGTGTATTAGATGGATGTCAAGTTAGCATTTCTAAATGGTGAATTAGAAGAAGTCTACATTGAGCAGCCTGAAGGTTTTCCTTTGACTCAAGAAGGAGACATGGTATGTAAACTAAAGAAAGCATTGTATGGACTAAAGCAAGCACCTAAACTTGGTATGCTAGATTAGATAAGTATTTGTTAAAATTGGGATTTACAAAAGGAACAACTGATAGTAACTTATACACAAAAGAAATTGAGAATGGATTGTTAGTTTTGGTTATTTTTGTTGATGACATTATTTTTGGAGGAGAAGATGAATCTAGCAACAAATTTGCTGATGAAATGAAGACAAAATTTGAAATGAGTATGATTGGAGAAATGAAATACTTTTTGGGATTACAAATAACACAAAACAAAGATGGTATCTTTATAAGTCAGATAAAGTACTTGAATGATTTGTTGAAAATATTCAGTATGGAGAATTGTAAACCAGTTGGAAAACCTATGGTTACAGGACATAAACTATCTAGTAAAGATGAGACACCAGAAGTTGAGCAAAAGAAATACAGATCTATGATTGGTGGATTGCAGTACTTGACACACACTAGACTTGATATACAACATTTAGTTGGAATGGTAGCAAGATTTCAAGCTGAACCTAGAGAGTCACATTTTGTAGAAGTATTAAGGATATTGAGATATCTTAGAGGCATAATGGACTATGGACTGTGGTATGAAAATTCTGATGATTTTACCCTATGTGCATAAACTGATGCTGATTGGGGAGGCAGCGTTGATGACAAGAAAAGCACCAGCGGTAAAGCCTTTTTTCTTGGAGAAAGATTAGTTTCTTGGTTGAGCAAAAAGCAGAATTGTATCTCACAGAGTACAGCAGAAGCAGAATATGTAGCAGCAACAAACAATTGTAATCAGATAATTTGGATGAAGCAGATGTTGATGGACATTGGAATCAAGTTTGATGAGCCTATTGTCATATATTGTGACAATACAAGTATAGTTAGTATGTCTAAGAATCTGGTTTTATATTCTAAAACAAAGCATATAGAGATCAAGTATCATGTTGTAAGAGAGAAAGTTGCAAATAAAGAAGTCAGACTGGAGTACATAAGCACAAAGGAGTAGATAACAGATATATTTACTAAGCCTTTTCCTAAGGATACATTTGAGTATCTAAGAGGTATGCTTGGAGTTATGCCCCAACCTAATTTTGAGTAATGATGCAGTTGGTTGCATCCATCTAGTGGTTTATGGCCCTATCTATTTTCTGGATTGGATGTTGGTACTTCCTCTATGGGGGAGTATGTTTATTTGAGCTGAGTCATTGAGGACTCTTGTGAATATATTTTATGAATAGTGTCTTTTGACATTGAGCTATTGTTTGATGTAGTGATAGAATTTATGTCATTGATGTCAATGGGGGAGAGAATCATGAAAAACATTGAGGAACTAGATTTGTTGGAGAGATTGAATAGGATAATGAAACAAGATTTGATTGATGATGAGCAGCAGTGATTGGATTTTTGGAACATTGGATGTTTTTCATCTAGGTTGCCATCAATGCCAATGGGGGAGATTGTTAGGAATGAATGCTAAAGCCTTTGGTAGTCATTATATAGTAGTGGTTGTTGTATTCATGACTATGATTGTCATTGATGTCAACATAGTGTTATTCTGGAGTTTAGCAGAGAAGTAGGCACAGTTTTGTTTTGTGCACATGTTATATTGTAGATTGAGTTATGTGTAGTTGATAGTATGTTCTTTGTTTTGTTATTAGTGTATGGTTCAGAATGCAAAGAGAAATTCATTTATTCATGAAAGTTATAAGCATTTTGGTGGAAGCAGTATTCTGGCAGTATTCCTGTGTAGCAGTTTTTGGTAATCGGAGGATATCTCCTAATCGGGATGGAATCTGATTCTATGCAGTTAAAGGGAAGTTTGAGACTCATTGGTGGTGATGTGGTTCATAGCACAAACTTTGAGGTCACATTATTGGAAAGTTATTGTATCTGGAAGCTGACAGTTTTATGTAATTTTGATGTAGCGTGTTGAAATTATTATTTTGTATTTGCATGCCGACTCATTTGTAATTATTTGAGTGTGGTATAAAGGAAGGAATTTTTTCCTTTTTATGTGAGGATTGTAATAGTTTTGATATGAAGTTGTGAAATTTGTGATGCGAATGTATGCATGAAATGAAGAAAAGAGATAATTCAGTGATGAAGGAAGACTTGCGAAGTACAGAGATCTGGATTTGTGATCTTGTGTAGAAGAGAGTGTAGTTTTGGCACAGTGTGGAGGAGGTAACATATTTCATATTATTCTATTGAATAATCCTTAGATCTATTAGACAGTGAGTTCAGAGATCTTGCCTTGAAGCTGTTTAGGCAGTGGGTCCTTCTATCTTCCATAACTCTAAACAGGGTTAGAATCTTTTAATAGGGATTCAAAATCTCCTAAAAAAGATTCATATGTACTAAATGTATTTCATAAGACTCCTAATAGGGTCCATCCTCTAACAAGGAACTTTCATATTAGTGCATCATTTTGTGGGCATTATTCCCACCAGGGTTTACTCTTTGATCAAGAGGTTCCCTAGTTAACATATCTTGTGTTATTGTGTCATTGTGTATGATTATCTTTCTATGGTTGGTTACTGCATTAATTATATGGTTTAAAGCTGTTGAAGTTGATATTGAAGTTAATGTTGATAAATAGTTTAATTATCAGATAACTGATTCACCCCCCCCCCCCCCTCTCAGTTATCTTGGTGGTCTTTACTTTCTAACACATTTTTCATGATCTTGAAGTCCACTGTTTGATCCACACAAGGACCACACTAAATTACCAAGCAATCTATGATGGGATTTGTCATCATCATGACATTCTTGGGATGACATCAGATCAGAAGAATCAGAAATAGAAATACAGACTTCGGGTCTCGATGGAGGTATTTCAGCTTGATATTATGGTCCTATAGAAAAATTCTTACAATAATAGTAGCCAAAGCATGAAGCTGACTCAGAGTGAGAAAATTGCTCCTCGTTACAATTAGACTCTACACAAGTTCTAAAACTAAGGTCTCCAGAATCATAAACAGACAATGGGGGCAGTGAACAATGTATTTTCTCTGATCCTTCACATTCTCGAGGCATTGTTTCAGTACCACACAACACGTCTTTGAAGCTTGGGGAGGAAGCAGAGATCATGTCAAAATCAACGTCATTTGAAACTCTATTAGGCAATCTACCATTTTCAACGCTTGAGACCGACATGCACATTTCAGAATCCTTGGCCTTCCATCCACTATATACTTGTTCCTATGGTTTTCTTAAGATTGTCTTCACACAAGTAGGAATCTTGAATTGTCCCATCAGTTAGAACTTCCTCTGCCATTTCTTCACTTGCCAAGCTCTCTATTCATTGCTCCTGTTTGTGATCACAAACACTGTTTTGACTATGTACAAGTTCACTAGTCACAGAACCATATTTTTTGGTCTTGACAACCTCACTCAAGTAATAAATATAATCAGGTTCTTTTAGAATAGAAGAGCCAAAAGTGAAGGATCTCAAGAGAATAACCAAATTTTCGGCAACAAGATCAATGCAATTTTGATTTTCCATGTCTGCAGAAATTCAAATTCTCCACATTTTCAATCAAACCATTAATCCATATTTCTCAACTTACCCAAAAAGTGGTCACTTGATGAAATAAGTCATGGTACATTGGATTTCTAATCCACTATCCACCTTTTTTACACTCCTACAAGACTGCAAACTAACCTTAGTTGGAATTTGAGAGTGGCCTTAAAAATTGACTGACTGAAACTTTCGAGACCCGACATCCTGGACACCGAATCATCTCCATACAAGGATTATGAATCCATAATAAAATCACCAAAATAATCAAATGGCTAGTTGCAATTAATCACCAAAGTCAGCTTTTTAATAAAAATTAGGATATAAAATAGTGAAAAATATAGAAACTGGGTTCGGATTCGGCTTTGAAAACTAGGCTAAACATGACATCAGGATCTGAAAATAGAGGCATTGATTCTTCATCATACAAAGAGTATAATTCCACAATTAGGGCTCATGATGAATAACAGGGTGTATTTGGCAATTTGACAAAGATAGGCTCTCAGAATTGCAAACCGGGAAACATAATAAAATAGTGATTTGTGCATATGGAATGACCCCGGGAAGCTATGCTAAAAGATTCATCAAGACTTCAAACTTGGCATACTTGTAGTATTTTCAGAGTATAACATAGTGGTACAACCCATTCAAGGTCATCAATCACAAATCAAAAGTTATAACGTCACGAATAGGGGTACAGATCAATCTGCACATTTCAGAACTTGTAAAACAACAAAAGTTGTATCTGGAATCACATTTGCAAACTGAGAAAATGGATTCATCATGACCTCAAAATGGAAAAATAAGAAGTATTTGACCCCTGGAATATGATGCAAAATGAATTTTCTCGATAGGTTCAACTGGGTCAAAGATATGGCTGGTCAAATAGGCCCTTCTAGAATTTTGAACAATTACACAAGTGCATGACAATAACAAACTACCAACTTTGAGGGGTTCGAAACGTAATCAAACGGATTCAAAATGACTTGAAAATTGGAACATAGGTTCTTTAATATGGATACTAAACATCCTCAAAGTGGCGGTCATGAAACATTTCTAGACGCAAGATATTCAAAGGCAAACTGGGCTACTATACTCTATTTGACACTTAGGCAGAATTGTGCAAATTGACACTTGCTCAAAATGGGACTTCACCGAATGATTCAGGATGACAAAACAACATCAGAGAATGCATGCACATACTAAATGGAGTGTAATAAACACCTAGAACACCTCATAGGATTCAGATTGACAGCCGGGTACATATGCATGAAAAGCACTTACATGGCTTGAAAGTGACGAAATTTTAACATGGTACTCAAAAACCCATGCTACATTTTTAGTCCCAACACAACATTCAAAAACTTCAAATTTTATCAGATGGATGTTAATTCAACATTCTTGAATGGAGAGCTAAAAGAAGAAGTATACATTGAGCATCCAAAAGGATTCACCCTATCAGACAGACCTGATATGGTATGCAGATTGAAGAAAGAACTCTATGGACTTAAGCAAACCCCTAGAGCATGGTATGAGAGACTTGATGGATATCTAACAAAAATTGGATTCAAGAAAGGAGCAGCAGATTGTAATCTATTCATAAGAGAGACATCTGAAGGACTACTCCTTGTAGCTATATTTGTTGATGACATTATCTTTGGGGGTAACGAAAAACTTAGTGTAGAATTTGCTAAGGAGATGCAGAGTGAGTTTGAGATGAGCATGATTGGACCTATCAAATACTTCTTGGGATTGAATGTGTAGTAGATAGAGAAAGGTATTTTCAATAATCAGTCCAAATATGTGAAAGAGATATTGAAGAAGTTCAAGATGGATGATTGCAAGCCAGTGGGTATACCTATGATAATAGGATGCAAGCTTCCAAAAGAAGATGATTCTCCAGTAGTAGATACAACATTATACAAGTCTATGATTGGTAAACTCATATATCCTACTCAAACTAGACCAAACATTTCTAATGCAGTTGGAAGATTTGCAGCAGAGCCTAAACAAAGTCACCTCATGGAAGTAAAGAGAATATTCAGATATTTACAGGGCACTATAGATTATGGCCTATGGTATCCTAACTCAGAGAATGTTGAGCTTCATGTATATATAGATGTAGATTTGAAAGGATGTCGTGATGATAGAAAGAGTACATTAGGTGGAGTAGTGTTTCTTGGTGACAGACTTGTCACTTGGACAAGCAAGAGGCAAAATTATATTTCTTAGTCAACAATAGACGCAGAGTATGTTGCAGCAGCCCTAAATTGTTCTAAAATAGTTTGGATCAAGAAGATGATAAATGACTTTGGTATTCAGATTGATTATCCTATTGTTATTCATTATAATAACACTAGCACTATCAATATGTCAAAGAATCCTGTGATTCATGCAAAGACAAAGCACATAGAGATTAAGTATCACTTCCTTAGAGAAAAGGTGGTAGAGAATGAAGTCAAGTTGGATTATGTAATTACTAAAGATCATTTAGTAGATATATTCACAAAGCCCTTACCAAAGGATACTTTTGAGTATCTTAGGGAGAAGCTGGGAGTAATTCCCTTCCCCAATTCTACTTAGAAGTAAGAAGAAAGGGCATCAGTCCTCTAGGACTAATGGATGGTTGACTACTCTACTTCAGGAGTAGTACTAGTGCTTAAAAGAGTTGGCACCCTTTTCCATTGATGTCAAAGGGGGAGTAATATATAGTCATGAAAAATAGAAGTAAAGAAGGAGCAATATACTAAGGGGGAGTAGTATTCAGTCATGGAAGCAGTTCAGTTGAGGAAATGAAGAATATTGAAGAATATTGCAGTAGATGGAGGATTCATCCTTGGAGGAGTTTGATGAGGAAATGGAGAATGTTATAAAATAATTATTCATTTGGGTTGATGGTGTTTTTCATTCCATATGTTGCCATCAATGCCAAAGGGGGAGATTGTTGGAGATTTGCCAACAAGCCAATGCTGATTGTATGTTTGTCATTGATGACATATATGGTAAGTAGCATGTGTGGAAGACTTATGCAGTAATATTTGAGTATATGTAGGATGGACATGTTATCAAAATGATATCATGGACACAAAGACTAACTGCTAGTACAGATAGTTATGTAGCAACTTGTGTCAGCAATGTTCCTAACAGAGCTACATGCAGTGTTCTGTGAGTGATTGTTCATATAGTCATCATGGATCCTTGCACCTTTGGATATGTGATGAAGACATGTTAGTGATGTTACAAGCATGGACGCAGAGTTTGATGATCAATAGAAGTGAAGTTATGCAGTCACCATTCATCAGTAGCAGTTTCCTATGTTTATTCAGAAGATTCGACAAAGATTATATGGGTTCAAGATTGCGCCTATCATTATGATATGCGACCTTGAATTAGTGATTGGAGAAGAGTTAAAAATGTTTGGTTAAGAGCGCATGATGTAATTTATCTTGAGAAGAAATTTTTAGTTACTTTGGTAGAGCCGACAGTGTGTAGTGTGCATCTATATTTATTAATATTGGACAAGTCCCAGATTGTGTTGTGTGCTTAGTAGAGCCGAAAAAATGATTATTGGAGTATGTTATGGTTTCTCTAATATGATTTCAAGGTGGTTCTATTAGGCTGACTTGATTATATCATTTAGAGGAAACATATTTATAGGCAGTCATTTGTGATTGCTAAAGTATGGTTGAGAGTTGATTATGAAGAGCAGAGAAGAGTGTGCGAAGTGTTGAGCCATCAAAAGAAGGTCTATGTGACCAAGAAAAGAGATAACACTATACATTGGAACTGATCTAGATAATAGGTCAAAGCATAGTTAACCAAGATCCAGATATAGTGTGTATTTGTTATTCAAAAGGTTGTAGCCTTCACCCCTTTGAGTAGTGTGCTCTTGGATAGTGCGTCCTCACCCCTAACAAGGTTAATTGTAAAAGAATCCTAATAGGGTCTGACCATTGACTAGGTCATTATACTAAATACATTGTAAATCAAATCCTAACAAGGTTAAGGATCTTCTAACAAGGATCATAAAACACTAGTGCAAATTATTAGTGGGTGTCAATTCCCACCAGGGTTTTTACCTATTTGGGTTTCCCTGTAGCCAAAATATTGGTGTTGTGTTCAAGTGTTCTTTCATTTTGTTTATGATTTATGTTTAAGTATACCTAATTGGTTAAAGAATTGAAACTTGTAGATAACTAATTCACCCCCCCTCTTAGTTATCTCTTGGGACTATTCCTAACATGATATAGGGCACAATCATCTAGAGGGGCCACCTTGGGGAATTAAATTCCAATTAGGCCTTAACCCTTTAGAAATAGACCTAGATTAAATGAAATTTAAGAGTTTACCATTTCGGAGAACAAAACAGCCAACCCGAAAGTGGGAAAATAAAATCTTTGTGAAACTCGACATCCCAAAACTTCCAAAATTTGAAAAATGGACCTAGGGTTAGGGGTGAGGTAGTCTCTACCCTAGGTTAGGGAAGAGGTCATCCTTGACCTAGGTTAGGTACTAGGTCATCTTTGACCCTTGAGGTCATCCTTGACCTAGAAATTCAAGACCTTCAGATTCTCATAGAAAGTCTATAGAAATGAGGCTGGATAGAGGGAGAGAGAAGTAGAACAGGGGGGAAACAACCAGATCCATGCAAAGACCCAATCAAGGTGCTTGACATGACCCCATACTAGTTACTTAGAGGGATAAATGCTCTTAACATGGAAGTGATTCCATTTTAAGATGATACAATTTGATGTGAAGCTGGCATATGTATGGTCGAATATTGATATAAATAAAGGAGAACCTTTTTGTATCTGATAGTGGCACATGTGGTAAAAAATGTGTAGTGTGAGCCCATGGTAGTAATGTATGTGAGAAGTGATATCTTAGGTGAAAAATTATAGATATAGTTAGAGCTTACATACCAATATCAATAGATTAGATAGTTGAAGATCTACTAGTGATTGTGGTGATAGAGCTAAATTATTGAAATGTTCATGCATATTTAGATGATATTCAATGAGTTAATTTTTCTATTATATCTACTTTGATATTTCAATTGTATAACGGTAGTTACTCCAACTAGATATGAGCATATCTAAAGTGAGCATAAGTGATAGTGTATCTTTGTATAAATCACCTTAACTGATGTTACCCTAACAGGTGTTTTTATTTCATGAGAACTAACTTCTCCATGGTTTTTTGTAGTTTGGGTTTTCCATGTAAATATTGGTGTTCTATGTGTTGGTGTTCCTTTGTTTACATGTTTATAATTTTTGTAGATGTTTTATGTGCTTAATTGATAGATCACATGTTTTTATTATTGTTTCTTAATAGTTTACCAACAGAGTAAAAGTTTGGAAAAGTGCATGGGAATAATTGATTCACCATCCCTCTTACATATTTGACCTATCCAACAATTGGTATACGAGATTAGTCCCTTGTAGATAGAGATTAATTTCTTGAGGGAGATCTTGGTTTCTTGCACATATTGAAGGAGGATTCTATAGTGAAGAAGATTGGAAAATCATGATGAGTGATATTGAAGGTACCAAATCAGAAAATGAGGAGACGAAATAAAATATGAAGGAAGAAAATTATTGCATTGCAAAATTGAGAGATTGGATTAAGAGGTTCAAAGAAAGGCACCGAGAGGTTAGTCAAGAGTTGAAGGAATCAAAAGATAGAGTTGTTTCTATGGAAAATGAATTGAGGGAATTGAAAGAATCAAAAGATAATGGTACAAATCTAGATCAGGAACTTAAAGAGAAGATAATTGAGAGGAAGCTTGATGAAAAAGATCGAAGGGAAGAAGGTATCAAGGCAAGACTAAATTACAAGTTAAAAAATGCTTGGTTAGAAATAATGGAACTAGAAATGGAAATGGAGGAATGGAAAGAGATTGATGAAGATTTTAAGGAGATGACTAGAAAGAATTTAAAAAAAAAGAAAAGCTAGAGTTATAACTAAAGAAGCTGAGGTTAGAATGAAAGGTATGTGAGATCAGTACTATCTTGGATCAATTATTATCCTCTCAAAAAGGACACCAGGATAAAGAAGGATTAGGTTTTATCGGTGAATACTCAAGTTACACGGATAAAGGAAAGGAGAAGGTAATTAAAGATGATCAATGCAAAGGTTGAAGTCATAAGTGAGGTAAAAAACTAGAACACATCTATAAAATGGAGTCCAGTAAGATAACCAAATGATTAAAGGTATTTATCTTTCAACAATTGCTATTATATTTTAAATTTTTTTGGTAATACTGTTAGGAATGGGAACAGTGAGGGGGGGGTGAATCAATGTTCTATAATTAATGTTTTTCTACTTCTTGAAACTTAGCCCAATTACTTAAATACTGAAATGAATAGTAAAGAAAATAAAAAAATCAACCATAACACATAACACAAGATATGTTTAGGGGGAAACCTTGGCTAGCACCCGGTGGGAATTAGCACCCATGAATAATTGCACTAGTCTTATGAACTTGTTAAGGTTCCTTTTCCCTGTTAGGAGAAATCTTTACAATGCTGAGTACAATGACTCCGTCAAGAGTCTGATAGAACAAACCCTATTAGGGGTGGATGGCTCACTGCCAGAGCTCACTGCTCAATAAAGAAAGCTACAGCCTCCTAGTTATCAAATACAAACTATATCTAGAAGGGTGAACTATTGAGCTATGACATTGTCATTGGATCAGTTCCTTTTGTGCGCTATTACTCTAACTTATTTTAGAGCTTTATATCATAGTGACTGAGCTTGCATACTTCTACTCTTCTTTATATCTTCCATACTCTTCTTTATTATCTTGATGTATCTCAAATACAAAAGTGCATGTCATATATATACATGCTAAATGGACACAACCAAAACTAAATATTGTGTCAGCATAAAACCTAACACATACAACGCTTCCAAATTAATTGTCTCAAGTGTGTTTACATACAATGATAATAACATGTTTACATCACTATTACAATAGGCACATAGCCTTTACAAAACAAAATGATACACGCTAATAAAAACATTCCTGTCGGCTGCATGCTCTGTTCTGCTTTGCCGCTTAGCTACTAGTGTCACCTAAACTTGTTGTAACATCTCGATACTATCATATCTGATCATTTCTTCTTAGACTTAGCATAATAACATACTCAAAAGCTTATACCCAAGGGTGCATACCAAAAATTGATCATAAAAATGTGCTTTGATGCTCTGATCATTAGGTGCTTCACTGTCTACTCTATCTTCTATACTTAGCTGAATTATGATCTTCCAAGTTAGTGCGCTAACTATCAAAAATTCATATGAATTTGTTGCCACAATGGCAACACAAAAATAGTCACGTGTTCTTAGTAAATTCAAATTTCCAACAATATCCCCCTTTGTCATTAATGGCAACAAAGGAATATGGCTAAGTTGCTAAACTTAACTTTACACAAAAATTTTGCTATCTTATAATCTTATCCTTTTCTGCATACTGTAGATCATATACTATTCTATCTCCCTTATACCATATATTCTACTCGCCCTTTGACATTAAAGACAAATGTACTAAAAAAAAAAGGGAAACCTTTAAGTACTTATTGAATAGGTGTAAAATGGATTCACCACTATTCAGATGTAAAGGGGGAAATATGAGATCTATTCTCAGAACCCAAATTCCCCAAAGAAGAGATCCAATTTGATCAACCAAGAAGTTAATACACAATCGAATCAATTTGTTGGTTAATATGGAAGAGAGAGAGATTAAATCCAATATTTCCCTATGGAGGAGAATTATTATGTTATACGTGGAATTGAAATACAAATACTAACCTCAAATGGAGTAGAAAAGATTAGAGATATAGCAGAATTGAGTTAGTTGAATACTAATTGACAGCTGTCCACCTTAGTACAAAATATCTTCAACATTCCTCTCATCTACCCTGCAACTGATTCCCAAACTAATCTAATATGTGCAATCATTTCTCAAACTAACCCGATTCTGATTTTTGTCCTTAGAATTTGAAACCCAGACTGCTCTCATCCACTTCACTAAAACTAAAAAACATCATTGCCATTGGATTCCTCATTTTGAAACCTTTTCGGCGATATATAATACTTATGTATTCTGGCAAAAAATGAGTTCCCAGGATAATTTTCCATGCACAGGCCTGGTCATTTAAATTTTTGCAATATTTTCCATAGTTTGAACTATGTGATTTCTCAAATATTTTAAATCTGGCAATTTATTATATTATTTTCTGCACATGCCTCAAGAACTACCAAGAAGTGCCAAGTGTCACATTGTGAATGGCTGCATGGACAAACCTTAGATTGACCTCTAGTTGGGAGAACTAGCGACCATGTGTATTCTCCATATCTCATAACATAATCCTTAACTACAATTTAGGTCAGTGATTTGGCGAATGCTCTATCTTCAATTCACATAATGAAATCTTGACCTCGGGTTACATCCGGCGAACTAGCGACCAGGTCCATTCTCTAAATCATGGAATGCATTGACTTAATCACCAGGATCTTAGCAACCTCGCGACTGCCTATTCTTTGAATCGCAAAATGGTTAGGGCCTAGCCGCTAGCATCGAGAGAACTAGCGAGTGGCGGTCAACTAGCTACTTGCTGAGTCGTGTAGTTATCGTCTAACTGTTGGCTCCTTCTTGCGACCGCGCGAATGCCTGCCACGTGTAGACCTCATCTCTGTCACTGTTAGCGCTCTGCAAAATTAACACTAGGCTCGCTAGCACAAAAATCAAGGCACTAACACAGAGGGTCATGTGCATAGATTCCTCCAACGTCCTTCAATCTTATTTCATATTGTGTGGATTTGTATATATTCACCTTAAATCATACCTATGAGATGAATATGGGACAATGCATTTTGGGTTTTTAAAGCATTCCCTACACTTTGCACCAAAATTGGGGGTCCCATCACCGAACAGAGACCTCCAACCAAGTGGGCCTGCCAACAACCCTTCAGCTCTTCATTTACAATGCAATAGAGTGCTGGCATATAAAAATGACAATAAATCCCATTCTTTGCCACATGTTGGATAATACAGTTTATCTTTTTTCAAAAGCCTGAGCTCCTGCTTCTTGCGCAAGTCCACACCATTGTTTGCTGAGTGTGCTAGCTCCTTCTAACTTGCATAAATCATACTCACATTTGTTGGCATTCAAAACTACTCACGCACCTTCATCCATTGTATTACATATTGACTGCTACACTAGAGGCAGGCATGGCATGGGGCATCAATTTGCAATGCCAATACTTTAATTAGTAGGCTCCATTGTTTAAAATGCTGGAAGCCTCATTTCTTAATGCATGGGTTTCCAATTTAAGTGTGTGATCTTCATATCTACACTGGCATCTCTGTTATGCTTTGTGCTAGGTAGCCTCCAATCGCCTGAGCTCACCTCTTATCTTGTGTGCTGGCCTCTCACTATTATTCACGTGCTGGCAGTCCCCAAGCTCACCTATGTAGGCTTCCATCACAACTGGGTGTGCACTCACCCTCTATTGTGTGAGTTTCCTTTCTTCTAATTGCTGGCATTTACCTATTTCTACTTTCTTTGTCTGGGAACCTCCATTTCCATCCTGATTGCCTCCTTACATTGAATGCATAGGGTTCTTTTTGTTTTCCATGGGCCACCCCCATCGCACTAACGTGAGACCCTTTATGCTTGGTGCAAGCACCTCCATTTTCATTTGCAACTTGTACATTATGCAAGCAGCCTTTTCATTTATTACCCACTCTTCACATTACATTGGCCTTAAATTAATGTGTGGGCTACTCTATTATCATACTCTGGCATCCCTCTGAGATTTCACAGGCTTAGCAAGAACACAAATCCCCCAATCTATTCACACATACCCCTTTGTATTGCACTAGATTCCTTTAAAATGTGTGGGGCCTCCTTTCATAATGCACAAGGCATTCTCCACTTTGATTTGACACATGGTTTTCATGCTTGCACAAGCCATCACCTATTTTTGCAAAGCGGTCCCCTCCTTGTTCTCACATAGATAGTATGTGAGTCCCCATGTTGTATACGCTACCATTATTCATTTGTAGCAACATTCATATGCGCTGACCCTTTTATTATCTTACACACCTCTATAAAATTCACTACACTTTGTAACATGTGAAAAACTAAATAGAGGTAAAATGGATTTAGCACTATTCAGATGTAGAAGGGGAAATATGAGATCTATTCTCAAAACCCAAATTCCCCAAAAAAGAGATTTGATTTGAACAACCTAGAGGTTAATACACAATCGAATCAATTTTGTGAAGGATATGGAAGAGAGAGAGAGTAAATCCAATATTTCCCTATGGACGAGGTTTATGTTTGGAAATTTGAAATAATAAATACTAACCTCAAATTAGGGAAAATCTGGAAAATGTTGAATTCTGATGTCTGTGTGCACTTTCGGGAAAATCTAAAACTTGTCCTGGACTGGAAATGCTGAGACAGAGAAAACCCATAAATCTTTCCTCAAGATGGCTCAGCTTGGGTTTGACCCTCATAAAAGGTCAAATACCACATTCTTTATTTGAAGTCTGATTCAAATTTTGTTTGCTGATCCCAAAAGTTTGCCGAAAAGGGTATCCAAATTCACTCTTAGATCCAAAATTTTGTACCTGTACCTACAAGAAAATGGGGGTTTTTGTTCTATGGGGGGTTTGCCTTGGTCAAACCCTAGTTTGGAATCAACCTTAATATTGAAATTTAAATGGAGAATGCTAGCAAGTAGTAGAAAAGGATCTAACAATGAAGCTATGCAATTCAATAGATATGCAATTGTATTTGAAATGTAAACAACTATATTGATATGAAAGCTTGTACACAACAATAAATGTAAATCAAAGCTCCATGGTTGTATGCTTGGAATTCACCTTGGTAAGAGAATGAAATGGATCTTGAAGATGAACAAAAGGACCTCGAAGGAAGATCACACCATCATGATGGCTAGATCTAGGGTTTGAATGATAAATCTTGGATGCTTGAACCAAATCCCTTCGAAGGCTTGAATGCTTGAATCCTTGATCTTCAATGGAGAACTTGGATGGAGAAGACTTGAATGCTTGAATGGATGCTTGCTTGAATGATCACCTTAATAGCTTGAGCATGAAAACTTGAGATGAGATATGGAAACTTGATTGCAAAACTTGATGATGAAAATGAGAGAGGAAGACCTCCTTTTATAGTGATCTAGGGCACACTCCTCTAGATGGGCCACCTTGGAGAATTAAATCCTAATTAGGTCCTCACCTTTAGAAAATATACCTAGATTAAATGTAATTAAAAGATTTACCATCTCAAAACCCGAAATGGTCGACCCGAAAGCGGGAAAATAAATCTTCCGAAAGCCCGAAGCTCAAAAATTTTGGAAACTAGAATTTTGGAGGAAGGGTCCAAAGCTGAGGTTGACCCTGCCCTAGCTAGGATCTGAGCTTGACCTTGACCTAGTCAGGGTCGACCTTAGACATTGACCCTGGTCCCAAGTTAATTCAGAACCAAGTTAGGAGGTCCTAGAGATGTCCAGAAACCCATAACTGATGCTGGAATAGGACAGAATGTTAGGGATGGACATAAAATCCTATGATTACTAAGATGAAGGCTAGGAGGATCCATTTCTAAATCCTACCTAGAAAATAGAGCTATGGAAGAGTGAAATTCAGGAGAATCCTTAAGATCGTAACCCTAATTTCACCTAGAATGAAGTAGAAAAGAAGTGGAAAGCGGGGAGAAAGCCAGATGAAAGAAAAGATCAATTCAAGGCATCCAATATGACCTGAAACCACTTACTCAGAGGGCTAAATTCTCTTAACATTGAAGTGCTTCCATTTTAAGATGATACATTAAGCCCCCACTTTAGCAAGAGTATGGATTCGATGCAAACTCTTGGTAAAGGAGAAGAAAGAGAAGATCCAAGTGGATTCGCAAAGAGATAAAATAACACTTAGAAAAGGACACGAGCCCCTAGACTAAGGATTCTAACTCACCATACAAACATGAGGGTGCAAAACAATAAAACCAAAAAAACAAGGGTTAGCACTAAATAACCCAAATCAATTAGCATAAGAAACCTTACTAAGAAATATTCCTCATGTTAATATCATATTTGGAAAGCTATCATAAAAGCATAAATTTTTACATAAGAAAGACAAGAGAAACTCTATAAATAACATAGCTTCATGATCTTGTCCTACTAGCATGAAAGCAGAAAAGAAAGAAAGGAGAAAGTGATTACCTCGCCTAGTAAGATGCCCACCTTACCGTGAATCAGCTTGGAGGGAGAGCCCAACAAGTTCACCCATAAACTATGCTTGTAATTGTAATGCATCTTCTGATGGCTTCTAGAATATTCATAGATCCACCTTCTTGTATCACTATGAATATGAAATGTGTGTCTCCTCAGGATTTAGCAACTTATGTGTGTTACCTTCAGAAGATTTAGCATATAGGTGTGTGTCTTTTCAGGATTTAGCAACTTATGTGCATTACCTTCCAAGATTTAGCATATTGAAAATATTGGAAGTGCGTGTCTCCTCAGGATTTAGCAACTTATATGTGTTACCTTTGGAAGATTTAGCATATTGAAAATTTTGAAAAATGCGTGTCTCCTCAGGATTTAGCAACTTATGTGTGTTAGCTTCAGAAGATTTAGCATATGGATGCGCATCTTTTCAAGATTTAGTAACTTATGTGCATTACCTTCCAAGATTTAGCATATAAAAAACAAAAACCTATAGTACAAGGGAAGCCCTATATATGCCCCCCTCCTTAACATGGCAAAAACATACTATTTTGACATGTTAAGGAAAGAAAAGAATAAGGATAAAGCCTTCCTCAGCATCAAGTCAATATCCAAAAACAACACCTAGTCCAAGCCAAGAAGGTCACAGCTCCTATGAGGCCATGGAAGGGACGAATGTAAAGAGATATCATGCAAGAAGTGAAAAGAAAGTAACCCTTATGAGGGATAGCACACTGTTCAGTTTCCAAGGTGAGAGATCTATCAACCATGGAAACCCAATGTCAAACAATGAAATAGGTTGTGATCAAGGACAAAGATCCTCAAGGCAAACCAAAATTTTCATGTATGATTGAATGTCACATAATAGATAGATACTGCTTACCCAAGGAAAGAGGTGAATCCCAGAAAGACAGAATGAAATGGCATCCTTGCCCCCCCGAGTGTAGGACAAAGATGGAAGAGGATACCTACTTCACAATGAAAGGAGATATCCTATTTACAACAATGTATACCATATTCTTAGTGAGGGATATTGACCCCTACATCCAAGAATATAGATAATCATGAAAAGGATATGTCACTCATGGAAAAGGATCCTCAAATGAAAGAGATCTTATCAACAAGACCCCCACCAAAGAGGAGTGCTTTGGATAAAATGTCATCTTTCAACAGCAGGAACAAAGATTCAATCATCAAGTCCCTTGTAAAACAAGAGGAAGAGGAATCTTTGGAATGAGGGAAACAACTCTAACACTAAAGCAAGGGTAAGAGTTTATAAAGAACATAATTTGCAACATAGAGAAGAAGTGACAACTTAGGACAACAACTTCTCATATAAGAAGGTTATCCATAGTCAAAATATCTATCAATATGATGAAATAATATTACAGTATAAACAAAAACCACTAAGCTAAGGAAAGCAGTTCCCTAGACAAAGAGAGAGAAGGAAGAACCTTGCCCCCTAGGGATGAAAGGCAAGGGATACCTTTGCAAAAGACATGTCCTAGAAAAGATATCTTGAATAATAGAAGAGAGCAATGGATGAAAATATATCATAATACAAACCATCGAGATAAATGAAAGAATAACCAATTAAGCTCAAAGAAGGAACATAATGGATTCTAAAAGACAAGAAGAAATATACCTCTTTCCCCCTAGTCTAGAGGAGAAAAGATCTATGTTATATCAAAATGAGGGGTAAAATTGTGAAGAAATCTCAAAGGAGAAATTTCTTTTCTTCTATATTTATGAATCAAATAATAAGGAGAAGGAACTTTGAAGAATATTTGCACATCTACATTGTGAACCATAGTTTGAACCTCAACATAAGTGTGGGAAGAACTAGGAATAGAAGATGAAGAATTAGGAATCGGATTAGGAAAGATAGGATTAGGATTAGGAAGATTAGGAAGGATACAATTAGGATTAGGAAGTTTAAGAATACTAGGAAAAGTGTAGGAAGTGATATGAATGGAAAATACAACCGAAGGAACACTTGGAAAAGGGTTGGAATAGAGATAAGTAATATTATGGTAAGAATGACATGAGGTAGGATCTTGATTTTCCATAAGGTCACTACTAAGGAGAAGAGCGTTAAGGGAATTCCTATCTTTCTCCACTAATGCATCATCACTAGAAGGAATCCTAAATTGAGGTGAAGGATGTATAATGTCATCTTCTTTTGCATAAGGGGAGTGTGTTCTAGAGAATATGTCATCCTTTTGTATCAAAAATTCTTCACAAGGAGGGGATAAATCAATGTATTTATCCAAGGGTTCATCCCAAAAAGTAGAATTATCCACAATGATTTCATGAGGAAGAGAGTAATCAACATCCAAATCCAAAGGTTCATCCCAAATAGGAGGATGATCTACAATGGTTTCATGAGGAAGAGAATAATCAACATACAAATCCAAAGGTTCATCCCAAATAGGAAGATTATCATCCCTATCCATAAAGCGCATTGTAGGAGTGTCATAAGTTATTAAAGCTTGATCCCTAAAGGCGAAAAAGGGTAAATTGTATTGTAAAATAGGCTCATAGAAAAGACATATATTAGGAGAAGAATTAACATCAATCCCTAACTTATCTTTGTAAAGGTCAATTGAAGAGGTTGTGGAGGAAGATGAAATAGGAATAGGATCAACAGAGATCTCATTCAAACAATTTTCATCTTCACTTCCATGTACCTCATTAAGGGATCTATTCTTTTGAACAACAAAAGCCTCATCAAAGTACTCAAAACAAGAATCATACATTTTGAATACTAAAAGCATGAAAATGTAAATGTTTTTGTATTTTTAAAGAAATTTTACAATTTTTTTTGGATTTTTGAAATATAAATGGAAGGGCATAAAGAAACCTAATCTTAATACATGAAAAGATTAACCACAAATCTAACACAATAGGGCATCTAAATCCACAAAAGAAAGGAGAGTAAGTATGTCAGGTTCACCAAAATGAATAGAGGTAAAATGGATTCACCACTATTCAGATGTAGAAGGGGAAATATGAGATCTATTCTCAAAACCCAAATTCCCCAAAGAAGAGATCTGATTTGATCAACCTAGATGTTAATACACAATTGAATCAATTTTGTGAAGAATATGGAAGAGAGAGAGAGTAAATCCAATATTTCCCTATGGAGGAGGGTTATGTTTGGAAATCTGAAATAATAAATAGTAACCTCAAATTAGGGCAGATCTAGAAAATGTTGAATTCTGATGTCTGTGTGCACTTTCGAGAAAATTTGAAATCTGTCCTGGACTGGAAATGCTGAGACAGAGAAAACCTAGAAATATTTCCTAAAGATGGCTCATCTTGGGTTTAACCCTCATAAAAGGTCAAATACCATATTCTTTATTTGAAGTCCGATTCAAATTCTGTTCGTAGATCCAAGAAGTTTGCCGAAAAGGGTATCCAAATTTGCTCTCAAATCTGAAATTTTGCACCTGTACCTACAAGAAAATGGGGGTTTTTGTTGTATGTGGGGTTTGCCTTGGTCAAACCCCAGTTTGGAATCAACCTTAATATTGAAATTGAAATGGAGAATGATAGCAAGTAGTAGAAAAGGATCTAACAATGAAACTATGCAATTCAATACACATGCAATTGTATTTGAAATGTAAACAACTATATTGATATGAAAGCTTGTACAGAACAATAAATGTAAATCAAAGCTCCATGGTTGTATGCTTGGAATTCACCTTGGTAAGAGAATGAAATGGATCTTGAAGATGAACAAAAGGACCTTGAAGGAAGATCACACCATCATGATGGCTAGATCTAGGGTTTGAATGATAAATCTTGGATGCTTGAACCAAATCCCTTCAATGGCTTGAATGCTTGAATCCTTGATCTTCAATGGAGAACTTGGATGGAGAAGACTTGAATGCTTGAATGGATGCTTTCTTGAATGATCACCTTGAGAGCTTGAGTATGAAAACTTGAGATGAGATATGGAAACTTGATTGCAAAACTTGATGATGAAAATGAGAGAGGAAGGCCTCCTTTTATAGTGATCTAGGGCACACTCCTCTAGATGGGCCACCTTGGAGAATTAAATCCTAATTAGGTCCTTACCTTTAGAAAATATACCTAGATTAAATGCAATTAAAGGATTTACAATCCTGAAACTCAAAATGGCCGACCCGGAAGCGGGAAAATAAATTTTCTGAAAGCCCAAAGCCAGGAAATTCTAGAAACTGGAATTTTGGAGGAAGAGGTCAAAGTCAAGGTTGACCCTAACCTAGTTAGGGTCTTAGCTTGACCCTGACCTAGTCAGGGTCGACCTTAGACATTGACCCTGGTCCCAAGTTAATTTAGAACCAAGTCAGGAGGTCCTAGAGATGTCTAGAAACCTAGAACTGATGCCAGAACAGGACAGGATGTCAAGGATAGACATAAAATCCTATGATTACTAAGATGAAGGCTAGGAGGATCCATTTCTAAATCCTACGTAGAAAATAGAGCTATAGAAGAGTGAAATTCAGGAGAATCCTTAAGATCCTAATCCTAATTTCACCTAGAATGAAGTAGAAAAGAAGTGGAAAGCGGGGAGAAAGCCAAATCAAAGTAAAGATCAATTCAAGGCATCCAATATGACCCCAAACCACTTACTCAGAGGGCTAAATGCTCTTAACATGGAAGTGCTTCCATTTTAAGATGATACACAAACATACCACCACTTACCTTACATGCGCGCCATGGCATTGTTGGATGCACAACCATGCACTAGTCAATGTGTTACATTGGCAGCCTCTTGAATACTCAGGTTCTAAAACTTCAAACAACAAAGCCTCCATTTGATTATAAATATCTTCATCTTGGTAATCCATAGCATCATTTTCACTCAGTCCAATTTCAGAGCCATGCCAATCTTCTTCTTCATCATCACATCTCCCCTTTGCTTCATGAGGGAAAGGCCATAAAAAGATAATTCCAGAAGTTCTTGTTTGATGACATGGGATTCATACTTACAAAATCCCAAAAGGTTTCTTCCTCCTATCTTGTCCATTTTTCATGATCTTGAAATCCACTGTTTGATCTAGCCAAGGACCACACACAATTACCAAGCAATCTATGATGGGATTTGTCATCATCATGACATTCTTGGGATGACATCAAATCAGAAGAATCAGAAATAGAAATGTAGACTTCGGGTCTCCATGGAGGTATTTCAGCTTGATATTATGGTCCTGTAAAAACCTTCTTACAATAATAGTAGCCAAAGCATGAAGCTGACTCAGAGTGAGAAAATTGCTCCTCGTTACAATCAGACTCTACACAAGTTCTAGAACTAAAGTCTCCAGAATCAGAAACAGACAATGGGGGCATTGAACAATGTATTTTCTCTAATCCTTCACATTCTCAAGGCATTGTTTTAGTACCACACAACACGTCTTTGGAGCTTGGGGAGGAAGCAAAGACCGTGTCAAAATCAACATCATTTGAAATTCTATTAGGCAATATGCCATTTTCAATGCTTGAGACCAACATGCACATTTCAGAATCCTTGGCCTTTCGTCCACTATATACTTGTTCCTATGGTTTTTTTAGGACTGTCTTAAGACAAGTAGGAATATTGAATTGTCCCATCAGTTAGAACTTCCTCTGCCATTTCTTCACTTGCCAAGCTATCTATGCATTGCTCCTATTTGTGATCACAAACACTGTTTTGACTATGTACAAGTTCAGTAGTCACAGAACCATCTTTGCCGGTCTTGACAACCTCACTCAAGTAATAAATATAATTAGGTTCTTTTAGAGTAGTAGAGCCAAAAGTGAAGGATCTCAAGAGAAAAACCAAATTTTCGGCAACAAGATCAATGCAATTGTAATTTGCCATGTCTGTAGAAATTCAAATTCTCCACATTATCAATCAGACCATTAATCCATATTTCTCAATGTACCCAAAAAGTGGTCACTTGATGAAATAAGTCATGGTACATTGGATTTTTAATCCACTATCCACCTTTTTTACACTCCTGCAAGACTGCAAACTAACCTTAGCTGGCATTCGAGAGTGGCCTTAAAAACTGACTAACTGAAACTTTCGAGACCTGGCATCTTGGACATCGAATCATCTCCATAAAAGGATTATGAATCCATAATCAAATCACCAAAATAATCAAATGGCTAGTTGTAATTAATCACCAAAGTTAGCTCGTTAATAAAAATCAGGATATAAAATAGTGAAATATATAGAAACTGGGTTCGAATTTGGCTTTAAAAACTAGGCTAAACATGACATCAGGATCTGAAAATAGAGGCATTGATTCTTTGTCATACAAAGAGTATAATTCCATAATTAGGGCTCATGATGAATAACAAGGTGCATTTGGCAATTTGACAAAGGCTCTTAGAATTGCAAACCAGGAAACATAATAAAATAGTGATTTGTGCATATGGAATGACCTTGGAAAAGTATGCTAAAAGATTCATCAAGACTTCAAACTTGGCATACTTGTAGAATTTTTAGAGTAGAACACAATGGTACAACCCGTTTAGGGTCATCAATCATAGATCAAAACTTATAACATCATGAATAAGGGTACAGATCAATCTGCACATTTCACAACTTGTAAAACAACAGAAGTTGTATTTGGAATCGCATTTGCAAACTGAGCAAATGGATTCGTCATGAATTCAAAATGGAAAGATAAGAAGTATTTGACCCTTGGAATATGATGCAAAAGGAATTTTCTCAATAGGGTCAACTGGGTCAAAGATATGGCTGGTCAAACAGGCCCTTCCAGAATTCTGAACAATTACACAAGTGCATGACAATAACAAATTACCAACTTTGAGGGGTTCGAAACCTAATCAAACAGATTAAAAATTACTTGAAAGTTGGAACATAGGTTCTTTAATATGCATACTAAACATCCTCAAAGTGGTGGGTTATGAAACATTTCTGGACATAAGATATTCAAAGGAAAATTGGGCTACTATACTCTGTTTGACACTTAGGTAGAATTGTGCAAATTGACACTTGCTCAAAATGGGACTTCACCGAATGATTCAGGATGACAAAAAAACATCAGAGAATTCATGCACATACTGAATGGAGTGTAATAAACACCTGGAACACCTCATAGGCTTCAAATTGATAGCTGGGCACATATGCATGAAAAGCACTTATAGGGCTTCAAAGTGATGAAATTTTAACATGGTACTCAAAAACCCATGCTGTGTTTTTAGTCCCAATAGTAGCTCTGACTATGGACACATGCCCCATGCAGGCATGCAGAGAAACCAGAATCTTTGGTAGAAGTAGACCACCCCAAAATTTCAAATCACATTTTTCACTTTTCACTTCTTCAAAACTTCGAATAAGGAACCCCGAAACCAACTACCGAACACTTGAAGCAAAGCAACTTTACAAAATTTACAAAAAATTACAAAGGACTTCAAAAATCTGTCAGTAAGAGCCAAGTTTACCTCTATCAAATATTTAATTCTCATTTGCACAGATCCAAGGTAACCTGAGAACACTTCTTTTGCTGGCAAGACCAAACATACTGACATACAATTTCAGCATACCATAAAGAAAATAATCAGTATCTTCACTGTCACTTAGTATTTGAAAATCACTAGAATTCTAAAAATGCTGATTATTCTGCAATATAAAAATGTCACATTCTTTAAAACTCATAACCAGCTGAGGAAGAGAACATTCTGATTTAAACATACAACTAGACAAATGCTACCTGTCTTCAAAGATGGTTTGAACATCAAAATAAAAATTCTGAAACTCAACCTCTTGCACATCATGTGAATGTTCAAACAAATCATTTCTAACCGCAAATTGTGGCCCCAACTCTAACTCATTCTGAAAAACATTAAGATGTTGTACTGGGAAAACAAAAGACTCCAAATCTGCCTGTTGATTTATGCATTCTTCCCGATTCTTTTCAACCCCTTTTGAGAACACAACATCATTGTTCATTTCATCAAACTCTTGAAAGAACACACATACCTTTGGCTGAAAAAGGGAATCATTTATAGGACCTGAAACTTCATCCATTTCTTCATCAAACATTTTAAAACATGGCATAAATAGATCAACTGGCAGTCCCTTACATATATCCTCATCCTGACACATGTTTTCCGAACACACATCACTGTCATAAGGAGCACTATTAGCAATGCTAAGCTCAGTTTGACAAGACATTGCCTCAATTTTATTAACAATATTATAAACATCAATGTCAACATCAATCAAGTTGATTTCCATTTTTGGTGAAGAATCAAAATCAGTGTCCAAATGATAAGAGAAACTTTCCTGAAAACCTTCATAAACTGGTTCACACAAATCTGAAAGCAAATCTACTTGAACACTTTCAATCATGTTATCACTTAAACAACTTTCATTTTCATATTCAGAACTTGCCAAGTCAATGGAAGAATTTTGAAATGCTGAGACTGACTCATCATCACAAATTGAATGTATCTCAAACTTGACACTATCATTTTCACAAACATCAAATACCTCTAAATCTGAAAAATGAAAACCACTTAAATAACAAACCTCCTACTGCAAATCAGAAAGAGAAGGTATCAATTCTTGCTCATGAGAATCAATATGTTTATCAAATAAGTGATTACAAAGATCTCTTGCAAGATTTCTCAAGTAATCATCATTTTCAGCAATCACAACATCATCATATTTCTTCTCTTGAACTGTTATCACCGAGAATTCACTTTCCCCCAAATCAATTGACTGATCATTACTTTGAACTTGGGGTAGAATATGGAGATCACAAACAAAATTAGGGTCAAAATTCTGAAACAATTTTGAAGGCCCAATCTGATTTCTATTAGTTGAAATAACACTAGTTGGATCATAAGATTCACCTTGACGTTTACTACTCACTAGAATCACTGAATTAGTATCAACACTTGAGAAAGCCACCTCATGCAATCTTGTATTCTCAGCACCATGGAGCTTTGGCAATCTGAACTTTTTTATGCTTTCTATATTCGATGCTAGTTGAAAAGCATGATGAAGACTTTGTCATTCCTTGTCTCTTAACAAGTAACCCATCTTACCATTAAATGCGGCCAAGTAAATGACTAAGGACAATGCATCATGTGGCCTACATTTCTCAGGAATTCTTCTTAATGCTTTCACAAATTTGAGATTGAAATCATTAACTAACTCATTTTCTTCCATGGAAATGCCAATAAGATCAACTAATAGACTATATTCACAAATAAATTCTCCATATGTTTCAATGAATGCTGATTCAAAATCCTTCCAAGAATGGATAGAATGGTGGGATTGAAATGAAAATCACTCCCTAGCACTTCTCGCCAGTGACTGCACAAACAATCTCATAATCACATCTTCATGGCTGACATCAAAATCTTCAATCAGGTCCATGAATACACTCAAATGCTTTTCAGCTGATTCTTCTTTTCCCCCATTAAATTTGGGCAGGAAATTTCTAATTTCTGGGGGTATTATATTTGGGTAACCAGGAATACCCTCAAAGTCTAGAGGTGAATAACAATTATAACCTCTTCTATCTCCTGGCTGGGATACTCTTTTAGACATGACAACATTTGGAGATACACAAGGCTAGGAATACTTTGAATGCATTTTACTTTCTTCCTTCAATCAACCATAACCTTGTATATGTAAACTGAAGCATACATATTACACAGATTTTATCCACAATAAAACTAACATATCTCTTTGAAAATCATTTGCATACACCAATACACAACAACTGAATGTACTCAAAAACTTGTATGCAAACACTAATTCTTCCCTTTCACCTAGTGCCTAAAATCACTGAATAGGGAGACAATTTTTCACATGATTTTCATGAAACAACTTGGTATGAAAATCAAATACCTAGAGATGTTTTGATTGCTGCACATATATTGATCTGAAGCTTCTCCAAATCACCTTCAAACATTGGTAGAGCCACCACCTCTTTACAGAGGACCAAACTGAGACAACTGAGAACTTTCCTCAGATCTAAACCATCTTCAAAACCAGCAAACACAACACAACCATAACAAAATACTGGCTATTTGTCAAGATCACATATATATCAATATTTTGATTACAATTAACTAATCAAACAGAGATGCCAGAGTCACCACTCACATTCAGTGAGAAGATATAACAATTTATAAAAGAATTTGACTCTATACAATGGGAGTCCCCAGTAGAGTCGCCAATTTGTTAGCTATTTTTCTTGCAAGAATCCTATTACAAGCCTCAAATGCTTCTATTGAACTCTATGATTCCTAAACACCTGATTCCAAGCAAGAAAAGGCTAATTGATAAGGACCAAGTCCTTCTTCACTTCAGGCTCCACAAACCCAGGTGGGTGTACCTAATACATATTAAGTCTGCATACACAACACTTTCTCACTAAACCCTTTATGCAAACATGAAAACTGGTGGATTATGACAAGGATATTCATCCTTCTTCTCTTCAAACCTGGAGGCTCAGGTAGGCTAACCTATTAGATTCACTTCTACAAGGAATCACCAACATTTGTTTATATCCTTGATACAAACATTATCTTCTCAGTCCTTTCAAACATACATGAAAAGTAAATTGTCTTTTAAGTTTGATGATGAAATCCCTGCAAATCAAGGATAAACCAGTGCCTTATCCTAGGGTAGAGAGTCAGATAGCGAAACATACATCTATAGAAACCTTCCAAATGAAACAAAGACATAATCCAGATGAATTGCCTTACAAGTCACCCTTTCTTAAACATATTTAATCATCACATTCTTGTAGCAATCCTAAGCTTTCAGAAATTAACCTAAAGATTTAACCCTTTCCTTGAAAGGAACTAAAGACTAAATTCACAAATACATTATAAATGATGTCCTAAAACTGCCTTACAAATTCAAGACACAAAAGCTTTAGAATCAAAACAGGAAGACAACCAAAAACATCAAGGGAGTTCCAATGTATTCCAGTAGAAATCAATGTATCAATACATTCAAAATTTGACAAACATTCCAAGAATCGCAACAACGGAGCCAAGCCTCTCTGTATAGTAGAATTTTCGAAACATCCCCCTACAATGAGAGGAAAGATTATAGATATAGTAGAATTGAGTCATTTGAATACTAACTGACAACTATCCACCTTAGTACAAAATATCTTCAACATTCCTCTCATCTGCCCTGCAACTGATTCCCAAACTAATCTGATATGTGCAATCATTTCTCAAACTGGCCTGATTCTGATTTTTGTCCTCAGAATTTGAAACCCAAACTGCTCTCATCCACTTCACTGAAACTAAAAACATCATTGCCATTGGATTCCTTGTTTGAAGACCTTTCTGACGATATATAATACTTATGTATTCTGGCAAAAAATGAATTCCCAGGACAATTTTTCATGCACAGGCCTAGTCATTTAAATTTTTGCAATATTTTCCATAGTTTGAACTATGTCATTTCTCAAATCTTTTAAATTTGGCAATTTATTATATTATTTTCTGCACATACGTCAGGAATGACCAAGAAGTGCCAAGTGTCACGCTATGAATGGCTGCATGGACAAACCTCAGGTTGACCTCTGGTTGGGAGAACTAGCGACCATATGTATTCTCTAGATCTCATAACATAATCCTTAACTGCAATTTAGCTTTGTGATCTCATGAATGCTCTATCTCCAATTCACGAAATGAAATCTTGACCACGGGTTACATCCAGCGAACTAGCGACCAGGTCCATTCTTTGAATCATGGAATGCATTGACTTAACTGCTAGGATCTTAGCGACCTCGTGACTGCCTATTCTCTGAATCGCAAAATGGTTAGGGCCTAGCTACTAGCATTGAGTGAACTAGCGAGTGGCGGTCATCTAACCACCCGCTAAGTCACACAGTTATCGACTAACTATTGGCTCCTTCTCGCGACCACGCGAATACCCACCATGTGTTGACCTCATCTCTGTCACCGTCAGCGCTCTACAAAATTAACACTGGGCCCACCAACATAGAAACTGAGGTGCTAACACAGAGGGTCACATGCATAGCCTCCTCCAACCTTCAATCTTATTTCATATTGTGTGGATTTGTATATATTCACCTTAAATCGCACCTACGGGATGAATGTGGGATAATGCATTTTGGATTTTAAAGCATTCCCTACACTTTGTACCAAAATTGGGGGTCCCACCATCGCACGGAGACCTCCAACCAAGCGGGCCTGCCAAGAACCCTTCAGCTCTTCGTTTACAATGAAATAGAGTGCTAGCATATAAAAATGACAATAAATCCCATTCTCTGCCGCATGTGGGATAATACAGTTTACCTTTTTTCAAAAGCCTGAGCTCCTGCTTCTTTCACAAGTCCACACCATTATTTGCTGAGTGTGCTGGCTCTTTGTAACTTGCGTAAACCATACTCACATTTTCTGGTATTCAAAACTACTCACGCACCTTCATCCATTGCATTACATATTGATTGCTACACTAGAGGCAAGCATGTCATGAGGCATCCATTTGCAATGCCAATACTTTAATTAGCAGGCTCCATTGTTTAAAATGCTGGCAGCCTCATTTCTTATTGTGTGGGTTTCCAATTTAAGTGTGTGATCTTCATATCTACGCTGGCATCTCTGTTATGCTTTGTACCAAGAAGCCTCCAATTTCCTGAGCTCACCTCTTATCTTGTGCGCTAGCCTCTCACTGTTATTCATGTGCTGGTAGTCCCCAAGCTCACCTACGTAGGCTACCATCACAACTAGGTGCGCACCCACCCTCTATGTGTGAGTTTCCTTTCTTCTAATTGCTGGCATTTACCTATTTCTACTTTCTTTATCTGGGAACCTCTATTTCTATCTTGACTGCCTCCTTACATTGAAAGCGCAGGGTCCTTTTGTTTGCCATGGGCCACCCCCATCACACTAACGTGAGACCCTTTATGCTTGGCAAAAGAACTTCCATTTTCATTTGCAACTTGTACATTATGCAAGGAGCCTTTTCATTTGTTAGCCACTCTTCACATTACATTGGCCTTAAATTAATGTGTGGGCTTCTCTATTATCATACACTGGCATCCCTCTGAGATTTCACAGGCTTAGCAAGAACACAAATCCCCCAATCTATTCACACATACCCCTTTGTATTGCACTGGATTCCTTTAAAATGCATGGGGCCTCCTTTCATAATGTGCAAGGCATTGTCCACTTTGATTTGGAGCATGGTTTTCATGCTTGCGCAAGCCATCACCTATTTGTGCAAAGTAGTCCCCTCCTTGTTCTCATGCAGATAGTATGTGAGTCCCCACATTCTATACGCTACCATTATTCATTTGTAGCAACATTCATATGCGCTGACCCTTTTGTTGTCTTACGCACCTCTATAAAATTCACTACACTTTGTAACATGTTACAAACATACCGCCACTTACCATACATGCACACCATGGCATTGTTGGATGCACACCCACGCACCAGTCAACGTGTTACATTGGTGGACTCTTGAATACATAGGTTCTAAAAGTTCAAACAACAAAGCCTCCATTTGATTATCAATATCTTCATCCTGGCAATCCATAGCATCATTTTCACTCGGTCCAATTTTAGAGCCATGCCAATCATCTTCATCATCATCATAGCTCCCCTTTGCTTCTTGAGGGAAAGGCCATAGAAAGATAATTCCAGAAGTTCTTGTTTGATGACATGGGATTCATACTTACAAAATCCCAAAAAGTTTCTTCCTCCTGTCTTGTCCATTTTGTTAGGAATGAATGTTGAAGCCTTTGGCACTCATTCTGTAGCAGTGGTTGTTGCATTCATGACTATGATTGTCATTGATGTCAACGCAGTGTTATTTTAGAGTTTAGCAGAGAAGCAAGCACAATTTTGTTTTGCGCACATGTTATATTGTAGATTGAGTTATGTGTAGTTGATAGTATGTTCTTTGTTGTGTTATTAGCCTATGGTTAAGAGCGCAAAAAGAAATTCATTTATTCATGAAAGTTATAAGCATTTTGGTGGAAGCAGTATTCTGGCATTATTCCTATGTAGCGGTTTTTGGTAATCAGAGGATATCTCCTAATCAGGATGGAATCTGATTCTGTGCAGTTAAAGGAAAGTTTGAGACTCATTGGTGGTGACGTGGTTCACAGTGCAAACTTTGAGGTCACACGATTGGAAAGTTATTGTATCTGGAAGCTGACAGTTTTATGTAATTTTGATGTAGCGTGTTGAAATTATTATTTTGTATTTGCATGTCGACTCATTTGTAATTATTTGAGTGTGGTATAAAGGAAGGAATTTTTTATTTGTTATGTGAGGATTTTAATAGTTGTGATATGAAGTTGTGAAAGTTGTGATGCAAATGAATGCATGAAGTGAAGAAAAGAGCTAATTCAGTGATGAAGGAAGAGTTGCGAAGTACAGAGATCTGGATTTGTGATCTTGTGTAGTAGAGAGTGTGGTTTTGGCACAATGTGAAGGAGGTAACATATTTCATATTATTCTATTGAATAATCCTAAAATTTGTTGGACAGTGAGTTTAGAGATCTTGCCTTGAAGCTATTTGGGCAGTGGGTCCTTCTATCTTCCATAACTCCTAACAGGGTTAGAATCTTTTAACAGGGATTCAAAATCTCCTAACAGAGATTCATATGTATTGAATGTATTTCATAAGACTCCTAACAGGGTCCATCCTCTAACAAGGAACTTTCATATTAGTGCATCATTTTGTGGGCATCATTCCCACCAGGGTTTACTCTTTGATCAAGAGGTTCCCTAGTTAACATATCTTGTGTTATTGTGTCATTGTGTATGATTATCTTTCTATGGTTGGTTACTGCATTAATTATATGGTTTAAAGCTATTGAAGTTGATATTGAAGATAATGTTGATAAATGGTTTAATTATTAGATAATTGATTCAAGAATATGGTCATTTTGCATCTAAGTGTCCTAAGAGAGTTAAGAAGTATAGAAATAATTTTAAGCCTAGAAGATCTAAAGAATGTTATTATGAAAATGATGAAGAAATTGAAGTAGGAATTGAAAGACATTTGAGTGACAGTGATAATGTTAACTTTGATGACATAGGATTTGTAGCAATTAAGGAAGAAAATTCTGAATCTAAGATTAAAGAAGAAAAAGCCTTAGTTTCCCAAGTTGAAAAGAAAGTTGATTGGATTATAGATAGTGGTTGTTCACATCATATGACTGGTGATAAAGGAAAATTCATAAAGTTTAACAGTTATGATGGAGGAATTGTTAGAGTTGGTAACAATGCACCTTGTTTGATTAAAGGTATAGGATCTATTACTCTTGATGGAAAGACTAATACTGATGATGTTTACTTTGTTGATGGATTGAAACATAATCTTTTGAGTGTTGGAAAGTTAGTGGATAAGGGATATCAAGTTTGGTTTACTAAGAAAACTTGTGTGATTAAGGATAAAGATGGAAATCTAATTGGAACTGGATCTAGAACCAGAGGTAATGTATTTTTGTTGAACCCTACTGAGATGACATGCTTGATGACTAAGATTAATGACAATTGGTTATGGCATACAAGGTTTTGTCATATAAACTTTGATAATATTTTGAAAGTAAGTTCTACACTTGCAGTAAGAGATTTACCTAAGATTATGAAGCCTACTAACATGATTTGCAAGGAATGTGTGATGGCTAAGCGGAAAAGGAGTTCATTTCCTAGCAAGAAGTTCACATCTATAGAAAAGTTGGAGATTGTTCATACAGACTTGAGCAGTCCTACTAGGACTAGAGGATTCTATGGAGAAAGGTATTTTATGATTCTTGTTGATGATTTTACAAGAAATATGTGGATTGCATTTTTTAAAGAAAAATATGAAGCATTTGATAAGTTTAAGGTCATGAAGAATAAAGTTGATAATGAATCAGGAATGAGGATTAAATGTTTGAGATCCGATAGAGGTGGATAATTTACATCTAAAGAGCTTAACACTTTTTGTGAAGTAAATGGTATTAAGAGACAGTTATCAGCCCCTAGAACACCTGAACAAAATGTCATTGCAGAAAGAAGGAATAGATCAGTGACTGAAGCAGCTAGAGCTATGTTATTTGAAGGTGATTTGGAAAAGACATTTTGGAGAGTAGTGAATACAATAGTATATACAATGAACAGAGTACAAATCAAAGCAGACACAAACAAGACACCTTATGAATTGTGGTTTGGACATGCACCCTCAGTTAATTATTTTAGAATTTTTGGAAGCAAATGTTATATTAAGAGAGACGATGATATAGGAAAGTTTGATCCTAAAGGTGATGAAGGAATTTTTCTTGGATATTCTTTGAAAAGAAAAACATATAGATGTTACAATAAGAGAACTAAAACTATTGTTGAAAGTGCAAATGTAAAGTTGATGAGAAGTTTAAAATTGAGGAAAGAATGCTTGCTTATGAATCTGATGAAGGAACTAACCCTGAGCCTAACATTGAAACTACTGAACAATTTTTTGAGACTAATAATGAATTGTTGAATGAAATTCATGCTGAAGAAAATAGAGAAGAATCTAGAGAAGAATCTACAGTTGAAGAAAGATCAATGACTATGACACCTAACATGTATATATCAAGACATCATCTTGTTGAGCAAGTTATTCAAAGTTTGGACAGAGGAGTTATGACTAGAAAGAAGGTACATTTATGTTTGATTTCTCAAATTGAACCTAAGTCTACTAATGAAGCTTGTGAAGATGAACATTGGATTAAAGCTATGAAAGAAGAATTGGATCAGATTGAAAAGAACAAGACATGGGAATTGGTCCCTAGACCTAAAGATAAAAATGTGATTGGAACTAAATGTGTATTTAGGAACAAGATGAATGAACAAGGAGAAGTAATTAGAAACAAAAAAAGATTGGTATGTAAGGGATACTCACAGCAAGAAGGAATTGAATATGAAGAGACTTTTGCCCCTGTGGCAAGACTTGAAGCAGTAAGAATATTTTTGGCTCATGCAGCATTTAAGAAATTCAAAGTGTATTAGATGGATGTCAAGTTAGCATTTCTAAATGGTGAATTAGAAGAAGTCTACATTGAGCAGCCTGAAGGTTTTCCTTTGACTCAAGAAGGAGACATGGTATGTAAACTAAAGAAAGCATTGTATGGACTAAAGCAAGCACCTAAACTTGGTATGCTAGATTAGATAAGTATTTGTTAAAATTGGGATTTACAAAAGGAACAACTGATAGTAACTTATACACAAAAGAAATTGAGAATGGATTGTTAGTTTTGGTTATTTTTGTTGATGACATTATTTTTGGAGGAGAAGATGAATCTAGCAACAAATTTGCTGATGAAATGAAGACAAAATTTGAAATGAGTATGATTGGAGAAATGAAATACTTTTTGGGATTACAAATAACACAAAACAAAGATGGTATCTTTATAAGTCAGATAAAGTACTTGAATGATTTGTTGAAAATATTCAGTATGGAGAATTGTAAACCAGTTGGAAAACCTATGGTTACAGGACATAAACTATCTAGTAAAGATGAGACACCAGAAGTTGAGCAAAAGAAATACAGATCTATGATTGGTGGATTGCAGTACTTGACACACACTAGACTTGATATACAACATTTAGTTGGAATGGTAGCAAGATTTCAAGCTGAACCTAGAGAGTCACATTTTGTAGAAGTATTAAGGATATTGAGATATCTTAGAGGCATAATGGACTATGGACTGTGGTATGAAAATTCTGATGATTTTACCCTATGTGCATAAACTGATGCTGATTGGGGAGGCAGCGTTGATGACAAGAAAAGCACCAGCGGTAAAGCCTTTTTTCTTGGAGAAAGATTAGTTTCTTGGTTGAGCAAAAAGCAGAATTGTATCTCACAGAGTACAGCAGAAGCAGAATATGTAGCAGCAACAAACAATTGTAATCAGATAATTTGGATGAAGCAGATGTTGATGGACATTGGAATCAAGTTTGATGAGCCTATTGTCATATATTGTGACAATACAAGTATAGTTAGTATGTCTAAGAATCTGGTTTTATATTCTAAAACAAAGCATATAGAGATCAAGTATCATGTTGTAAGAGAGAAAGTTGCAAATAAAGAAGTCAGACTGGAGTACATAAGCACAAAGGAGTAGATAACAGATATATTTACTAAGCCTTTTCCTAAGGATACATTTGAGTATCTAAGAGGTATGCTTGGAGTTATGCCCCAACCTAATTTTGAGTAATGATGCAGTTGGTTGCATCCATCTAGTGGTTTATGGCCCTATCTATTTTCTGGATTGGATGTTGGTACTTCCTCTATGGGGGAGTATGTTTATTTGAGCTGAGTCATTGAGGACTCTTGTGAATATATTTTATGAATAGTGTCTTTTGACATTGAGCTATTGTTTGATGTAGTGATAGAATTTATGTCATTGATGTCAATGGGGGAGAGAATCATGAAAAACATTGAGGAACTAGATTTGTTGGAGAGATTGAATAGGATAATGAAACAAGATTTGATTGATGATGAGCAGCAGTGATTGGATTTTTGGAACATTGGATGTTTTTCATCTAGGTTGCCATCAATGCCAATGGGGGAGATTGTTAGGAATGAATGCTAAAGCCTTTGGTAGTCATTATATAGTAGTGGTTGTTGTATTCATGACTATGATTGTCATTGATGTCAACATAGTGTTATTCTGGAGTTTAGCAGAGAAGTAGGCACAGTTTTGTTTTGTGCACATGTTATATTGTAGATTGAGTTATGTGTAGTTGATAGTATGTTCTTTGTTTTGTTATTAGTGTATGGTTCAGAATGCAAAGAGAAATTCATTTATTCATGAAAGTTATAAGCATTTTGGTGGAAGCAGTATTCTGGCAGTATTCCTGTGTAGCAGTTTTTGGTAATCGGAGGATATCTCCTAATCGGGATGGAATCTGATTCTATGCAGTTAAAGGGAAGTTTGAGACTCATTGGTGGTGATGTGGTTCATAGCACAAACTTTGAGGTCACATTATTGGAAAGTTATTGTATCTGGAAGCTGATAGTTTTATGTAATTTTGATGTAGCGTGTTGAAATTATTATTTTGTATTTGCATGCCGACTCATTTGTAATTATTTGAGTGTGGTATAAAGGAAGGAATTTTTTCCTTTTTATGTGAGGATTGTAATAGTTTTGATATGAAGTTGTGAAATTTGTGATGCGAATGTATGCATGAAATGAAGAAAAGAGATAATTCAGTGATGAAGGAAGACTTGCGAAGTACAGAGATCTGGATTTGTGATCTTGTGTAGAAGAGAGTGTAGTTTTGGCACAGTGTGGAGGAGGTAACATATTTCATATTATTCTATTGAATAATCCTTAGATCTATTAGACAGTGAGTTCAGAGATCTTGCCTTGAAGCTGTTTAGGCAGTGGGTCCTTCTATCTTCCATAACTCTAAACAGGGTTAGAATCTTTTAATAGGGATTCAAAATCTCCTAAAAAAGATTCATATGTACTAAATGTATTTCATAAGACTCCTAATAGGGTCCATCCTCTAACAAGGAACTTTCATATTAGTGCATCATTTTGTGGGCATTATTCCCACCAGGGTTTACTCTTTGATCAAGAGGTTCCCTAGTTAACATATCTTGTGTTATTGTGTCATTGTGTATGATTATCTTTCTATGGTTGGTTACTGCATTAATTATATGGTTTAAAGCTGTTGAAGTTGATATTGAAGTTAATGTTGATAAATAGTTTAATTATCAGATAACTGATTCACCCCCCCCCCCCCTCTCAGTTATCTTGGTGGTCTTTACTTTCTAACACATTTTTCATGATCTTGAAGTCCACTGTTTGATCCACACAAGGACCACACTAAATTACCAAGCAATCTATGATGGGATTTGTCATCATCATGACATTCTTGGGATGACATCAGATCAGAAGAATCAGAAATAGAAATACAGACTTCGGGTCTCGATGGAGGTATTTCAGCTTGATATTATGGTCCTATAGAAAAATTCTTACAATAATAGTAGCCAAAGCATGAAGCTGACTCAGAGTGAGAAAATTGCTCCTCGTTACAATTAGACTCTACACAAGTTCTAAAACTAAGGTCTCCAGAATCATAAACAGACAATGGGGGCAGTGAACAATGTATTTTCTCTGATCCTTCACATTCTCGAGGCATTGTTTCAGTACCACACAACACGTCTTTGAAGCTTGGGGAGGAAGCAGAGATCATGTCAAAATCAACGTCATTTGAAACTCTATTAGGCAATCTACCATTTTCAACGCTTGAGACCGACATGCACATTTCAGAATCCTTGGCCTTCCATCCACTATATACTTGTTCCTATGGTTTTCTTAAGATTGTCTTCACACAAGTAGGAATCTTGAATTGTCCCATCAGTTAGAACTTCCTCTGCCATTTCTTCACTTGCCAAGCTCTCTATTCATTGCTCCTGTTTGTGATCACAAACACTGTTTTGACTATGTACAAGTTCACTAGTCACAGAACCATATTTTTTGGTCTTGACAACCTCACTCAAGTAATAAATATAATCAGGTTCTTTTAGAATAGAAGAGCCAAAAGTGAAGGATCTCAAGAGAATAACCAAATTTTCGGCAACAAGATCAATGCAATTTTGATTTTCCATGTCTGCAGAAATTCAAATTCTCCACATTTTCAATCAAACCATTAATCCATATTTCTCAACTTACCCAAAAAGTGGTCACTTGATGAAATAAGTCATGGTACATTGGATTTCTAATCCACTATCCACCTTTTTTACACTCCTACAAGACTGCAAACTAACCTTAGTTGGCATTTGAGAGTGGCCTTAAAAATTGACTGACTGAAACTTTCGAGACCCGACATCCTGGACACCGAATCATCTCCATACAAGGATTATGAATCCATAATAAAATCACCAAAATAATCAAATGGCTAGTTGCAATTAATCACCAAAGTCAGCTTTTTAATAAAAATTAGGATATAAAATAGTGAAAAATATAGAAACTGGGTTCGGATTCGGCTTTGAAAACTAGGCTAAACATGACATCAGGATCTGAAAATAGAGGCATTGATTCTTCATCATACAAAGAGTATAATTCCACAATTAGGGCTCATGATGAATAACAGGGTGTATTTGGCAATTTGACAAAGATAGGCTCTCAGAATTGCAAACCGGGAAACATAATAAAATAGTGATTTGTGCATATGGAATGACCCCGGGAAGCTATGCTAAAAGATTCATCAAGACTTCAAACTTGGCATACTTGTAGTATTTTCAGAGTATAACATAGTGGTACAACCCATTCAGGGTCATCAATCACAAATCAAAAGTTATAACGTCACGAATAGGGGTACAGATCAATCTGCACATTTCAGAACTTGTAAAACAACAAAAGTTGTATCTGGAATCACATTTGCAAACTGAGAAAATGGATTCATCATGACCTCAAAATGGAAAAATAAGAAGTATTTGACCCCTGGAATATGATGCAAAATGAATTTTCTCGATAGGTTCAACTGGGTCAAAGATATGGCTGGTCAAATAGGCCCTTCTAGAATTTTGAACAATTACACAAGTGCATGACAATAACAAACTACCAACTTTGAGGGGTTCGAAATGTAATCAAACGGATTCAAAATGACTTGAAAATTGGAACATAGGTTCTTTAATATGGATACTAAACATCCTCAAAGTGGCGGTCATGAAACATTTCTAGACGCAAGATATTCAAAGGCAAACTGGGCTACTATACTCTATTTGACACTTAGGCAGAATTGTGCAAATTGACACTTGCTCAAAATGGGACTTCACCGAATGATTCAGGATGACAAAACAACATCAGAGAATGCATGCACATACTAAATGGAGTGTAATAAACACCTAGAACACCTCATAGGATTCAGATTGACAGCCGGGTACATATGCATGAAAAGCACTTACATGGCTTGAAAGTGACGAAATTTTAACATGGTACTCAAAAACCCATGCTACATTTTTAGTCCCAACACAACATTCAAAAACTTCAAATTTTATCAGATGGATGTTAATTCAACATTCTTGAATGGAGAGCTAAAAGAAGAAGTATACATTGAGCATCCAAAAGGATTCACCCTATCAGACAGACCTGATATGGTATGCAGATTGAAGAAAGAACTCTATGGACTTAAGCAAACCCCTAGAGCATGGTATGAGAGACTTGATGGATATCTAACAAAAATTGGATTCAAGAAAGGAGCAGCAGATTGTAATCTATTCATAAGAGAGACATCTGAAGGACTACTCCTTGTAGCTATATTTGTTGATGACATTATCTTTGGGGGTAACGAAAAACTTAGTGTAGAATTTGCTAAGGAGATGCAGAGTGAGTTTGAGATGAGCATGATTGGACCTATCAAATACTTCTTGGGATTGAATGTGTAGTAGATAGAGAAAGGTATTTTCAATAATCAGTCCAAATATGTGAAAGAGATATTGAAGAAGTTCAAGATGGATGATTGCAAGCCAGTGGGTATACCTATGATAATAGGATGCAAGCTTCCAAAAGAAGATGATTCTCCAGTAGTAGATACAACATTATACAAGTCTATGATTGGTAAACTCATATATCCTACTCAAACTAGACCAAACATTTCTAATGCAGTTGGAAGATTTGCAGCAGAGCCTAAACAAAGTCACCTCATGGAAGTAAAGAGAATATTCAGATATTTACAGGGCACTATAGATTATGGCCTATGGTATCCTAACTCAGAGAATGTTGAGCTTCATGTATATATAGATGTAGATTTGAAAGGATGTCGTGATGATAGAAAGAGTACATTAGGTGGAGTAGTGTTTCTTGGTGACAGACTTGTCACTTGGACAAGCAAGAGGCAAAATTATATTTCTTAGTCAACAATAGACGCAGAGTATGTTGCAGCAGCCCTAAATTGTTCTAAAATAGTTTGGATCAAGAAGATGATAAATGACTTTGGTATTCAGATTGATTATCCTATTGTTATTCATTATAATAACACTAGCACTATCAATATGTCAAAGAATCCTGTGATTCATGCAAAGACAAAGCACATAGAGATTAAGTATCACTTCCTTAGAGAAAAGGTGGTAGAGAATGAAGTCAAGTTGGATTATGTAATTACTAAAGATCATTTAGTAGATATATTCACAAAGCCCTTACCAAAGGATACTTTTGAGTATCTTAGGGAGAAGCTGGGAGTAATTCCCTTCCCCAATTCTACTTAGAAGTAAGAAGAAAGGGCATCAGTCCTCTAGGACTAATGGATGGTTGACTACTCTACTTCAGGAGTAGTACTAGTGCTTAAAAGAGTTGGCACCCTTTTCCATTGATGTCAAAGGGGGAGTAATATATAGTCATGAAAAATAGAAGTAAAGAAGGAGCAATATACTAAGGGGGAGTAGTATTCAGTCATGGAAGCAGTTCAGTTGAGGAAATGAAGAATATTGAAGAATATTGCAGTAGATGGAGGATTCATCCTTGGAGGAGTTTGATGAGGAAATGGAGAATGTTATAAAATAATTATTCATTTGGGTTGATGGTGTTTTTCATTCCATATGTTGCCATCAATGCCAAAGGGGGAGATTGTTGGAGATTTGCCAACAAGCCAATGCTGATTGTATGTTTGTCATTGATGACATATATGGTAAGTAGCATGTGTGGAAGACTTATGCAGTAATATTTGAGTATATGTAGGATGGACATGTTATCAAAATGATATCATGGACACAAAGACTAACTGCTAGTACAGATAGTTATGTAGCAACTTGTGTCAGCAATGTTCCTAACAGAGCTACATGCAGTGTTCTGTGAGTGATTGTTCATATAGTCATCATGGATCCTTGCACCTTTGGATATGTGATGAAGACATGTTAGTGATGTTACAAGCATGGACGCAGAGTTTGATGATCAATAGAAGTGAAGTTATGTAGTCACCATTCATCAGTAGCAGTTTCCTATGTTTATTCAGAAGATTCGACAAAGATTATATGGGTTCAAGATTGCGCCTATCATTATGATATGCGACCTTGAATTAGTGATTGGAGAAGAGTTAAAAATGTTTGGTTAAGAGCGCATGATGTAATTTATCTTGAGAAGAAATTTTTAGTTACTTTGGTAGAGCCGACAGTGTGTAGTGTGCATCTATATTTATTAATATTGGACAAGTCCCAGATTGTGTTGTGTGCTTAGTAGAGCCGAAAAAATGATTATTGGAGTATGTTATGGTTTCTCTAATATGATTTCAAGGTGGTTCTATTAGGCTGACTTGATTATATCATTTAGAGGAAACATATTTATAGGCAGTCATTTGTGATTGCTAAAGTATGGTTGAGAGTTGATTATGAAGAGCAGAGAAGAGTGTGCGAAGTGTTGAGCCATCAAAAGAAGGTCTATGTGACCAAGAAAAGAGATAACACTATACATTGGAACTGATCTAGATAATAGGTCAAAGCATAGTTAACCAAGATCCAGATATAGTGTGTATTTGTTATTCAAAAGGTTGTAGCCTTCACCCCTTTGAGTAGTGTGCTCTTGGATAGTGCGTCCTCACCCCTAACAAGGTTAATTGTAAAAGAATCCTAATAGGGTCTGACCATTGACTAGGTCATTATACTAAATACATTGTAAATCAAATCCTAACAAGGTTAAGGATCTTCTAACAAGGATCATAAAACACTAGTGCAAATTATTAGTGGGTGTCAATTCCCACCAGGGTTTTTACCTATTTGGGTTTCCCTGTAGCCAAAATATTGGTGTTGTGTTCAAGTGTTCTTTCATTTTGTTTATGATTTATGTTTAAGTATACCTAATTGGTTAAAGAATTGAAACTTGTAGATAACTAATTCACCCCCCCTCTTAGTTATCTCTTGGGACTATTCCTAACATGATATAGGGCACAATCATCTAGAGGGGCCACCTTGGGGAATTAAATTCCAATTAGGCCTTAACCCTTTAGAAATAGACCTAGATTAAATGAAATTTAAGAGTTTACCATTTCGGAGAACAAAACAGCCAACCCGAAAGTGGGAAAATAAAATCTTTGTGAAACTCGACATCCCAAAACTTCCAAAATTTGAAAAATGGACCTAGGGTTAGGGGTGAGGTAGTCTCTACCCTAGGTTAGGGAAGAGGTCATCCTTGACCTAGGTTAGGTACTAGGTCATCTTTGACCCTTGAGGTCATCCTTGACCTAGAAATTCAAGACCTTCAGATTCTCATAGAAAGTCTATAGAAATGAGGCTGGATAGAGGGAGAGAGAAGTAGAACAGGGGGGAAACAACCAGATCCATGCAAAGACCCAATCAAGGTGCTTGACATGACCCCATACTAGTTACTTAGAGGGATAAATGCTCTTAACATGGAAGTGATTCCATTTTAAGATGATACAATTTGATGTGAAGCTGGCATATGTATGGTCGAATATTGATATAAATAAAGGAGAACCTTTTTGTATCTGATAGTGGCACATGTGGTAAAAAATGTGTAGTGTGAGCCCATGGTAGTAATGTATGTGAGAAGTGATATCTTAGGTGAAAAATTATAGATATAGTTAGAGCTTACATACCAATATCAATAGATTAGATAGTTGAAGATCTACTAGTGATTGTGGTGATAGAGCTAAATTATTGAAATGTTCATGCATATTTAGATGATATTCAATGAGTTAATTTTTCTATTATATCTACTTTGATATTTCAATTGTATAACGGTAGTTACTCCAACTAGATATGAGCATATCTAAAGTGAGCATAAGTGATAGTGTATCTTTGTATAAATCACCTTAACTGATGTTACCCTAACAGGTGTTTTTATTTCATGAGAACTAACTTCTCCATGGTTTTTTGTAGTTTGGGTTTTCCATGTAAATATTGGTGTTCTATGTGTTGGTGTTCCTTTGTTTACATGTTTATAATTTTTGTAGATGTTTTATGTGCTTAATTGATAGATCACATGTTTTTATTATTGTTTCTTAATAGTTTACCAACAGAGTAAAAGTTTGGAAAAGTGCATGGGAATAATTGATTCACCATCCCTCTTACATATTTGACCTATCCAACAATTGGTATACGAGATTAGTCCCTTGTAGATAGAGATTAATTTCTTGAGGGAGATCTTGGTTTCTTGCACATATTGAAGGAGGATTCTACAGTGAAGAAGATTGGAAAATCATGATGAGTGATATTGAAGGTACCAAATCAGAAAATGAGGAGACGAAATAAAATATGAAGGAAGAAAATTATTGCATTGCAAAATTGAGAGATTGGATTAAGAGGTTCAAAGAAAGGCACCGAGAGGTTAGTCAAGAGTTGAAGGAATCAAAAGATAGAGTTGTTTCTATGGAAAATGAATTGAGGGAATTGAAAGAATCAAAAGATAATGGTACAAATCTAGATCAGGAACTTAAAGAGAAGATAATTGAGAGGAAGCTTGATGAAAAAGATCGAAGGGAAGAAGGTATCAAGGCAAGACTAAATTACAAGTTAAAAAATGCTTGGTTAGAAATAATGGAACTAGAAATGGAAATGGAGGAATGGAAAGAGATTGATGAAGATTTTAAGGAGATGACTAGAAAGAATTTAAAAAAAAAGAAAAGCTAGAGTTATAACTAAAGAAGCTGAGGTTAGAATGAAAGGTATGTGAGATCAGTACTATCTTGGATCAATTATTATCCTCTCAAAAAGGACACCAGGATAAAGAAGGATTAGGTTTTATCGGTGAATACTCAAGTTACACGGATAAAGGAAAGGAGAAGGTAATTAAAGATGATCAATGCAAAGGTTGAAGTCATAAGTGAGGTAAAAAACTAGAACACATCTATAAAATGGAGTCCAGTAAGATAACCAAATGATTAAAGGTATTTATCTTTCAACAATTGCTGTTATATTTTAAATTTTTTTGGTAATACTGTTAGGAATGGGAACAGTGAGGGGGGGGTGAATCAATGTTCTATAATTAATGTTTTTCTACTTCTTGAAACTTAGCCCAATTACTTAAATACTGAAATGAATAGTAAAGAAAATAAAAAAATCAACCATAACACATAACACAAGATATGTTTAGGGGGAAACCTTGGCTAGCACCCGGTGGGAATTAGCACCCATGAATAATTGCACTAGTCTTATGAACTTGTTAAGGTTCCTTTTCCCTGTTAGGAGAAATCTTTACAATGCTGAGTACAATGACTCCGTCAAGAGTCTGATAGAACAAACCCTATTAGGGGTGGATGGCTCACTGCCAGAGCTCACTGCTCAATAAAGAAAGCTACAGCCTCCTAGTTATCAAATACAAACTATATCTAGAAGGGTGAACTATTGAGCTATGACATTGTCATTGGATCAGTTCCTTTTGTGCGCTATTACTCTAACTTATTTTAGAGCTTTATATCATAGTGACTGAGCTTGCATACTTCTACTCTTCTTTATATCTTCCATACTCTTCTTTATTATCTTGATGTATCTCAAATACAAAAGTGCATGTCATATATATACATGCTAAATGGACACAACCAAAACTAAATATTGTGTCAGCATAAAACCTAACACATACAACGCTTCCAAATTAATTGTCTCAAGTGTGTTTACATACAATGATAATAACATGTTTACATCACTATTACAATAGGCACATAGCCTTTACAAAACAAAATGATACACGCTAATAAAAACATTCCTGTCGGCTGCATGCTCTGTTCTGCTTTGCCGCTTAGCTACTAGTGTCACCTAAACTTGTTGTAACATCTCGATACTATCATATCTGATCATTTCTTCTTAGACTTAGCATAATAACATACTCAAAAGCTTATACCCAAGGGTGCATACCAAAAATTGATCATAAAAATGTGCTTTGATGCTCTGATCATTAGGTGCTTCACTGTCTACTCTATCTTCTATACTTAGCTGAATTATGATCTTCCAAGTTAGTGCGCTAACTATCAAAAATTCATATGAATTTGTTGCCACAATGGCAACACAAAAATAGTCACGTGTTCTTAGTAAATTCAAATTTCCAACAATATCCCCCTTTGTCATTAATGGCAACAAAGGAATATGGCTAAGTTGCTAAACTTAACTTTACACAAAAATTTTGCTATCTTATAATCTTATCCTTTTCTGCATACTGTAGATCATATACTATTCTATCTCCCTTATACCATATATTCTACTCGCCCTTTGACATTAAAGACAAATGTACTAAAAAAAAAAGGGAAACCTTTAAGTACTTATTGAATAGGTGTAAAATGGATTCACCACTATTCAGATGTAAAGGGGGAAATATGAGATCTATTCTCAGAACCCAAATTCCCCAAAGAAGAGATCCAATTTGATCAACCAAGAAGTTAATACACAATCGAATCAATTTGTTGGTTAATATGGAAGAGAGAGAGATTAAATCCAATATTTCCCTATGGAGGAGAATTATTATGTTATACGTGGAATTGAAATACAAATACTAACCTCAAATTAGGGAAAATCTAGAAAATGTTGAATCCTGATGTCTGTGTGTACTTTCGAGAAAATCTAAAACCTATCCTGGACTGGAAATGTCGAGACAGAGAAAACCTAGAAATATTTCCTCAAGATGGCTAAGCTTAGGTTTGGCCCTCATAAAAGGTCAGATACCACATTCTTTATTTGAAGTCCGATTTGAATTCTGTTCGCAAATCCTGAAAGTTTGTGGAAAAGGATATCCAAATTCGCTCTCAGATCTAAAATTTTGTACCTGTACCTGCAAGAAAAAGAGAGTTTTTGTTTTTTGTTTGAGGGGTTTGCCTTGGTCAAACCCCGATTTGGAATCAACCTTAATATTGAAATTGAAATAGGAATTCTAGCAAGTAGTAGAAAAGGATCTAACAATGATGCTATGCAATTCAATAGATATGCAATTGTATTTTGAATGTAAACAAGTATATTGATATGAAAGCTTGAACAAAACAATAAATGTAAATCAAACCTCCATGATTGTATGCTTAGAATCCACCTTGATAAGAGAATGAAATGGATCTTGAAGATGAACAAAGGACCTTGAAGGAAGATCACACCATCATAATGGCTAGATCTAGGGTTTGAATGATGAATCTTGAATGCTTGAACCAAATCCCTTCAATGGCTTGAGTGCTTGAATCCTTGATCTTCAATGGAGAACATGGATGGAGAAGAAGACTTGAATTCTTGAATGGATGCTTGCTTGATCACCTTGAGAGCTTGAGAGAAATTGCTTGAGGATGAGATATTCTCACAAAACTTGATGTGAAAATGAGAGAGGAAGGCTTCCTTTTATAGTGAACTAGGGCACATTCCTCTAGAGGGGCCACCTTGAAGAATTAAATCTCAATTAGGTCCTAACCTTTAAAAAATATACCTATATTAAATTCAATTAAATGATTTACCATCCTGAAGCCTGAAATGATTAACCTAGAGGTGGGAAACTAAATATCCTGAAGGCCCGAAGCCCAGAAATTTTGGAAATTGCAATTTGGAGAAAGGGGGAAAAATCAAGGTTGGACCTGACCTAGTCAAGTTTGAGCTCAACCCTGACCTTTTCAGGTTCAACCTTGACCCTAACCTAGTTAGGTTCAACCTCGAATCTGACCCTAGTCTTGGATTGGCTTAGAACCAAGTCAGGAGGTCCTGGGTATGCCTAGAAACCTAAAACTGATACCAAAATAGGATAGAATGTTAGGGATAGATATAAAATCCTATGATGAACATGATGAAGTCTAGGAGGACTATTTCTGAATCCTACCTAGAAAATAGAGCCATAGAAGAGGAAAATTAAGGAGAATCCTTGGGATCCTAACCCTAATTTCATCTAGAATGAAGGAATCAAGTGCCAGGAAGAAGTGGAAAGCGGGGAGAAAAGCCAAATACATGAAAAGATCAATTCAAGGCATCTGATATGACCCCAAACCACTTAATCAGAGGGCTAAATGCTCTTAACATGGATGTGCTTCTGTTTTAAGATGATACATTAAGCCCCCACTTTAGCAAGAGTATGGACTCAATGCAAACTCTTGGTAAAGGAGAAGAAAGAGGAGATCCAAGTGGATTCACAAAGAGAAAAAATAACACTTAGCTAAGGGCACAAGCCCCTAGACTAAGGATTCTAACTCATCATACATGCACGAGGATGCAAAACAAGACAACAAAGAGAACAAGGGTTAGCACTAAACAACCCAAATCAATTAGCATAAGAAACCTCGCTAAGAAATATTCCTCATACTAATATCATATTTGGAAAGCTATCATAAAAGCATAAATGTTTACATAAGAAAGACAAGAGAAACACTATAAATAACATAGCTTCATGATCCTGTCCTACTAGCATGAAAGCAAAAAGAGAGAAAGGAAAAAGAGTGATTACCTCACTCAGTAAGATGCCCACCTTACCGTGAATCACCCTGGAGGGAGAGCCCAATAGGTTCACCCATAAACTATGCTTGTAATTATAATGCATCTTCTAACAGCTTCCGAAATACTCATAGATCCACCTTCTTATATCACTATGAATGTGAAATGTGTGTCTCCTTAGGATTTAGCAACTTATGTGTGTTACCTTTGGAAGATTTAGCATATAGGTGCATGTCTTTTCAAGATTTAGCAACTTATGTTCGTTACCTTCCAAGATTTATCATATTTAAAATATTTAAAATGCATGTCCCTTCAGGATTTAGCAACTTATGTGCATTACCTTCAGAGGATTTAGCATATTGAAAATTTTGAAAAATGTGTGTCTCCTCAGGATTTAGCAACTTATATTTGTTACCTTAGGAAGATTTAGCATATAAATGCGTGTCTTTTTAGGATTTAGCAACTTATGTGTGTTACCTTCCAAGATTTAGCATGTAAAAATAAAAAACTATAGTATAAGGGAGACCCTATATATGCCCCCCTCCTTAATATGGAAAAAACATACTATTTTGACATGTTAAGGAAAGAAAAGAACAAGGATAAAGCCTTCTTCAACATCAAGAAAATATCCTCAATCAATACCCAGTCCAAGCCAAGAAAGTCATAGCTCCTATGAGGCCATGGAAGGGATGAATGCAAAGAGATATCATGCAAGAAGTGAAAAGAAAGTAACCCTTATGAGGGATAGCACACTATTCAGTTTCCAAGGTGAGAGATAGATCAACCATGGAAACCCAATGTCAAACAACAAAAATAGGTTGTGATCAAGGACAAAGATCCTCAATGCAAACCAAATTTTTCATGTATGATTGGATATCACATAATAGATAGATACTGCTTAACCAAGGAAAGAGGTGAATCCCAAAAAGATAGAAGGAAATGGCATCCTTGCCCCCCAAGTGTAGGAACAAAGATGGAAGAGGATACCTACTTCACAAAGCAAGGAGATATCCTATTTACAAAAATGTATACTATATCCTTAGCGAGGGATATCGACCCCTACATCCAAGAGTATAGATAATCATGAAAAGGATATGTCACTCATGGAAAAGGATCCTCAAATGAAAGAGATCTTATCAACAAGACCCCCATCATAGATGAGTGCTTTAGATAAAATATCAACTTTCAAAGATAAATCAAGTAGGAACAAAGATGCAATCATCAAGCCCCATGTAAAACAAGAGGAAGAGGAATCTTTGAAATGAGGGAAACAACTCTAACACCAAAGCAAGGGTGAGAGTTTATAAAGAACATAATTTGCAACATGGAGAAGAAGTGATGACTTAGGAAAACAACTTCTCATGTAAAAAGGTTATCCATAGTCAGAACATCTATCAATATGTTGAAATAATGTTACAATATAAACAAATAGCACTAATCTAAGGAAAGCAGTTCCCTAGACAAAGAGAAAGAAAGAGGTACCTTGCCCCCCAGAGATAGAGACAAGCGATACCTTTGGAAAACAAGTGTCTTAGAAAAGATATCTTGAAAAGAGAATAAAGATTCTATGGATGATTAAAAACATAATGCAAATCCATAGAAAAAGAAAGGAGAAAAAGAATACCAATTAAGCCCTAATAAAAGACCTAATGGATCCTAGGAGACTGGATGAAGATACACCTCTTGCCCCCCAGTCATGAGACAAGAGGAGAAGAACAATTTACATTATATCTAGAGGAGGGGAATCCCCTATATCAAAATTATGAAGGAATCGTAAAATTGCATGAGAGTGAGATATAATTCCTAAAGCAGCTCTTTCTCTAACATATAACTTGAAATGTTTACAATCAACAAGTAAATGTTTGTTACTATAATGAAAAGGACATTTATATTTGTATAGAGCATCTATCGACATAGGTCAAAAGATTTCTTTCTTGGAATTCATTAGCTCAACATATACCTCTTTAGCAATTTCTTGATGAGTATTAGGGTTATCTAAGATAGGTGTGAGGAGAGGAGGATGATGTTTAGCATCACCTACCTTAACTTGAGATTTCTAACACCCAACACCATACATATCCGGTTTAGGAGGTATATGAACTGGAAATATAATACCATGCTCATTAACACCTAGCCCTAAACCTTTATAACCTTTTTTAGTTACCATATTTTATCCAGTAGTATACAAATTATGTAAAGCTTGTACAGGAGGTGATTGTTTATCATGTTCATGAGTAAAAGTTGTATAAGGTGGGATAATAGGTTTTGAAAAAGTTTCCTTACCCTTTCCTCAAATATCATCATGGATCAGAGGAGAAGGTAAATCAAAGAAATATTTCACATCTGCATCCTGCACTATAGCTTGAATCCCATCATAAGTATGGGAAGAGAGAGGATTAACAGACGGAGATTTAGGAATCGGAATAGGAAAATTAGGATTTAGATTAGGATTGATAGGATTAGGATTAGGATTAGGATTAGGATTGATAGGAGTAGGATTAGGAAGATTAGGAGATGGTGTATCATCTACGCAATTCTTAACATAATCCAAAATATGAATAAGGCTACCACATAAATCTCTAACAAAATTTTTAAATGCAGGCAGAATAGTGTCGGTTAACTTCACAAAAGCATAAGCAAGAGCAAAGTGAAGGGTCATCAACATAAGAAAGTGAATGATACTCTCATAGACATCATAAGTATTATAAAGGGATGCTAAAAGAAGAGTAATAAAGAACATAACTACACACCAAAGAAGCTTAACAATCACCATAGAATGCAAGAAATATTTTTGGATTTTGTTAATTATATAGATTTTTTTGGATTTTTAAATTTTTAAAATGCAAGAACAAAAACTAGATCTAATCTAAATACAAGAAAGGGTCTAAAATCTAACACAATAGGGCATCTAATTCCACAAAAGAAAAGGAGAGTAAGTATGTCAGGTTCACCAAAATGAATAGGTGTAAAATGGATTCACCACTATTCAGATGTAAAGGGGGAAATATGAGATCTATTCTCAAAACCCAAATTCCCCAAAGAAGAGATCCGATTTGATCAACCAGGAAGTTAATACACAATCAAATCAATTTGTTGGTTAATATGTAAGAGAGAGAGAGAGTAAATCCAATATTTCCCTATGGAGGAGAATTATTATGTTATACGTGGAATTAAAATACAAATACTAACCTCAAATTAGGGCAAATCTAGAAAATGTTGAATTCTGATGACTGTGTGTACTTTCGGGAAAATCTAAAACCTATCTTGGACTGGAAATGCCGAGACAGAGAAAACCCAGAAATCTTTCCTCAAGATGGCTCAGCTCAGGTTTGACCCTCATAAAAGGTCAAATACCACATTCTTTATTTGAAGTTCGATTCAAATTCTGTTCGCAAATCCTGGAAGTTTGCTGAAAAGGGTATCCAAATTCACTCTCAGATCCAAAATTCTACACCTGTACCTGCAAGGAAAAGAGAGTTTTTGTTGTTTGTTTGAGGGGTTTGCCTTGGTTAGACCTCAGTTTGGAATCAACCTTAATATTGAAATTAAAATAGGAATGCTAGCAAGTAGTAGAAAAGGATCTAACAATGAAGCTATGCAATTCAATAGATATGCAATTGTATTTTGAATGTAAACAAGTATATTGATATGAAAGCTTGAACAAAATAATAAATGTAAATCAAACCTCCATGATTGTATGCTTAGAATCCACCTTGATAAGAGAATGAAATGGATCTTGAAGATGAACAAAGGACCTTGAAGGAAGATCACACCATCATAATGGCTAGATCTAGGGTTTGAATGATGAATCTTGAATGCTTGAACCAAATCCCTTCAATGGCTTGAGTGCTTGAATCCTTGATCTTCAATGGAGAACTTGGATGGAGAAGAAGACTTGAATGCTTGAATGGATGCTTGTTTGATCACCTTGAGAGCTTGAGAGAAATTTCTTGAGGATGAGATATTCTCACAAAACTTGATGTGAAAATGAGAGAGGAAGGCTTCCTTTTATAGTGAACTAGGGCATAATCCTCTAGAGGGGCCACCTTTAAGAATTAAATCCCAATTAGGTCCTAACCTTTAGAAAATATACCTAAATTAAATGCAATTAAAGGATTTACCATCCCAAAGCCCGAAATGATTAACCTGGAGGTGAGAAACTAAATATCCTAAAGGCCTGAAGCCTGAAAATTTTGGAAATTGCAATTAGGAGAAAGGGGGAAAAATCAAGGTTGGACATGACCTAGTCAGGTCCGAGCTCAACCCTAACCTAGTCAGGTTTGACCTCGACCCTGACCTAGTCAGGTTTTACCTCGAATTTGACCTTGGTCCTGGATTGGCTCAGAACCAAGTCAACAGGTCTCGGGGATGCCCAGAAACCTAAAAGTGATGCTAGAACAGGATAGAATGTCAGGGATAGACATAAAATCCTATGATGAACATGATGAATTCTAGGAGGACCTATTTCTAAATCTTACCTAGAAAATAGAGCCATAGAAGAGGAAAATTAAGGAGAATCCTTGGGATCCTAACCCTAATTTCACCTAGAATGAAGGAATCAAGTGCCAGGAAGAAGTGGAAAGTGGGGAGAAAATCCAAATACATGCAAAGATCAATTCAAGGCATCTGATGTGACCCCAAACCACTTACTCAGAGGGCTAAATGCTCTTAACATGGAAGTGCTTCCATTTTAAGATGATACACTTACATAGAAAATACATCAGGGTATGCAATATGAAGGTTTTTAATTTCTTTCTGCCAAAACACCTTAAGTGCATCAACTATCTGAAGATGGGCACATAATGCATATGTGAGCTTCTCCATCTTTTCTAAATCCATGCAAGGACCTTGATCATATGTCACAATTATAGCATCTATATGCTTGATGTTCTGATTCAGTACATCTAGTGAGGGCGCTAGTGCATTTCTTAGTTCCGCTTGTCTAGCCCTTATCTTTGCAATCTTTTTTTTTGCCTTCTCTATTTTATCTATCTTTCCTTGATAAGTATTATTGAACATATTTATGTCTTGAGAGGGATCTTCAACTAATTTTCTTACTACTTCCATCAGAGATTCTGCTTCTTGAATCTTCTTAGAGTGGTCTGAAGTGAGTTAATCCTTGTTCATGCAGTCAGCTATTATCTTTCTTCCTTTTGCTGCTAACTCTTTCAGTATTGCTTGACCAATCTTAAGGGAATTTAGGTCAAGTGAGAAATTTCCTATCAAATCATTTAGCCTTTTCTTGTTGTATTTCTCTTTTTCAATCTTGGTCACTAAGACTTCTAGACTTGAAAAGTTTTCTTTGAAGCTCGCCAAGATACTACTAACATCATCCACTGAGTGAACACTAATCAATTTCTTATCCTCATGCAATAAATTATTTATTATGCCAATTGATTCCACAAATAAAGGATTCCCCATTACTTTCTTTTCTTTTTCTTTCTCCATAGCTAACACACTTGGGTATGTGTAGGATCATGGTATGCCAAACTAGGCCCTTAAGTGGCAATGGAAATTTAAAAAATCAGGGTTCGGAAAGTTGACATAAAAATTTGAACAAGTTATAAATCTTATATATTAAATATGTAAGAAGAGAATGTATAGAAAATTGAATGTAGTTTCTAAGATACTATCCCTTTTTTGAAAATTTAAATTATTCTATATGGTGAAAATTTCAAATTTCAATGCTCTAATATAAAAACATCAGGAAAAAGATAAGAAGTAGGTGTATGTCTGACCACCTTAAACATAATCAAAAGATAATATTTTTTTACAATATTCTAGATATAAGTAGTAGACTCATGTTTGGATGTGACGTATATTTTTTTGTAATTTTTTTGCAAGTAAATAATTAATTATGATTTTTCTACTACAAATTTTGGAGAATATAAAAACTCACATGTCTAACCACCTTAACTTGGTTTAAAATTCATCAAATAAAAACTTTTAGTTTTTTTTCTTGTATTAGGAAAGGAATAGAATGTGACACATATTTTAGATTTCAAAAATGTTATACCATTTGAATGTTATAGCTATTTTCCAATCAGTTCATCTTTAGTATGAAAATTTTAGGTTAAAGATAAGAAGTAGGTGTATCTCTAACCACCTTAAATACAATCAAATGATAATATTTTTAAAAAATATTATAGATTTAAGTAATAGACTCATGTCTAGATGTGACGCATATTTTTTTAGAATTTTATTTCTAAATAAATAATTTATTATGATTTTTCTGCTACAAATTTTCTAGAATATAAAAGCTCACGTGTCTGACCATCTTAACTTAGTCTAAACTTCATCAAATTGTAAAAAATAAAATTTCTTCTTGTAGTAGGTGAAACATAGAATGTGATGCATGTTTCAGATTTCAAAAATGTTATACTATTTGAAAGTTATAGTTGTTTTTCAATCAAGAATTCTTTTTCACATTGCCACTTTTTGGCATACCATGATCTTGCACATACCCACTTATCTTTATCAAATCTTCTTCTCCTTATGAGTCTAAGATTGTTGGATCAGGAGTCAAACTTGACAACAATGATATGGATGACTTAGGAGTAAGAAAGGTGCTTTGACTTACATCCATATTCTCACTTTTTACCTTTACTGGGATCTCAATAGAAGGCTCTTCTTTAGGTTAATCTTCCTTCTCAATTTCTTGTCCTCATATGTCTTCAATTAGGACTTCTTCTTGATTCATAGGTGTTTCTTTACCACAAGTTATCAATCTTATATATTAAATATGTAAGAAGAGAATGTATAGAAAATTGAATGTAGTTTCTAAGATACTATCCCTTTTTTGAAAATTTAAATTATTCTATATGGTGAAAATTTCAAATTTCAATGCAGTAGTACAAAAACATCAGGAAAAAGATAAGAACTAGGTGTATGTTTGACCACCTTAAACATAATCAAAAGATAATATTCTTTTACAAGATTCTAGATATAAGTAGTAGACTCATGTTCGGATGTGACGCATATTTTTTTGTAATTTTTTTTCAAGTAAATAATTAATTATGAATTTTCTACTACAATTTTTGGAGAATATAAAAACTCACATGTCTAACCACCTTAACTTGGTCTAAAATTCATCAAATTAAAAACTTTTTGTTTTTTTCTTGTATTAGGAAAAGCATAGAATGTGACACATATTTTAGATTTCAAAAATGTTATACCAACAACCATAGAAAGATATACATGCACAATAACACAATGACACAAGATATGTTGACTAGGGAACCTCTTGATCAAAGAGTAAACCCCAGTGGGAATGATGCCCAAAAAAGATGCACTAATATGAATATTCCTTGTGAAAGGATGGAATATGTTAGGAGTCTTATGAAATACAATCAGTACATATGAATCCCTGTTAGGAGATTTTGAATCCCTATTAAAAGATTCTAACTCTGTTAGGAGTTATGGAAGACAAAAGGACCCACTGCCCAAACAGCTTCAGGGTAAGATCACTGAACTCACTATCCAATTGATCTTTGTATTAATCAATAGAATAATACCAAAAGATTACTGACCTCAACAATCCAATACTCCTTCTCTGACTCTACCAAATCGCACCAACTCCTTCTTCAGATCTCAGTACTTCGCATATCCTCTTTCAAAAAATTTTCTTTCACAATACACTTACATTCATCACATTCCAAACTACAAAAAGGAATACGTTCCTTCCTTTATACCACACTTAAGTAATTACAAATGAGTTGACATACAAATTACAAAATAAAACTTTCCACATGTTACATCAAAATTACACAAAATTGTCAGCTTCCAATCAATATAATTCTTCACTCATGTGACCTCAAATCTTGCATTGTCAAATATGTCACTATCAACATGTCTCAAACTACTCTCTAACTATGCATAGCCAGATTCCATCCTGATTAGGAGATTTCATCTAATTTCCACAAACTGCTACTTAGGAACACTGCCTGAATATTGCTTCCATTGATTTCCTCATAACTTCCATGAATAAATGAATTACTATCTGCACTCTTAACCATGATCTTATAACACATCATAGAGTAATTCCCCAACTTTGTATAGCTTCATCTTCAATATCCCAAGTGCGCTAACTCAAATACTGTCTGCTTCTTTGCTAATCTTCAGTAGATCATTATGTTGACATCAATGACAATCACAGTCATGAATGCAACAACAACTGCTATAGAATGGTTGTTAATAATCCCCCATAGGATATATTCAGCATTCATTCCTAACATATCTTGCACATACCCACTTATCTTTATCAGATCTTCTTCTCCTCATGAGTCTAAGATTGTTGTATCAAGAGTCAAACTTGACAATAATGATATGGATGAGCTTTGAATTACATCCATATCCTCACTTTTTACCTTTATTGGGATATCAATAGAAAAATATTCTTTAGGTTAATCTTCCTTGTCAATTTCTTGTCTTGATATGTCTTCAATTAGGACTTCTTCTTGATTCATAGGTGTTTCTTCACCACAGAGGATCTCAGCTTCTTCAATACTCACAAAGGTTTCTTCAAACTTATCCAGATCATTATCTATTGCCTCCATGGTGATTTCAACATAATCAATCACAATAGTTTCATCCTTAGCTTCAACCTTGGGCACAAAATCATGTGGACCTATCATAGTTGCATTAGGTATCTCTGATTCTTTTTCTTTCTTGGAGGGGACTGAAGTGGCTTGGGGTGCAGGTTTAGAAGTTGGGTACATGTGTCTATCCAAAAACACTTTTTGAAATGCTTTCTCTGTCTCCTTCATGATTAACTCATAATATTTGTTCATTATCTGTAGAGTTCTAATTTCTGTTCTAAGATGTGGCTTTACCAAATCTAATAATAGTATTTCTATTCTAGTGAACAAACATGGAGGTTTTTATCCAAAGTCTTTTCTCTAATTCTCATATCCTTCTCTTTGGATTTTCTTTTCAAAGAATCCAATATATTCCATACATGATCAGGAATGACTATCTTAAGTTCCAAAACTGACCTTTTGAACTTAATTCATATACTTGATAATCATAGAATGAATTTCTGATTTATCAATTTCATGATACTTGTCATAGAATTTTGCAAACTGATCTATCCTTCCTTCATCAACAACTCTAGTTCTTAAGACTTCCAAATTTGGTTTGAATCCTACCTCAGGAGGTTCTTGAGTGTTCTTAACTTTGGTTTTGGATGTTCTTGATGATGGGTGGCTGGCGCCAATTTTCTTCTTCCTTCTAGGCACCTTGCTTGGTTCAAGTGGTGGAGTGGACTCCAGATAAACTGTGATAGAAGGCATGGAGGTGCTTTCTCCTATCTTTTTCTTCTCCTTTGGATCATCATATTTTTCTATTTTGACTTTAGATGAGGGTGCGCTCTCAAGTTGCATATCAATCTTGGCTTCCCTTACTTTGTCTATGTCTACTTGGGTGACACCATGAATTTTTACAATGTTAGAGATAATTCTAGATGCTTTTCTCTTAGTCATTGTACTGTATAAGATGAAATCAACTTGTCTTGTCTTGTCTTCATAAGTGCCACATCTAGGTTCATTTGGATCCTTAGGTGTAGATAAGAGAAATTGTGCATAGCCTTCTAAAATATGCTCCTCTACTTCATAACGAAGTGGATGAATCCACTTTGTTCTAGGCTCAACTACTTCCATGCATGTAGTATCTATTTCTACCATGAAGCATATGGTGTCCTTGTATTTCTCCACTATCTTCTTAGGTATTCTGTACCTTCTTTGCATCTTGATTCTGAATATTTTAATTTCTAGATCCATGTAATCCTTTAAGGTTCTCTCTGATGTTGCCTTAAAATGAAATTTAAGGTAATGTAGGTATGCTTTTGTCTAGATAGAGATCAGAGACCTTACCAACTATATGAAAGTACATGTATATAATCAATGAACCAAATTTGAATATTTTTCTCTTATCATGCTTAATAGCTCTTATGTTTTCTAACAACTATGTGCGCAAGATCTCATAGAGGTTAAACTCTCCATTTTCCTTCACTATCCTTATTGCTGCCATAATTGTAGCTTTAGATACATTGTTCACTCTATTTGCATGCTGGAACTTGTATCCAAGGATAATAGCCACGAGTTTAATATCTTTCTCCTCTATGGGCTCAATAGTCATGCCGCACTTATCACTCCTAGACTTACATGCCTGCTCAACCTATTTACTGACATCTTTTCCTATTGGAAGAATGGCGTCAGTCTTAGAAAGTCTAGTCATCTCATGAATGAGATCAGTCCTAATACAGACAGGGACTTCACCAATCCAAAATGAATGATCATGGATCCTTCTTAGTAAGATCTTGATCCATTCTGACTCATAGAATTCATACACATTCACATACTCTATGATAGTATTATCCATAAGGTGTGTGAATTCATCCTTGAATGTAAAGTCTAGATTAACCATTGATTCCATCTACAACCTTATTTTGTCTAATCCTAAAGATTCTTTCTTGCAGTAGATGTAGGTGCAAATATCTTCAACATGCATAAGTCCCATCAGAGTTCTAGAAATTTCTCCTTCTAAGTCATCTAACACTAACTTAAACGGATTCTTTTTAAACACATATATCTTCCTTTCCATGACATCAAAGATTACTAGAGTTTCCATTACTTGCTTCAACACTCAAATAGGGTTCCAAGGGATTTCTAAAATGATGCGTCCGAGCTAGGGTTCCACAATAACTTAACTATTCTTCACTGATGAAATGAATTCAATCCTTTAATACTTGCTTCTTGATCTCATGTTCTCTCCAAAGACTTGATCTTGAATGTAAAAGTGAAGATAATAGATCTCCAGTGACTAATAAATCAAATTTCTACAATTAATGCTTGCTGGCGTAACACGGGTTACAATAATGAATTCCAATCTTAATGCTTTTTGTCAATCAGGATGTGTGATCTTGCATACTGTATAAACTAGAAACCAAACAACTAAAACCAAAGGCACATACTTTGAGGGTGAGTATACTAGCCGCGCAGGGGTCTAGAGCTTATCTTGCTCTCCCTATGACCATGAGGGTCATTTATCTAGAACTAGAAGGTGTGTCCATTGTGGATGCATATACTACTTTATCACTTATATTATCTTTCTTTACTTCCATCCAAATCTTTCTCACTTCTTCTATAGCTTTCAAAAACTTGACTTCTCTAGATTCATCCAATATTGATCCTTGAGACTTATTAGGTCTTTCTTGTCTTTACGCTTGTGATTTGAAAAACTTTAAGATGTTTCCAACCTTGTTACAAGAGTAACAAATAACTGGAGGCCTTATATTCCTAGGTGCATTAATGTGAGTTACCATACTACATTGTCTAGTTGTGTGACCATTGTAACTACACATCTGACATGTGATGTTCTGAGGAATTCTAGAACTTTGTTGTGGTTGATTTATCTGATTTTGCTGTGTCTGACTTCTTTGATTTGATCTAAAATTCATAGCTCTATGACCAAACTTATTGCATGAATAACAATAACCATTGAAAGGTCTTACCTCTTTACAGTCTCTTGCTATATGTCCATGCTATATAGGCATAACAAGTTTTGTTTACTAGCTTGTGTTCATCTTTAGGTGGTTCTACTTTAGCTTCAGTATGAGTCTTCTTAGATTCTATAGATTCTTCTAGTGCTTTCATTATTTCTTGCATTGCATTGATTTGAATTTGTGCTTCATTGAATCCAATACCACTAGAATATTCAGATTCCATCTTTTTCTTGATGTTTTCTAACTCCAAGATTTTCAGGTTTTCTTGCATAAGTTCTTCATCCAATTGTTTGTTTTCTTTGATTTGTTCTTCATAGGTTGTCTTGCTATCAGTCAACTATTCATTCAAATCTTCAATTTGATCCTTCAGAGATGTGTTTTCTTCATTCAAATTTTTGACCATTTTTCTGAAATCATTCATTGAACAATCTTTCAAATATTTTCTTAGTTTCTTGATGAATACTTGTGAGCCACTCACCTTCAGTTTCAGTTCTTCAATTTCCTTTTCAAATCTGTGAAGATCTTCAAGAGCTACTTCAAGATTTTTCTTCAAATTTTTCACTTTAGCTATATCCATGATCTCCTCAAGTAGTTAAACTTATCTTAGAGGACCAAATCTCTGATACCAATTGTTAAGAATGGGAACACTAAGAGGTGGGGGGTGGGGGGTGTGAATCAATGTTCTATAATTAATGTTTTTCTACTTCTTGAAACTTAGCTCAATTACTTAAATACTAAAATGAATAGTAAAGAAAATAAAACAATCAACCATAACACATAACACAAGATATGTTTACAGGAAACCTTGGCCAAAGGAAAACCCCGGTGGGAATTAGCACCCACGAATAATTGCACTAGTCTTATGAACTTGTTAAGGTTCCTTTTGCATGTTAGGAGTAATGTTTACAATGCTGAGTACAATGACTCAGTTAAGAGTTTGATAGAACAAACCCTGTTAAGGGAGAATGGCTCACTGCCAGAGCTCACTACTCAATAAATAAGGCTACAAACTCCCTATTATCAGATAAACACTATATCTAGAAGGGTGAACTGCTACTATGGCACTATTATCAAATCAGTTCCTTTTGTGCACTATTACTCTAACTTATTTTAGAGCTTTATATCATACTGACAAAACTCTCATAATTCTTCTCTTCTTTTTATCTTGCATACTCTTCTCTATTCTCTTGATGTATCTCAAATACAAAAGCGCATGTCATATATATACATGCTGAATGGGTGCAACCAAAACTAAATACTGTGTCAGCCTAAAACCTAACACATACAATGCTTCCAAATTAATTGGCTCAAGCATGTTTATATACAATGATAATAACATGTTTACATCACTATTACAATAGTTTCATATCTTTTAAAAACAAAATGATACACGCTAATAAAAAACTTCCTATCAGCTGCATGCTCTGTTCTGCTCTGCCTCTTAACTGTCAGTGTCACTTAGTCTTGTTGTAACTTCTCGATACTATCATATCTGATCATGTGTTCTTAGACTTAGCATAATAAAATACTCAAAAGATTATATCCAAGGGTGCATACAAAAACTCGATCATACACACGTGCATTGATTCTCTAATCATTAGGTGTTTCACTGTCTACTCTATCTTCTATACTTAGTCGAGTTATTATCTTCCAAGTTAGTGCACTGACTATCAAAACTTCATATGACTTTGTTGCCATAGTGAAAAGACAAAAATAGTCATATGTTCTTAGTAAAGTCAACTTTCCAACAAATACAACAATTGATTGTAAGTTGAGAAAGGAACAAAAGATTTAACACTTTAATTGTCATAAAACTGGTCATAAAGTAGGTTAATGTAAGAGTCATGTTTTAGATCAAGAATATAAGAATGTGATGATTAATATATTTCATGGGAATTTCTATGTATGTCACAATTTTTCTCACAAGGCTAGTTAGTACAAGTCTAAAGTTCAATTAGCAAGATTTTTGAAAAAGGAATGTAAATTATCTCAAATGTGGATAGTTTGGCCATTTTGTTGATTCATGCAGATCTAACAGTGTTTTGGTAAATACTAGGAACAATAATCATCTTATAGGATCTATTGGAGCTTAGAAGCATAATAAATAATGATGGAAGAAATCAAATGGTATCAAAAGTTCAGTGGTATTAGATCTTGGTACTAGCCCTATTGACAATTGAGTTGATTGCTTGGGCTCAAGGGGAGTACTGAACATGCTAAATCATACACTCTCTTTCCCTAAGGTGATATGAGTTACAAATAACATGTATTTGGTATGATGATTAGATAATTAATAAATGCAATTATTTATTGATTGATTTGATGTGCACAAAGAAAATGAGTTGCGTTAGTGATACTAATTTTTCAGTGAGAAAATTTATTTTGATGTTTCATGGTTTTAAAGGATGATTTTTTAAAAAATTTGGTATTATAGAATTAAGGAAAATTAAGAATTTGCAGAGAGCTTGTGGAAGAAGAGTTTTGAAGAGATTATGGCACCCAAGTTTTTTGTTGACACATTTGTAGAAAAGAAAATGAATAAGGTTGAATTAAAGAAGTTTGATCACAGTCATATAAAATAGTTGGAGTTTGAACTAACTATGGAGGATGTGTAAAGAGTCAGAAATATTGGACTCAATATCTGGGGTGAATTTTTGTGGTGTGATGACAATGATTTCACTCTATTTATGCTGAGTTAGTTTCATGGTGAAACCTTAGTGCTAGACAAGCCATATGTAGTATTGAAGAATGTAATTAAGGGAGTTATTAGATTGTGTAGCATCAACAAATTGCCTAGGATTAAATATTTCCTATTTCTAATCTGGTGGTGAGTCAAGGACATGGATTCATTTCTTCATCTTGAGTGTTTCATGATTTGGTTGCTAGAAAGCTATTTTTCCAAAGTAATAGAGGTTAATATTTGGTGTTCTTGATGAATAGTGCATAGATGTTGGTGAATAATGAGACATATTTTTTTTTAATATTGTGGTATTTCAAGTTTATTTCTAATGTTCCTAGATCATCTCCTATTTATGTTGCTAGATCGTACTGAGTTATGTGATCAGAGTTGGTGATTTTTATGTGGCATGTAACTATTCTTAGTGTTCTTGGTTGACTTGATGATGTAGCATGTTGTGAAGGATCATGATGTGATTTATGGATCTGTAGCATGTTCAAGGATGAATATTTAGATTCCTACTATGTCTTAATTGTCATGTTTTGGATTGCATTAATAATTAAGTTATATTTGGTGTAATATTTGTAAATAGGTCTTGGCTGACCTTGTAGAAATAAGTTGATGTAATGCATAAAAGAATGTAATCATTTGTAAGTGTGAAGGCATGAATGTGAGAGAGAATGTTAAACCATGATGTATTGGTGACTATATGAAGAGGTATGAGTGGAATCCTCAATTGAGGTAGATATTTGATGTATTTTATTAGAACTGTATTGGCATGAAAAAGATTCTATAAGTTGGTTCATGATTAGTGGATTGTAGTCCACAGTGGATTATTGTCCTTTTATTTGTTGTAAGGTAGTAGATTTTTGCTACTTGAGAAGTGACCTCTAGGAAGTGTACTTGAATGCATGTTCATTTCCCTAGTATTACTCTTAATGGGGTATTGTGCTTTTAATAGAGTACATTATCTTGTGGGTTTGATCCCTATCGCGGTTTTTCCCCTAACAGATTTTTCACATAAAAAATATTGACATTATGTGTTGTGATCTTGCATTAATGTTTATCACAAAGATACGAGATTAAAGGTTTAAAGGTTGATTAAAGTTTTGAGTTTTAGACACAATTGATTCACCCCTTCTCCCTCTTAGTTATGTTCTTCCTTGTTCCTAACAATTGGTATAAGATCTAAGTCCTCTTTTGGGAGCTTGACCACTTGAGATCTGATATGGTAGATTTTAAGAAGGATAGTCCTTGGTTTGAAGGCAATAACTATTTTATATGGAAGAATTAGATTATTACACACTTGATATGCATCAAAGAAGCTTATTGGGAATTCAATAAGAAGTCTTACACTCCTCTTGCAGATCTTTCAACTGCTACTCCAGATGAGAAGAAGAAATTTGAATGCAATATGAGAGAGAAAAAAAAGCTTTGTTGGGTACCTTATCAAATACAAAATATAAAAATGTTATGGAATTAGAAGCTACACATGAGATGTGGACAAAGTTAGAGATTATACATGAAGGAGATGATTGTGTGAAGCAAGATAAGCTACAAAGTATGAAATGGAAGTATCAATCATTGAAGATGAGAGAATATGAAAACATTAGTTCTTACATATTGAAGATCAATGAGCTTGTTTCTGGAATCAAATGTGTTGGTGGATCATTAGAGGAAGATGAAATTTTTTCTAAGACACTGAGCTTCTTTCCTCCTACGTACAATCACAAGGTTAGTACTATTGAAGAGATTGGAACCATGACTAAAGTAACAAGAAATACACTAGTTGGTAATTTATATTATTTTGAAATTAGATAATTTGATGTCACTCTTTCGAAAGATGAATATTAATTTAAAGCTCTTATTTCTAATAATAAGAAAACATATGACCCTAGAGAAAGTTCATCTAACTATGGATCTAGATATGCAAATTATTGTGAAGAAATTGAAGAAGAGGAAAGGAAGCTTGAATAAACTTAAGCCCTAACTGTGAAGAGACTACCTAAGGGACTTGGTAAGTATGAAGATCTTGGAAGTTACCTTTGAAATAGTTTTCATGTAATAAGATTGGTCATTTTTCTTCTAAATGTCCTAAGGTAGTACTAAATAATAAGCCTATAAAGTTTCAACCTAAATATTAGAAGAACTGTTACTTTTCTGCTAGTGAAGGAGTTACTAATGATGAGTCATAAATGAGTGAAGATGGGATTATTTTTATTTCTATCAATGATGAAAATCCTAGTTTTTTGAATGAGGAAAAAGCCATGGTTACACATGTTGAAGAAAGGGATGGATGAGTGATAGGAAATTATTGTTCACATCACATGACTAAATATAAGATAAAATTTGTGAAATTGGAAAGGTATGATGGTGGTGTTGTGAGATTTAGTGATAATAATCTTGTATAATTAGAGGTAGAGGTTCCATTACACTTGGTGGTAAGACTAAAAGTAATTATGTTTAATATGTTGATGGATTGAAACATAATATTTTGAGTGTTGGATAGATAGTCAATAAATGATATCATATAGAATTCAAGGATTTGAGTGTTGGATAGATAGTCCATTACACTTGGTGGTAAGACTAAAAGTAATTATGTTTAATATGTTGATGGATTGAAACATAATCTTTTGAGTGTTGGATAGATATTCAATAAATGATATCATATAGAATTCAAGGATTTGAGTGTTGGATAGATAGTCCATTACACTTGGTGGTAAGACTAAAAGTAATTATGTTTAATATGTTGATGGATTGAAACATAATATTTTGAGAGTTGGATGGATAGTCAATAAATGATATCATATAGAATTCAAGGATGGAAATTGAAAAATCATTAGGAGTCCCATAGTTGAAATTGGACCAGGAACAAAGACCAAAGGTAATGAATTTCATTTGAATAGTGCAAAGAATAGATGTCAAATTGATCAAGTTGATTATAGTTGGTTATGACACAAAATATTTTGTCATGATAAATTTGATAGCATTGTGAAGATAATTATTACTAAAGAAGTGAGAGATTTACCTAAATTATTGAAGCATACTAATGCTATGTGTAAGGAATGTCAATTGGGGAAGGTAACTAGATCTACTTTCAAGAGAAATACTTATTCTTCAAGTCCATTGCTAGATCTAGTACATATTGATTTGTGTGGCCTTGGTAGTACTAGAAGTTATTATGGAGATAGGTATTTCATATTATTCAATGATGATTATTCAAGGATGGTGAGGGTGACATTTTTAAATGAGAAATCTAAATATTTTCTAGCTATGGTAGAGACTAAAATAGGTATGAAGATGAAATGTATGAGATCTGATCGAGGTGGTGAATTCACATCTGGTAAATTTAATGCATTTGTAAGGAACATGGGATGTAAGGAAAATGTCTACACCAAGGACCCCACAAGAGAATGGCATTATAGAAAGAAGAAATAGAACAATCTTAGACATTGCAAGGAAAATGATGGTTGAAGGTAATTTACCTCAAATTTATTGGAGAGAAGTTGTTAGCACTATAGTGTATACATTGAAACGAGTTCAAATCAAGCAAGGACCCTGTAAGACCCATTATGAGCTATGGTATGGACATACTCCTATAGTGAAATATTTTAGAATATTTGGAAGAAAATGTGTTGAATACCTGAGAGGGGGGTGAATCAGTTATCCACAGTCCCAATCACACAATGTATATCCAAAAACAATTTACTAAAACTTCTGTAGCTCGGTAAACTAAAATAGTATTCTAACTGTGCTTTTACCAATTACCAGTTAATAACATATAATGATTACTGATCAAATCCAATATGAAATATGTAAAGTATGATAACAAAAAATCATCACAATCAACACATAACACAAGAGATTTAACGTGGAAACCCTGTGAAGAGAAAAACCACCTGGGACCGACAACCCAAAAATTGTTCACTCTTCTGAAGTGAGGTCAGTGAAGACCCAACCCTATTAAAGGTTACAAACACACTGTGAGGTGTGACCTTGTTAGAGGATTTTAGACCAACTTTTATCATCCAACCAACATTCACTATGGGCTTGACAGGATAACAAATGTACACTCTATGAATGACATTACAAGACTTTCAAGTCCACTCTGTTAAGAGATTTCTCTATTTACAATGGTTAAAATGTAATAACAATTGATCTGATTACAACACAACTTCAATTTTAGATTATAAGATCTATGTTAAGTTCATTCAAATCCTCTAATCAATATTTCAATTCTATTTCAATCAATATTCGGTAACTTACTGTCGCTCGGTAATAGCTTTTTGATGCTCAGTAATCTCTGCAGTTCGGTTCTCCTTAACCAATCTAATCAGGCATGCATGAAGCTTGTTCACATGATATCTTCTGTAGTCTCCTTCTTTCAGCATGATTTCATCATGAAATCCTAGTCTCTTAAATAGATGAGTAAACTGTTTTAATTCCATTCATCAAATTTTGCCGCTTAATCTCCTTTGTTGATTTTGCCACTTGAACCTTCCTCGGCTGATGTGTCAGTAACATGTTTTGTTCCAATCCATTAGATCTTCTTCAAATTATGTTAGTCATCAATCTTCATAACAAACATTATCTTCATCTCTGATTTCGAGGTACTTTACAGCTCATCAACTTCCATTGGCTAAACTAGTCATTTAGTTCTTTTCTTCTACTTGGTTAACAAAGAAATTTGTCAGTGAACACAAGCTTAGTTTGTACTATGATTGGTATACACTACATTGTGTCAGTGTATACTGAAATGGTTCTTTAACCGACAGCATTGCCTTGTGCATTTTGCTCGTATCCTTCATCATAGATGAATGCAACATAATCAAGTCAATAACATAAGGTCATAGACTCATCCATAAGTTACCCAATGTATTCCTTATCCTTATCAGTCATATCCATCTTCCTCATGTAGATATATCTGTTCTTCATCTCTTTTCTTCTTCTTTCTATAGATGTTTGGGTATAGTAACTTACAAGATAAGTACTGTCAAAACTAGTTGATATCAATGATAACATATTACTGATTTAACCATCTTACATATCTAATCAGCAACTCACTAGTGATCTTAAATCATAGATCTTCAAGCTATACAATGTATTCAAATCTATTGTAGTTCATCAATCTCTCCCTTTGGCATTGATGGCAACACAAGCAATATGAAATATTCCATACGCATACCAAACATGTATTCTACAACTTTGTCAACAAATATTGTAACAGTACAAGCTCTCCCTAGCTTAATATGTTTAATCACTACATTACATAAAAGCATTTGCAAGTATAGACTAAGTTCTACATATATGACCTTTTCAGCTCCCTTTTTTGTATCTCTCTCACTTTGTCTTTGGCCTCATATTCTTCATATTGATCTATCTCCCTTTGACAGCAATGCCAAAGAACAATACAAACATACAACTCTGTAGTAGCCATGTAGCTCTCTATTGTTCAGTGCATTCTCTATATCTCGGTATACTATTATGAAAATCTATTCTAGTACTTCAATCTTTCACAACCTTAGATAGAAATCCAAAGTGTGAACTCTACGGCATCAACATGTATGATCTTCTGATAAGATTAGGCTAATGCACTCTCTAGATCACCTTAGTGACTGGTAGATAGGGGACGGACCCCAAGTCTAGTCCTCAAGTATTCAAATGTATCCTTTGGTAGAGGCTTTTTAAATATGTCAACAAGTTGTTCTTTTGATGTAACAAATTCTAGCTTAACTTTCTTTTCCTATACTTGTTCCCTTAAGTAGTGATACTTAATTAATATATGCTTTGTTTTAGAGTGCATTACTAGATTCTTTGAAATATTAATAGCACTAGTGTTATCACAATATATAATCACTAGCTTAGTGATTACCTCATTCATTCCTTCTAACACTTTCTTGATATATGCAATATTTGAATAGTTAGTAGCAGCAACAACATACTATGCTTTAGCTGTAGACTGAGAAATACAAGCCTATTTCTTACTTGTCCATGTAACAAGTTTTTCACCAAAGAAGAATGCTCCTCTGGTGGTACTTTTTCTATCATCCACATTTCTAGTCCAATCAGCATCGGTGTACACCTTCAGTTCAAACTTGCCTTTCTTAGGTACCATAGTCCATAATCTTCAGTTTTCTTTAGGTATCTTAAGATTCTCTTTGTAGCAACCATGTGTGACTCTCTAGGATTTGTAGAAAATCTAGCAACAGGTGCAAATGTCTCACCATAATCTATTTCTTCCTCTTTTGCATATCCCTTTCATACTAACCTAGCTTTGTTCCTTGTTACCTCTCCATTCTCATTAAGATTGCTTCTGAATATCCACTTAGTACCGATAAGATTCTTGTCCTTAGGTCTAGGTACTAAAATCAAAGTTTTGTTCTTCTCTATCTATTCTATTTCATCTTTCATTGCATTAACCCATTCATCATTTTCTAATGCAAATTTTACATTCTTTGGTTCATTATCACAAACTAGACATGTATCTTGTCTTGCTTTACTCCTTGTTTGCATGCCATCTTGTCTGTTTCCAATGATTTGTGTCTAAGGATGATGTTTTATAACAAATTTTGCCAATATTCAATCTATTCTTTCTTGTTCATACTATGTAGGTTCATTTGCTTGGTCAATGGGTGCTTCCTGCTCATCAATTTCTTTTTCCTGTTCCTTGGTATTGGTTTCTTGCGAACCGGTTGTCACTCTCTATTGCATCGGTAGGTACTCTGGTTGTTCAATGTAACTAAATGTACCATAGTATTTTAGTTCCTTTATGATTTCCTCTATATTCTTATCATCAAACTCATCAACTCGAACATTAGTACTTTCAATCATTTTATTAGTTACCTTGTTAAGACACTTGTATGCTTTACTTTTAGTGGAATATCCCAGAAATATCCCTTCATCACCTTTTGAGTCAAACTTCCCATTTCATTCATCTTTGAGAATAAAGCATTTACTTCCAAAAATCCTAAAATAGCTTACAGTGGGTTTGTGACCAAACCATAACTCATAGGGTGTCTTATTAGTGTCCTTCTTCAGTTGTACTCAGTTCAGAACATAAACAGCTGTGCTGACAGCTTCCCTCTAGTATGTCTGAGCAACATTCTTTTGTAACATCAGTGTCCTTGCATAGTCAACTATTGACCTATTCCTCCTTTCAGCTATTTCATTTTTTTGTGGTGTCCTCGGTGCAGAGACCTGTCTCTTAATAACATGCTCATTAAAAAAGTTAGCAAATTCATCATAAATAAATTCACCACCTCAGTCAGATCTTAAGCATTTCAATTCTTTTCCAGTCTCTTTCTCAACTTTTTCTTTATACCACTTAAACATCTTAAAAGTCATTAATCTAGTATAATCTTTAACAAAAGGAATAAAGTATCTATCTCCATAGTAACTTTGAGTTCTCATAGGGCCACGTAGGTAGGTATGCACTAACTCAAGTAATTTCTTTGTTGAATAATCTTTGCTTTTGAAACTAGATTTTATCATTTTACCTTTCTGACATTCATGACACATAACATGAACAGGCTTAGATAAGTTAGGCAGACCTCTAACCATTTTATTTTTACTGATCTTAATCATGTTATTAAAATTCACATGACATAACCTCTTATGCCACAACCATGCATCTTCATCTTTCATCATTAAACAAGAAGACTGATCATTATCAAGATAAAACAAATTACCTCTCAATTGTGTTCTAGATCCAATAAGTCGTCTTCCATCATCATATATCTTGACTTTCTTTCTCTCAAAAGAAAATCGATGGCCTAAATTTTTTAGTTGTGCCACACTTAGAAAATTATAGTTTAGACCTTTTACCCAATAAGAATTCTCACATCTAATTTTGTCATTTATCATCAAGGATCCTTTTCCTCTAGCCATACAAGGTGCATCATTACCCATTCTAATAGGTCCTTTATTGTGTTCTTCAAGATGATCAAATTTCTCTTCATCACCAGTCATGTGATGTGTACAGCCACTATCTATGATCCATGTATCATTTTTATTAACCTTAGAGATAAGTGTTGTCTCTACATACCTTTCATCTTCCTTTGAGTCATACTTCATTGCAACAAATACTACCTCCACATCTTCATCAGTGTTGGTATCGATGACATCTTCTTCTACAATGTAGCACACCTTCTTTCCTTTATCATTATTGTCTTGGTTGTCTCTGTTATAATGTTAGTAACTTCTGTTGCCTCTTCTCCTATAGCTTCCTTCACCAGATCGGTCTTTGTTTCTATCATCATCCTTCCTGTGTGGACATCTAGTAGAAATATGACCAACCTCTTTACAATTAAAGCATGCTAAAGATAATTGACCTCTATACCTTCCTTTACCTTGAGGTAACCTTTTGGCCATAAGAGCTTCAAGTTCATCAATCTCATCATCAATATTGCTATCACTATCATCATTCTTATTTCTGCTACTAGACTTACCAATCTTCAAAGAAGACATAAAAGAAGATTCAATAGATGGTACAACACTATTATCAAAGTTATTCAGTTCAAAGGTTGTAAGCTTACCAATCAGATTATCAAGAGTAAGGTTGTTACTAGATGTAGACCTTGTTTCATGAATTGCAAATATTCTGATTGCATAACCGACAATAAGGTTCTGAGAACTTTTCTTACCACTGTCTCTTCATCAATAACACCATCAAATGCTCTAATAGCATGTATTACCTCTTTTAGTCTATTTGTATACTACACAATATTTTCTCCTTCCTTCATTTTCATATCATCGAATCTACCCCTTAAGCTTTCAGCTCTGGCTCTTTTGACATTCACATCACCACTATAAACTTGAGCAAGTTTATCCCTTATACCTTTAACAGTAGTGCAATTTTTAATATCTTCAAATTCGGCATTGGTATAGGCAGCAACAATATCCATCATAGTAACATTATGTTCATGCCTGTCTCTTAGTTGATCAAGGGTCAAGGGACCAGTGGGTGGTGCAATGTAGCCATTCTCCATTAGTGTCAAGGCAGAATTCCCAATTTTGGATACATGCAGCTTCATTCGGCTTTGCCATACTATGAAGTTATATTTGTTTAGCTTTGGTACTTTCCTCTTATACATTTTGAGATCTTTGTGCTGAAGTCCTTAAAAATCTATTCCAAGCAACCAACACTCTTATAAAAATTGTTAGAATAACTGAGTGGGGGGTGAATTAGTTATCCACAGTCCCAATCATAAAATGTATATCCAAAAACAATTTACAAAAACTTTTGCAGCTTGGTAAACTAAAATAGTATTCTATCTATGCTTTTACCGATTACCAGTTAATAACATATAATGATTACCGATCAAATCCAATATGAAACATGTAAATTATGATAACAAACAATCATCACAATCAACACATAACATAAGAGATTTAACATGGAAACCCTGTGAAGGGAGAAACCACCTAGGACCGGCAACCCAAAAATTGTTCACTCTTATGAAGTGAGGTCGGTGAAGACCCATCCCTGTTAAAGGTTACAAAAACATTATGAGGTGTGACCTTGTTAGAGGATTTTAGACCAACCATTATCATCCAACCAGCATTCACTATAGGGTTGATAGGATAACAAATGTACACTCTATGAATGGCATTACATGACTTTCAAGTCCACTCTGTTAAGAGATTTCTCTATTTACAATGGTTAAAATGTAACAGGAGTTGATCTAATTACAACACAACTTCAATTGTAGATGATCAAATCTATGTTAAGGTCATTGAAATCCTCTAATCAATATTTCAATTATGTTTCAATCAATATTCAGTAGCTTACTGTTTCTCGGTAATAGCTTTCTAACGCTCGATAATCTCTACAATTTGGTTCTCCTTAACCATTCTGATCAAGCATGCATGAAGCTTGTTCACACGATATCTTTGGTAGTCTCCTTCCAACATAATTTCATCATGAAATCCTAGTCTCTTAAATAGACAAGTAAGCCATTTTAATTCCATCCATCAAATTTTTCCACTTCATCTCCTTTGTTGATTTTTCCGCTTAAACCTTCCTCAGATGATGTGTCAATAACACATTTTGTTTCAATCCATTATATCTTATTTGAATTATGTTATCCATCAATCTTCGTAACAAACATTATCTTCATCTTTGATTTCGAGGTAATTTATAGCTCATCAACTTCCATCAGCTAAACTAGTCATTTAGTTCTTTTCTTCTGCTCGGTTAACAAAGAAATGTGTCAGTGAACACAAGCTCAATTTGTACTGTGATCGGTATACACTACACTACATCGGTGTATATTGAAATGGTTCTTTAACCGACAACACTGCCTTGTACATTTTTCTTATATCTTTCATCATAGATGAATGCAACATAATCAAGTCAATAACATAAGGTCATAGACTCATCCATAAGTTACCCAATGTATTCCTTATCCTTATCTGTCATATCCATCTTCCTTATGTTGATATATCTATTCTTCATCCCTATTCTTCTTCTTTCTACAAATGTTTGGGTATAGTAACTTACAAGATAAGTACTATCAAAACTACTTGACATCAATGACAACATATTACTGATTTAACCATCTTACATATCTAATCATCAACTCAGTGATCTTAAATCATAGATCTTCAAGTTATACAATGTATTCAAGTTAGTTATAGTTCATCAAAATGTTATATTAAAAGAGATGAAGATTTAGGGAAATTTGATCCTAGATGTGATAAATTTGTCCTTTTTGGTTATTATAGTAAGAGAAATACATAAAATGTTAGGAATGGGAACACTGAGAGGGGGGGGGGCGGGGGGGTGAATCAGTGTTCTATATATCTTATTACTTTTTTTAATATCTTGAATTTTAACTATATTGCTTAAGTATTGAAATGAATAGCAATGCAAGTAGTTAAACAACCACAAAACATAACAACAAGTATGATTACGGGGAAACCCAAATGGGTAAAAACTCCGGTGGGAATTGACACCCACTAAGAACTGTACTAGTGTATTATGATCCTTGTTAGAAGACCTTACAACCCTTTTAGGAGTTGATCTTTACATTGCAATAAGTACAGTGACCTGGTCAAGGGTTAGACCCTATTAGGAGTCTTTTACAATAACCCTATTAGGGGTGTTGGCTCACTTCTAGAGCTCACTTTTCAATGAGAAGGCTACAACCTCCTAGATATCAGATACACACTATATCTGCCAATGGTGAACTACTGCTTTGTCACTGCTTGTCTGATCAGTTCCTTTTGTGCCTTGATGCTTTAGCCTATTGTAAAGATCTACAACATTCTAACTTCTCTTCACATCCTTCTTCTCTTCTACAATTAACTCTATATCTCATTACGTTCATAAATACAAAGGTGCATGTCTTATTTATATGCACAAAGAAAACTATCTACTAGGTTGACCTTCACCCTATTACATACAATGCTTCCAAATGAATTGGCTCATCCATGTTTACATAAAATGATATTAACATGTCTATAACCTAAATACAATAGGTGCATATCCTTTACAAAAAAATATTATAAGCGCTAACCAAATTATCAACAGTCGGCTCCATGCTCAATTCTATTCTGCCGCTCACTGTTTGTGTCACTTCATCTGACTGTAACTTATTTATACTAACTCATATGATCATGTGCTCTTAGAATTAGCATGATTATATACTTACAAGCTTATATTTAAGGGAAAATGCCATAACTTAGTCATACACATGTGTGCTAATGCTCTATTCCTCTTATGCTCTGCTGACTGTCCAATCTTCCATACTTTGTTATATTTCTGATCTTCTAAGTAATGCGCTGACTCCAAAACTTCATATAAATTTGTAGCAATAATGAAAACACTAAATCATAACATTATCATCAGCTTTACAACATTATCCCACTTTTTCATTAATGGAAACAAAGGAATATAGAAAAGTTACTAACTGTTTCTTACACAAAATTTTTCTAACATATACTCTATCTTATGTGTTCCTTTTACTATATACTCTACTCCTTTTTACATCATATATACTGATCCATATTCTTCCTTCTACTATATACTCCCCCTTTGACATTAATGACAAAGGTGCTCAAAAAGGTGTATCTACAAGTGCTTACACAGTGAGTACATCCGGATATGCAATCTTCAAGTTCTGGATCTCTTGCTACCAAAATGTCATCAATGAATTTACTATTTGAAGATGGGTGCATAACACATAAGTCAACTTCTCCATATTCTCCAAATCTGAACTTGGACCTTGATCATATGTCACCATAGTGGCACCAATCTCCTTGATATTCTGATTTAGTACATCTAAGGAGGGTGCAAGTGCATGTCTTAAATGTGCTTACCTAGCCCTTATCTTGGCCATTTCTTGCTCTGCCTTCTTCATTTTGCTTAACTAACCCTGATAGACATTGTTGCACATGTTTACATCTGATGAGGGATCTAGCACTAAATTCCTTACTATTTCCATCATTAATTTAGCTTCCTGAATCTTCTTTCAGAGATCTCCAGTTAGTTTGTCCTTATCCACATTGACAGCTATCAATTCACTCAATCTCTTCTTCGGATATTGTTCCTCTACAACTTTAGATGTTGATTCTTCAAGGCTAGAGAAATTTTCTTTTAAGCTTGTTAAAATAGTGCTTACATCATCCACTGAATGTACACTTGATACCATTTTGTCTTTAGGCATTAGGCTATTCAGGATGTTGATTGATTCTACAAATAGAGGATTTCTCATTACTTGTTTTTCCTTTTCCTTCTCCATTGCTAGTACACTAGTTTTGATCAAGTCTTCTTCTCCCCAAGAGTCTAGACTAGTTGTGTCATGGGTCAAAATTGACAATGATGATGACTTAGGGGTAATGAGTGAACTTTGACTAACATCCATTACCTCAGTCTTTATAATCACTAGAGTTACAATAGTGGATATAACTGTAGGTTCATCTTTTTTCTCTTTATCCTCTTTCTCCTTTTCTTCTTCCTACTCCTCTTCATCTTCCTATTCCTTTAGATCCTCAATCAACACATCTTCTTGTTGTTTAGGTGAATTATCACCACATAGTATTTCTACCTCTTCTGTAATCACAAAGGCTTCCTCAATTTTGTCTAAGTATTTTTCAGTGGCTGCCATTTATATCTCCACATTATCAATCATTACTATGTCATCTTTTTGTGTTCCGAGCATGGGCGCAGACTTTATTTCATTAGTAGAAACTATCACTATGGGAACTAAATCCTACAGACCTATCATAGGTACATTTGGAATCTCATCTTCTTTAATGTGCTCAATAGGAACTTGGGTTGTAGGCGCAGATTATGGTTGCATGCATTGTTCCAAAAATACATTCTCAAGGGCTTTTTTAGTCTCCTTACCTATCAACTCATAATCCTTATTCATGATGTGCAAAGTTCTCATCTTAGTTCTAAGGTGTGGCTTTACCAAGTCCATTAACAAAGTCTTTTCTTCAATAGAGCATACTGGTAAGTTATCTTCTAGTTTTTTTTCTCTTATTCTAAAGTCTTCTTCAGTAGCTTGTCTTTTTAATGTGTCCAAGATGTCCTAAACTTTGTCTAGAATGACTATCTTTAGTTCCAGAATAGTCTTCTTAAATTTGATCATATGCTTGATCAACATATCATGAATCTCAGATTTTTCAATCTCATGATATCTATCATAAAACTTGTCTATCTGATCAGTTCTTCCTTCATCTACTATTCTTGATCTCAATACTTGCAGATTTGGTAGGAATCCTACCTCGGGAGGTGGTTGAAAATTTCTGCCTCAGCTTCTTGTGGATCTTGAGGATGGATGGCTTGTGGTGATCTATTTCTTCCTCTTAGGAATTCTACTAGGCTTAAGAGATGCTTCAGTGGACTCTAGATTAATAGTAGGAATGGGCGTTGAAGTGCTATCAACAATCTTTTCCTTGGGAACATCTATTTTTTCTATTTTTCTTTTCTTTTCCTTGGGGTCATTAGTCTTCTCAGTTTTGACTTCTAAAGAGGGTGCACTCTCAAGTTGCATTTCAATTTTGGCTTCCCTTTTCATTTCTAGGTCATCTTGAGTGACACCATGAATCTTAAGTATCTAAGAGGTGATCTTAGAGGCTTTCCTCTTGGTCATAGCACTGTTCAAGACTGCATCTACCTATCTAGTCTTCTCCTCATATGTACCCCATCTTGGCTCATTGGGATCCCTTGGTATTGTAAGGAGGACTTGTGCATATGCCTCTAGAATGTGTTCCTCCACTTCATACCCAAGTGGATGAATCCATTTAGTCCTTGGCTCTACTGCTCCATGAAAGTAAAGTATTTCCCCACCATGAAGCATATAATATCCTTGTACTTCTCAACTATACTTTTAGGTATTTTATACCTTCTCTACATTCTTATCCTAAATGTCTTGATTTCCATCTCCATGTAGTATTTCAAGGTGCTCTCTAATGATTCCTTGAAATAAATTTGAGGCATTGTGGGAAGACTCTTGTCTAGGTAGAGATCTGACGCTTTCCCAATAATATGAAAATACATGTAGATTATCAGTGACCCAAACCTAAATATCTTACTTTTATCATGCTTGATAGCTCTTATATTTTCCACCAATTGTGCACATAAGATCTCACACAAGTTGAATTCACCATTTTCTTTCACAATCTTGATGGCTGCTAGAATAGTGGCTGCCAACATACTATTGACCTTGTTAGCATGCTGGAACTTGTATCTAGGTATCATAGACATCAGTTTAATGTCTTTCTCTTCTATAGGTTCAAATTCCATTCCATGCTTGTCATTGTGGGACTTGCTAGCCTGCTCAACCAGTTTCCTAACATCCTTCCCTACAGGAAGAATGGCACCTATCTTGGGTAATCCTGCTATCTCATGAATGATATCAGTGGTTATTCTTACTGGGACTTCTCCTATCCAGATTAGGTCATCATGAATTCTACTCAAGAGAATATTAATCCATTCAAATTTGTAGAACTCATAAGAAGTTTCATATTTAATAATAGGGTTGTTTGCTAGGTGCACGAACTCATCTATGAATGTTTTGTCTAGTTTCATCATGGTTTCCATGTGTGACCTAATCCTATCCAATCCAACTGGTTCCTTCTTACAGTAAATATATGGGCATATATCCTCTACGTGCATTACTCCTATATGGGTTTTAGAAAATGCTCCTTCCAATCATCTAGGATAGACTTGAATGGATGCTTCTTAAATATGTACCTCTTGTTAGGAATGTGAACACTGAGAGGGGGGAGGGTGAATCAGTGTTCACTGTATATTTATCTTTTTACTTTAAAATTTAAACTGAACTTAAATGCTTAAGTACTGAAATGAACATCCACATAAACATGAAACATGAAATCAACAAATAACACCAATATGGTTATGGGGAAACCCAAATAGGTAAAAACACTGGTGGGAATTGACACCCACTAATATTTGGTACTAGTGTTTAGTGATCCTTGCTAGAAGATCCTTAACCCTGTTAGGAGTTTCTTTACAATGTGTGAAGTATAGTAGACCCTTTTAAGGGTCATAACCTATTAGGATTCTTTTACAATAGTCCCTATCAGGGGAGTGGATGCACTATCTTAGACCTCACTACTCAAGTGGTGAAGGCTACAACCTTCTGATCTCAGATACACACTATATCTGCTGGATGAACTATCACTATGACACTGCTTGTTAGATCAGTTCCTTTGATGCACTGATGATTTGAACTCTTGAAAATCTCTAATACATCTTCTAGACTCTTCACACACTTTTTCTCTACTTATCACAACTCTATCTCAACTTCCATACCAATTACAATGGGTGCATCTCATATTTATATGTGCATACAAAATAAACAACTAGGTCGACCCTTAAACCTATTACATACAACACTTCCAAATGAATTGGCTTAATTGTGTTTACAATAAAAAATATATACCTATTGAAAACCTAACTACAATAGGCACATAGCCTTTACATCATTAGAATATATCCGCAACTCAAAATGATAATAGTCGGTTACTTACTTTGTTCTTCATTGGCACACATTGGCTATGCAACTTCAACTGCCTATATCTTTCTTATAATTGCATATCTAATCATGCGCTCATAGAATAAGCATGAATATAGTCCAAACAACTTAAATTCTGGGGGGCATACCATAATTCTTCCATACACACATGCATTGATGCTCTGAGCTACAAGAACTCTTTACACTATCCAATCTTCAACACTTAACCGATTTCTAATCTTCTCATCAAGTGCACTGACTCCAAATTACTATGTGACTTTGTTGCCATAATGACAACACTATATTAAGTCATATACATTAGTATAGCTAACTTTCCAACAATCTCCCCCTTTTTCATTGATGGAAAAAAAGGAATATGGCCAAGTTGCTAACTGTCCTTAATACAAAAAACTTTGTGTCTTCTATACATACACTTATATCTCCCTATACATATTATGATCCATATTCTATACACAACTTTGTTAGAAAGTAAAGACCACCAAGATAACTGAGAGGGGGGGGGGGTGAATTAGTTATCTGATAATTAAACCATTTATCAACATTAACTTCAATATCAACTTCAATAGCTTTAAACCATATAATTAATGTAGTAACCAACCATAGAAAAATAATCATACACAATGACACAATAACACAAGATGTGTTAACTAGGGAACCTCTGTTGGAAATATAGATGCAGTAACTGAGAGGGGGGGTGAATCAGTTAACCACAAAAATATTACCATTGATCCCTTAGATATCTTAACAAAATATTTACTGTTGCCACTCGGTAAACATACAGAGAAATGTTGAAACTTGATCCTTGAAGTGTGTAATAATTAAACTGTTCTTAAGCATTCATCACTGATTAACTTACATGAATAAAGAAAATAACATGAACACAACAGACACCAAATTTACCGTGGAAACCCAATATGGGAAAAACCACCATTGTAACTAGTTACTATTTTTCACTCTTTTGAAGTGATGCCCAGTTAGAAGCCAACCTGGTAAAAGGTTACAAAACACACTGTTAGGTGTGACCTTGTTAGAGGATTTAATCACCCTGCTAGGAGTGGCCTTGTAAGAGGTCTTGAAACAATTCAACAGAACTGTCACCTTGTTAGAGGATTTAAAAAATGGTTGTTAAACCAACTCGGTTAAGAGATTTTGATATCACTGCTACAATTGTAAGAGAGTAACAATGAAATGACCTGCAACTAAATTGCTGAATATAGATCTCTGTTCTACTTCACTAGATCCTTACTGATCAAATAAATCATTGCTGCTCCTCAAGGATATCTAACCATCCTTTAAAATTCGCACATGCCTTTCTTCAAAATGATTTATGCATGTTGTATCTATCCTATTCACCACTTGACCTTCTATATATATATGCCATTCTAATTAACATTTAGATTGTCAAGTTGGCACTAATAATTATTACAACAGTCGGCTTGGATAAACAAACTGTAATAAAAAAATCCTTTGAAGGGCTGATTTTGCTCGGTAAACATTAATCCTGAAAAGATTTCCTTCGGTGACCGAGTGAACACGGTAACCACAGCGAATTTTGCAACATCCTTCAGAGACCGAGAGAGCTTGGTAACCACTAATTTTCCTTCGATAACTGAGGAGGCTCAGTTAACACTATTTCCCTGTCATGTTTCCTTTTGACACATGAGAGATTTCAGTAGACACTAAAAATTGCCTAGCTGACTGACTGAGCTTGGTAGACACTGAGAACCACTTAGCTGACCGACTGAACTCAGTAGACACTGAGAACTGCTTAGTTGACTGACTCAACTTGGTAGACACTGAGAATGATAATTGATATGACATTTGTGTGACATGAGAGACAACACATAGCTAATCCAACAATGTCCTTCAGACAATTATATCCAACAATCTCCCTCTTTGGCATTGATGGCAACACAACATGTCATAGCACAATGAAATTTCACAGAGAAACCTAGAGTAAGAAACATATCCTTAGCTTCATTCTAATTCCCATCATCTTCAAACTTCTTTCTGACTGAGAACTCTCCCTCTTAACTTCTCAAATTATTCTTCTTAGAAATTTCTTGAAATGACAGCAAACTCTCCCTCTTTGATAACACATGCCAAAGACAACTTACACAGTTTCGGTAAATATCAATGTACCTTATGTACTAATTCATATGCAATGATTCCCTGACTATGCTACATCAACTGATTGATCTTCAACATGTTCTAGTTGATGCATCACTAAAACTTTATTTAGTGAACCTCGGACAGGGGAGTGACCCCTAACTTGCCTCTTAGATACAAGAATTCATCCTTAGGTAGTGGCTTGGTGAAGATATCTGCAATTTGTTCTTTTGTATGAATATATTCCAATCTAATTTCCTTGTCTTGTACCAATTCTTTGACAAAGTGATATTTTATTGCAATGTGCTTGGTTTTGGAATGCATTATTGGATTCTTTGAAATATTTATTGCACTTGTATTATCACAAAACATAACAACTAGTTCTTTGATCTCAACCTTCATGCCTTCCAAAAGCTACTTAAACCATACAATATTAGAGCAGTTTACTACTGTAGCAACATATTCTACTTCTGCTATGGATTGGGATGTGTAGTTTTTCTTTTTACTAGTCTAAGATACTAACCTTTTGCCAAGAAAGAATGCTCCACCACTTGTACTCTTTCTGTCATCAATGTTTCCTGCCCAATCAGCATCAATAAACACTCTTAAATCCAGATTGCCTCCAAATTTATACCACAAGCCATAATCTTCAGTTCCCCTTAAATACCTCAAGATTCTTTTGATTGCCATCATGTGATTTTCTCTGGGTTTAGCCGAGAATCTTGCCACTATATGAATTGCTAAGGCAATATCAGGCCTTGTGTGTACTACATACTGTAATTTTCCAATCATTGATCTATATAAGGTCTGATCTACTTCTTTTGAATCATTATCTTTGATAAGCTTCAGTCCAGTACACATGGGTGTACCAACTAGTTTTGAATCTTCCATACCAAATTTCTTAAATATTTCCCTGATATATTTAGACTAAGTAATGTAGATACCATTTTTGTTCTGCTGAATCTGAAGTCCAACAAAATTTTTTATCTGACCAAACATAGAAATTTCAAATTCTTTGTTCATATGCTCTAAAAATTCTTTGCACTGATCATCATTTCCTGTAAACACAGTATCATCCACAAATATTTTTGCCAAAACAATTTTGTTATCTGATCCTTCTTTGATGTATAAATTACTGTTGTCATTAGCTCTTTTGAAATCAATCTGAGTAAGATAGTTATGTAATCTTTCATACCATGGTCTAGGAGCTTGTTTCAGACCATATAATGCTTTGTGTAATTTGTAGACCATATCACTTTTGTCTGAATCAATAAAACCTTCAGGTTGCTCAATGTAGACTTCTTCCTCAAGAATACCATTGAGAAATGTAGATTTTATATCCATTTGATATACCTTAAATCCTTTATGTGCTGCATATGCAAGTAAAGTCCTCACACCTTCTAATCTTGCAACAAGAGAAAAAGTCTCTCCATAATCTATTCCTTCTTCTTGAGAATATCCTTTACATACCAATCTTTCTTTGTTTCTTGATACTTGACCATCTTCATTCAACTTATTTCTGAATACCCATTTTGTCCCAATTACATTTTTATCTTTAGGCCTAGGTACAAGAGTCCATGTCTTATTTTTCTCTATTTTCTCTATTTCTTCATTCATAGCCTCAATCCAAATTTCATTTTCCAATGCATCTTTGACATTTTTAGGTTCAAAAAGAACAAATGAACATGTACCTTTTAGTTTACTTCTTGTCATAGTACCATCTGATTTGTTTCCAATAATCTGATCTGGTTTATGATGCTTTCTGACGTACTTGGCCAATACAGGTTCCTTGCTTCCTGAATGAGTTACATTTTCATCTTCTTCATCTTCAAGTTCAGGTTGCTCGGGCTCGGTAGATACTTGCTTGGTAGCTTCAGACTGAGACTTGGTACTTTGTGACTCGGTCTGAACTTCTTCTTATGACTCAGTTACTATACTGGGCTCGGTAGATGTAGTTTCCTTATTGATAGATGTGTCTGGCAATGTATCAAGTTCAATGTAAACAAATTTTCTGTAATCCTCTGGTTCCTTTTTGCTTTCTTCTTTAGTCTTTTCTGCAAACTCATCAATTCTCACATGTGCACTTTCTATGATTTTGTGAGTAGACAAATTTAGACATCTATATGCCTTACTTTTGCAAGAATATCCCAAAAATATTCTTTCATCACTTTTTACATCAAATTTTTCTTTTCTAGATTCTTTTAAGATGTAACATTTACTACCAAATACTTTTAGGTAACTTACATTTGGTTTGTAGCCATACCATAGCTCATACAGAGTCTTGAATGTGTCTTTTCTCAGCTGTACTCGATTCAAGGTATGAACTGTAGTGTTGATATCTTCCTTCCAGTATTTCATAGCAATGTTCTTTTCAATCATTAGAGTCCTTGCACAGTCCATGATAGATCTGTTCCTTCTTTTAGCTATTCCATTCTACTCAGGAGTTCTCAGGGCTAATACCTGTCTTTTGTTTCCTCTTTCAATGCATAAATTATTGAATTCATGGGAGATGAATTCACCACCTCTGTCTGATCTCAAGCATTTTATTCTTTTTCCTGTTTCCTTTTCTACTCTTGCTAAATACCATTTGAGCTTCTCAAATGCTTCTGACTTTTCTCTTAAATACATAACAGTCATCATTCTAGAGTAATCATCAACAAAGAGAATAAAGAATTTTTCTCTGGTATAGCTCTCAATTCCAATAGGTCCACATAAATCAGTATGCACAATTTCCAAAATATCTTCAGACTGATAGTTTTTACTTTTAAAACTAGACTTTCCCATTTTACCAATTTGACAATTCTTGCATAGACCAACATCAGGTTTCTTCAAAGTAGGAATACCTCTTACTTTCTTGAATTTGCTTATTTTCATCATGTTGTCAAAATTTACATGACATAACCTTTTGTGCCATAACCAACTTTCTTCAATTTGAGCAATAAAACATGAGTAATCACCAAGATCAAGATAAAACAAGTTACCTTTGTTTTGTTTTCCTGATCCTATCAGTTTTCCTTTGTCATCCATCTGCCTTGCTTTGCCATTCATGAATTCAACTTTGAATCCAATGTTAATTAGCTATGCTACACTTAGAAGATTATGCTTTAGTCCTTCAACCCAATATGCATTATCACATATAAGTTCTTTGGTTAATGAAATTCATCCCTTTCCTTTTATACAACAAGGTTCATTGTTTCCAAACCTTACATTACCACCATCAAAGTTTTCAAAGTGTTCAAACTTAGTCCTGTCACCAGTCATATGATGTGAACATCCACTGTCTATAATCCATGTATCATTATTGCTTATATGAGAGATAAGTGCCATCTCATCTTCATCATTATCAGATTCATCTTTTACAGCAATGAAAACAATTTCTTCTTCACTATCATCTGAATCTTTAGCTAAAAAACATGTTTTCTTACCTTTATCCTTGAATGATTTGAAATTCTTCTTGCCATTGTACTTGTAACTTTTCTTCTCATCTTTGCTTTGCTTATTTGGGCACCTAGCTGCAATATGACCAATTTCTTCACATGAAAAATAGATTAAGGGAGTTTTACCTTTGTATTTTCCTCTGCCTCTTGAATACTTCTTTGCAAGTAATGCTTCAATAACTTCAAGATCGCTATCAGAACTTTCCTCTGATTCTTCTTCACTTTCTGATTGGATTTTCTTGCCTTTCTTGAGTGAAAGTTTGGCCTCAAAAGCTGATTCAATATTTTTAGAAGTTCGAACATAGTTGTCATAGTTATCCAGTTCAAAGGCTGTCAATCTTCCAACTAAGGCATCCAAAGTTATATTGTGATTTTCTTCACATCTTCTTTCTTGAATAGAAGAAACTCTTATTGCATAAATAGGAAGTAATGTTCTAAGAACCTTACTTATAATAGTTTCATCATCAATTTTTCCTCCAGAAGCTCTGATTGCACTAACACTTGTCTTGATCCTTTCGAAATATTTTGCAATGTTTTCATCTTCTCTCATTTTCATCTGATCAAACTGTCCTCTTAGGCTTTCTGCTTTGGCTCTCTTCACATTGTCATCACCACCATAGATTTTCTTTAGCTTGTTCCACATTTCATGAGCAGTTGTGCAATCTTTGATTTCATCAAATTCTTCATAGCTAAGAGCTGATGCAATGTCTATCATCATATTGTTATGGTTCTTCTTCTCTGCAATGTCTTTAATAGTTAATGTGCCAGTAGGAATTGTATATTCTTGATCAATATATTTACATCCTGAATCACCAATGGAAGCCAGATGAAGTCTCATGAGACCTTGCCATGCTGAAAAGTTATTTCTGTTAAGCCTTGGAATTTCTCTTTTGTAAGACATCCTGATCTTTAGCTTAGGTCCTTGAAACCCTTCCTGCAAGCACCAAATGCTCTGATACCAATTGTTGGAAATATAGATGCAGTAACTGAGAGGGGAGGTGAATCGGTTAACCACAAAAATATTACCGCTGATCCCTTAGATATCTTAACAAAATATTTACTGTTGCCACTCGGTAAACATACAGAGAAATGCTGAAACTTGATCCTTGAAGTGTGTAATAATTAAACTATTCTTAAGCATTCATCACTGATTAACTTACATGAACATAAGAGACACCAAATTTACCATGGAAACCCAATATGGGAAAAACCACCAATGTAACTAGTTACTATTTTTCACTCTTCTGAAGTGATGCTCGGTTAGAAGCCAACCCGGTAAAAGGTTACAAAACACACTGTTAGGTGTGACCTTGTTAGAGGATTTAATCACCCTGCTAGGAGTGGCCTTGTAAGAGGTCTTGAAACAATTCAATAGAACTGTCACCTTGTTAGAGGATTTACAAAATGGTTGTTAAACCAACTCGGTTAAGAGATTTTGATATCACTGCTACAATTGTAAGAGAGTAACAATGAAATGACCTACAACTTAATGGCTGAATATAGATCTCTGTTCTGATTCACTAGATCCTTACTGATCAAATAAATCTTTGCTACTCCTCAAGGATATCTAACCATCCTTCAAAATTTGCACATGCCTTTCTTTAAAATGATTTTTGCATGTTGTATCTATCCCATTCACCACTTGACCTTCTATATATATATGCCATTCTAATTAACATTTAGATTGTTAAGTTAGCACTAATAATTATTACAACAGTCAGCTTAGATAAACAAAATGTAATAACAAAATCCTTTAAAGGGCCGACCTTGCTCGGTAAACATTAATCCTAAAAATATTTCCTTCGGTGACTGAGTGAACTCGGTAACCACAGTGAATTCTGCAACATCCTTCGAAGACCGAGAGAGCTCGGTAACCACTAATTTTCCTTCGATAATCGAGGAGGATTAGTTAACATTGTTTCCCTATCATGTTTCCTTTTGACACGTGAGAGATCTCGGTAGACACTAAAAACCACCTAGCTGACTGATTGAGCTTGGTAGACACTGAGAACCGCTTAGCTGACCGACTAAACTTGGTAGACATTGAGAACCGCTTAGCTGACTGAATGAACTTGGTAGACATTGAGAATGATAATTGATATGACATTTGTGTGACATCAAAGACAACACATAGCTAATCCAACAATGTCCTTCAGACAATTGTATCCAGCAACCTCTTGATCAGAGAGTAAACCCCGGTGGGAATGATGCCCAAAAAATGATGCATTAATATGAAAGTTCCTTGTTAGAGGATGGACCCTGTTAGGAGTCTTATGAAATACATTCAGTACATATGAATCTCTGTTAAGAGATTTTGAATCCCTATTAAAATATTCTAACCCTGTTAGGAGTTATGGAAGACAGAAGGACCCACTGCCCAAACAACTTCAAGGCAAGATCTCTGAACTCACTGTCCAACAGATCTTAGGATTATTCAATACAATAATATGAAATATGTGACCTCCTTCACACTATGCAAAAACCACACTCTCTTCTACACAAGATCACAATTCCAGATCTTTGTACTTCGCAAGTCTTCCTTCATCACTGAATTAGCTCTTTTCTTCACTTCATGCATACATTCACATCACAACTTTCACAACTTCATATCACAACTATTAAAATCTTATCATAAAAAGGAAAAAGTTCCTTCCTTTATACCACACTCAAATAATTACAAATGAGTAGGCATGCAAATACAAAATAATAATTTCAACACACTACATCAAAATTACATAAAATTGTCGGCTTCCAGATACAATAACTTTCCAATCATGTGACCTCAAAGTTTTTTTTGTGAACCACATCACCAACAATGAGTCTCAAACTTCCCTTTAACTACACAAAATCAGATTTCATCCCGGTTAGGAGATATCATCCGATTACCAAAAAATCGCTACATAGGAATACTGCCAGAATACTGCTTCCACCAAAATGCTTATAACTTTCATGAATAAAAGAATTTCTTTTTGCACTCTTAACCATAGGATAACAACACAAAAAAGAACATACCATCAATTTCACATAACTCAATCTATAATATAACATGTGCGCAAAACAAAACTATGCTTGCTTTTCTGCTAAACTCCAGAATATCATTGTGTTGACATCAATGACAATCATAGTCATGAATGCAACAACCACTACGACAGAATGACTTCCAAAGGATTCAACATTAATTCCTAACAATCTTCCCCATTGTCATTGATGGCAACATAGATGAGAAATAGCCAATGTTCCAAAAATCCAATCACTGCTGCTCATCATCAATCAAATCTTGCTTGGTTATCCTATTCAATCTCTCCAACAAATGTAGTTCCTCAATGTTTTTAATGATTCTCTCCCCCATTGAAATCTATGACAAAAATTCTATCACTACATCAAAAAATAGCTCAATGTCAAAAGACACTATTCAGAAAATACATTCACAAGAGTCCTGAATGACTCAGCTCAGATACACGTACTCCCCCATCGAGGAAGTACCAACATCCAACCCAGAAAATAGATAGGGCCATGAACCACTGGACGGATGCAACCAACTACATCATTACTCAAAAGTAGGTTGGGGCATAACCCCAAACATACCTCTCAGATACTCAAATGTATCCTTAGGCAAAGGCTTAGTAAATATATCTGCTATCTACTCCTTTGTGCTTATGTACTCCAGTCTGACTTCTTTATCTACAACTTTCTCTCTTACAACATGATACTTGATCTCTATATGCTTTGTTTTAGAATGTAAAACTAGATTCTTAAACATACTAATTGTACTTGTATTGTCACAATATATGACAATAGGCTCATAAAACTTGATTCTAATGTCCATCAACATCTGCTTCATCCAAATTATCTGATTACAATTGTTTTCTACTGCTACATATTCTACTTCTACTGTACTCTATGAGATACAATTCTATTTTTTTCTCAACCAAGAAACTAATCTTCCTCCAAGAAAAAAGGCTCCACCACTGGTGCTTTTCTTATCATTAACATTGCCTCCCCAATCAACATCAGTATATGCACATAGGGTAAAATCATCAGAATTTTCATACCACAGTCCATAGTCCATTGTGCCTCTAAGATATCTCAATATCCTTTTTACTGCTGCATAATGTGACTCTCTAGGTTCAGCTTGAAATCTTGCTACCATTCCAACTGAATGTTGTATATTTGGTCTAGTGTGTGTCAAGTACTACAATCCACCAATCATAGATCTGTATTTCTTTTTCTCAACTTCTGGTGTCTCATCTTTACTAGATAGTTTATGTCCTGTAACAATAGGTGTTCCAACTAGTTTACAATTCTCCATACCGAATCTTTTCAACAAATCATTCAAGTACTTTGTCTGACTTATAAAGATACCATCTCTATTTTGTGTTATTTGTAATCCCAAAAAATATTTCATTTCTCCAATCATACTCATTTCAAATTTTGTTTTCATTTCATCAGCAAATTTGTCACTAGCATCATCTTCTCCTCCAAAAATAATGTCATCAACAAAAATAACCAAAACTAACAATCCATTCTCAATTTCTTTTGTGTATAAGTTACTATCAGCTGTTCCTTTTGTAAATCCCAATTTTAACAAATACTTATCTAATCTAGCATACCAAGTTCTAGGTGCTTGCTTTAGTCCATACAATGCTTTCTTTAGTTTACATAACATGTCTCCTTCTTGAGTCAAAGGAAAACCTTCAGGCTGCTCAATGTAAACTTCTTCTTCTAATTCACCATTCAAAAATGCTGACTTCACATCCATCTAATACACTTTGAATTTTTTAAATGCTGCATAAGCCAAAAATATTCTTACTCCTTCAAGTCTTGCCATAGGGGAAAAAGTATCTTCATAGTCAATTCCTTCTTGGTGTGAGTATCCCTTACATACCAATCTTGCTTTGTTTCTAATTACTTCTCCTTGTTCATTCATCTTGTTCCTGAATACCCATTTAGTTCCAATCACATTTTTGTCTTTAGGTCTAGGAACCAATTCCCATGTCTTGTTCTTTTCAATCTGATCCAATTCTTCTTTCATAGCTTTAATCCAATGTTCATCTTCACAAGCTTCATTAGTAGACTTAGGTTCAATTTGAGAAATCAAACATAAATGTACCTTCTTTCTAGTCATAACTCCTCTGTCCAAACTTCTAATAACTTGCTCAATAGGATGATGTCTTGATATATACCTGTTAGGTGTCATAGTCACTGATCTTTCTTCAACTGTAGATTCTTCTCTATTTTATTCAGCATGACTGTCATTCAACAATTCACTGTCAGTCTCAAAAAATTGTTCAGTAGTTTCAATGTTAGGCTGAGGGTTAGTTCCTTCATTAGATTCATAATCAAGTATTCTTTCCTCAATTTTAAACTTCTCATCAACTTTTACATTTGCACTTTCAATAATAGTTTTAGTTCTCTTATTGTAACATCTATATGCTTTGCTTTTCAAAGAATATCCAAGAAAAATTCCTTCATCACTTCTAGGATCAAACTTTCCCATATCGTCATCTCTCTTAATATAACATTTGCTAACAAAATTTCTAAAATACTTAACTGAGGGTGCATGTCCAAACCATAATTCATAAGGTGTCTTGTCTATGTCTGCTCTGATTTGTACTCTATTCATTGTATATATTGTTGTATTCACTGCTTCTCTCCAAAATGTCTTTGCCAAATCACCTTCAAATAACATAGCTCTAGCTGCTTCAGTCACTGATCTGTTCCTTCTTTCTGCAATACCATTTTGTTTAGGTGTTCTAGGGGCTGATAACTGTCTCTTAATACCATTTACTTCACAAAAAGTGTTAAACTCTTTAGATGTAAATTCTCCACCTCTATCGGATCTCAAACATTTAATCCTCATTCCTGAATCATTCTCAACTTTATTCTTCATGACCTTAAACTTATCAAATGCTTCAGATTTTTCTTTCAAAAATGCAATGCACATCATTCTTGTAAAATCATCAACAAGAATCATCAAATACCTTTCTCCATAGAATCCTCTAGTCCTAGTAGGACCACTCAAGTCTGTATGAACAATCTCCAACATTTTTGTAGATGTGAACTTCTTGCTAGGAAATGAACTCCTTTTCTGCTTAGCCATCACACATTCCTTGCAAATCATGTTAGTAGGCTTCATAATCTTAGGTAAATCTCTTACTGCAAGTGTAGAACTTACTTTCACAATATTATCAAAGTTTATATGACAAAACCTTTTATGCCATAACCAACTCTCATCAATCTTAGTCATCAAGCATGTCATCTCAGTAGGGTTCAATTGAAATACATTACCTCTAGTTCTAGATCCAATTCCAATTAGATTTCCATCTTTATCCTTAATCACACAAGTTTTCTCAGTAAACCAAACTTGATATCCCTTATCCACTAATTGTCCAACACTCAAAAGATTATGTTTCAATCCATCAATAAAGTAAACATCATCAGTATTAGTCTTTCCATCAAGAGTAATAGATCCTATACCTTTAATCAAACAAGGTGCATTGTTACCAACTCTAACAATTCCTCCATCATAATTGTTAAACTTTATGAATTTTCCTTTATCACTAGTCATATGATGTGAACAACCACTATCTATAATCCAATTAGCTTTCTTTTCAACTTGGGAAACTAAGGCTTTTTCTTCTTTAATATCAGATTCAAAATTTTCTTCCTTAATTGCTACAAATCCTATGTCATCAAAGTTATCATTATCACTGTCACTCAAATGTCTTTCAATTCCTACTTCAATTTCTTCATCATTTGCATAATAACATTCTTTAGATCTTCTAGGCTTAAAATTGTTTCTATACTTCTTAACTCTCTTAGGACACTTAGATGCAAAATGACCATATTCTTGACATGTCGAACATTTAAAGATTTTCTTACCATCTAGTTCTCTTTTCACAAGCAAGGCAATACCTTCTTCAATCTTCTTATCTTCATCAGATTTGGATTTGCTATTGCTGGAATAATCTCCATTGACACTTGTACTTCTAGACAAAGTAGGTCTGATGCTAAGAGCACTGAATGCTATCTCAACTCTAGGTAGTTCTCCTGATAATCTCAAATTCATCTCTGTTGCTTCCAATATTCCAAGAAGAGTCTCTCTTGAAAAGTTTGGTGTACAAGGTATCACTTGTTCAATCATTTGTGTAGTCTTCTTGAATACTGGTGTCAATGTTCTCAAAATCTTCCATATTACTTCATTCTCTGTCTTTTCACCTCCACAAGACTTTATTCTTGCAACAATTTATGACATCCTACCAATATAGCTTCTAACAAATTCATCTTCCATCATTCTTATGTCTTCAAATGCACAAATCCAATTATGTAACCTAGCTTTCTTTGCATGTTCATCACCTTCAAAAGTAGAATGTAAAGCTTTCCAAATATCATGAGATTTAGTTAAACCTTTTACCTGACTATATTCATTCTCTGGAAGTGCTGATAAAAGTGCTTCTCTTGCAAGTATGTTACACATAAATAGATCTACCTCATCTTTAGAACTTGTTTCAAGATTGTCTTCTTCAATTATAGTCTTTTCATTCTTTGTAATCAACCAATAACCTGGTCCTAAACATAAGAGATGTGTCTTCATATTTTCTTTCCAGCTATCAAAATTTACTCCATCAAACTTAGGGCTTTCTTTCCTGAAATTTTCCATAGATCTCCTTAAGTTGTTAAACTTCTCTTTCAAGGACCTGTTGCTCTGATACCAATTGTTAGAAAGTAAAGACCACCAAGATAACTGAGAGGGGGGGGGGGGGGGGGGTGAATCAGTTATCTGATAATTAAACCATTTATCAACATTAACTTCAATATCAACTTCAACAACTTTAAACCATATAATTAATGCAGTAACCAACCATAAAAAAATAATCATACACAATGACACAATAACACAAGATATGTTAACTAGGGAACCTCTTGATCAGAGAGTAAACCCCAGTGGGAATGATGCCCACAAAATGATGCACTAATATGAAAGTTCCTTGTTAGAGGATGGACCCTGTTAGGAGTCTTATGAAATACATTTAGTACATATGAATCTCTATTAGGAGATTTTGAATCCATGTTAAAAGATTCTAACCCTGTTAGGAGTTATGGAAGACAGAAGGACCCACTGCCCAAATAGTTTCAAGGAAAGATCTCTGAACTCACTGTCCAGTAGATCTTAGGATTATTCAACTGAATAATATGAAATATGTTACCTCCTTCACACTATGCCAAAACCGCACTCTCTACTACACAAGATCACAAATCCAGATCTTTGTACTTCGCAAGTCTTCCTTCATCACTGAATTAGCTTTTTTCTTCACTTCATGCATACATTCACATCACAACTTTCACAAATTCATATCACAACTATTACAATCCTCTCATAACAAGGAAAACATTCCTTCATTTATACCATACTCAAATAATTGCAAATGAGTAGGCATGCAAATACAAAATAATAATTTCAACACGCTACATCAAAATTACATAAAACTGTCAGCTTCCAGATACAATAAATTTTCAATCATGTGACCTCGAAGTTTTCACTATGAACCACATCACCACCAATGAGTCTCAAACTTCCCTTTAACTATGAAAAATCAGATTTCATCCTGGTTAGGAGATATCCTCCGATTACCAAAAAATCGCTACACAGGAATACTGCCAGAATACTGCTTCCACCAAAATGCTTATAACTTTCATGAATAAATGAATTTATTTTTGCACTCTTAACCATAGGATAATAACACAACAAATAACATACCATCAATTGAGCATAACTGCAATATAACATGTGCGCAAAACAAAACTATGCCTGCTTTTCTGCTAAACTCCAGAATATCATTATGTTGACATCAATGACAATCATAGTCATGAATGCAACAACTACTGCTACAGAATGACTGCCAAAGGCTTGAACATTAATTCCTAACAAAATCCCCCTTTGACATTAATGACAAATGTGTTTCAAAAAACTATATTTAGACATACTCACTGAGGGAAAACATCTGTTTATGCTATCTTTAGGTTTTGGATCTCCTTCCAAAATGTGATCAAAGAGTTTACTATCTGGAGATGGGAACATAATGCATATAGTAGCTTCTCCATCTTCTCCAAGTTAGTGCTAGGACCATGATCATATGTTACTATTGTGGCATCTATGTCCTTGATGTTCTGATGAGTATATCTAATGAGGGCACAAGAGCATTCCTAAGCTGTGTTTGCCTTGCCCTAGTCTTCAACATTTCTTTTTATGCCTTCTCAATCTTATCTATTTTCCTTTGGTATACATTATTACACATGTTTACATCTTTGGATATGTCTTTCACTAAACTCTTGACTTGCTCAATCAAATCTTCTACCTCTTTTATTTTCTTGAAATGGGCATCAATAAGCTTATCTTGAACCATGCATTCTGAAATGACTCTTCTTCCTTGATCTTCAAACTCTTTTAAGGATTCTTGACTAGCCTTCAGTCAGCTTAGGTCAAATGTAAAGTTTCTCATTAATTCACTCAACCTCCTCTTCAGGTAATTTTCTTCTGCAACTAGGGATGCAGATTCTTCAAGGCTTGAGAAATTTCTTTTGAAATGTGAGATGATTGTACTTACATCATCAACAAAGTGTATGTTTGATACTTTCTTCTCCTATGGTAAAAAATTGTTCAGAATGTTTACTAATTCTACCAGGAGGGGATTCCTCATCACTTATTTTTCTTTGGCCTTTTCCATAGCTAGGATGCTAAATTTTATCAGATCTTCTTCTCTCCATGAGTCCAAACTGGATGTGTCAGGTGTCAAACTTGACAAAAATACTACTGAGGGAGTGATGGGAGTGCTATCCATTACTTCTTGTTTTACCTTGACTAGTTCAACTAATGGTTCATTACTCTCTTCTTCTTTTTATGTTTCTTTCTTTTCTTCTTCTATTTTTTCTTTTTCTTGTTCTTTCTTTTCTTCCATCTTTTCTTCTTCTTTCTCATCTTCAATCAAAATTTCTTGTGGATTTGGAGAATTGCTACCACAAAGAATTTTAGCTTCTTGAGTGCTGACAATAGCTTCCACAAACTTGTCTAGATCCTTAGATGTGGTGGCCATGGCTGTCTCCACATTATCAATGACAATTGTGCTATGCTTTTGTGACTTTGTAGTGGGGGCAGACTTATCTACCTCTGATTGTTCTTCTACTACAAGCGCTAAATCCTGAGGACCTAATACTGATGCATTAGTGGGCTCTGCCACCTTGACTTCCTTTATGGATACTTGTACTTTGGGTGTAGTAGGTGGATACATGTTCCTATTCATAAAGACCTTCTCAAAGGCTTTCTCTATCTCTTTGGCAACTAATTCATAGTTTTTATCCATTATATTCAATGTTCTTGTCTTGGTTCTGAGGTGAGCCTTCACCAGATCTAACAGTAGTGATTTTTCTTCTAAGGAACATACTAGTAGACTTTCATCTAGGATCTTTTCTCTTATCCTAAGATCTTCTTCAATGGCTTGTTTCTTCAATGACTCTAGGATATCCCAAACTTTGTCTGGAATCATTGTTTTTAGTTCCAAGACTGTCCTTTTGAACTTGATCATATTCTTTATGATTATTCTGTGAATCTCTGACTTTTCAATTTCATTGTATTTATCATAGAACTTCCCTACCTGATCCAATCTTCCCTCATTTATGATTCTTGTACTCAACACTTTTAAACTAGGCTTGAAACCTACTTCGGGAGGAGCTTGAGTGTTCTTTCTCCTTCTTGTTCCTTGCGAGGATGTATGACTGGTACCAACCTCTTTCTTCCTCTTTACCATTGTTTTATACTCTGAAGGAGCAGTAGGGTAAATGGTTTCCTTTGGCACAGAGGGAGTTGTTGGAAATATGGATGTAGTAACTAAGAGGGGGTGAATCAGTTAACCACAAAAATATTACCACAGATCCCTTAGATGTCTTGTTAAATCATTTACTGCTGTCATACATAGAAATGCTGAAACTCAATAATTGTAGTGAGTATTAATTATAACTATTCTTAAGCATTCATCAGTGATTAATATACATGAATAAAGAAAATATCATGAACACAAGAGACACAAATTTAACATGGAAACCCAATATGGGAAAAACCACCAATGTAACTAGTTACTGATTTTCACTCTTCTGAAGTGATGCCCTGTTGGGAGCCAACCCAGTAAAAGGTTACAAAACACACTGTTAGGTGTGACCTTGTTAGAGGATTTAATCACCCTATTAGGAGTGGCCTTGTAAGAGGTCTTGAAATAATTCAATAGAACTGTCACCTTGTTAGAGGATTTACAAAATGGCTATTAAACCAACTCGGTCAGGAGATTTTTAAATCACTGCTACAATGGTAAGAAAGTAACAATGAAATGACCTGAATAGTGATGCAACTGAATTGCTGATTACAGATATCTGTTCTGCTTTACTAGATCCTTCCTGATCAAATAATCTCTGCTACTCTTCAAGGATATCTAATCATCCTTCAAAATTCGCTCACACTTTCCTTCTTTTTCACTTGCACACTTATAATTCACAACTTGACCTTCTATATATACCATTCAGATTGTCAAGTCGGCACTAATAACCGTTACAAAACATTACTAATCATTACAATAGTCGACTTGAATAAACAAACTTTATTTCTCAAATTAACAAAATCCTTTACTGGGCCGACCTTGCTTGGTAAACACTAATCTGAAAAGATTTCCTTTTGTGACCGAGAGAACTCGGTAAGCACTGCGAATTCTGCAACATCCTTTGAAGACCGAGTGAACTCGGTAAACACTAATTTTCCTTTGATAACCATGGAAGCTCGGTTAACACTATTTTCTGCCATACTTTTCTTTGACACTTGAGATATCTCGGTAGACACTTGAAAACCACATGCTGACTGACTGAGCTCGGTAAATACTGGGAACTGCTTTGCTGATCGACTGAGCTTGATAATTGATATGACATTTGTGTGACATCAAAGACAACACATAATTAATCCAATAATCTCCTTCAGAAAATTGTATCCAACAATCTCCCTCTTTGCCATTGATAGCAACACAATATGTCATAGCATAATGAAATTTCATAGAAAACATAGAGTAAGGAACATAGCCTTAGCTTCATTTTGATTCTCATCTTCCTCTGTCAGCAAACTTCTCTCTCTGACTGAAAAGTCTCCCTCTTTTCTTTTTAAATTCTCCTTCTTATAAATTTCATGAAATGACAGCAAACTCTCCCTCTTTGACAACACATGCCAAAGACAACACACTTTTAGTGAATACCAATGTACCTTAAGTACTGATTCATATGCAATGATTCCTTGACTATGCTGCATCAACTGACTAATCTTCAACATGCTCTAGTTGATGAATTACTAAAACTCAATTTAGTGAGCCTTGGATAGGGGAATGACCCCTAACTTACCTCTTAGATACAAGAATGCATCCTTAGGTAGTGGCTTGGTGAAGATATCTGCAATTTGTTCTATTTCTTCATTCATAGCCTCAATCCAACTTTCATTTTCCAATGCATTTTTAACATTTCTAGGTTCAAAATTAGCAAGTAAACATGTACCTTTTAGTTTACTTCTTGTCATAGTACCATCTGATTTGTTTCCAATAATCTGATCTGGTGTATGATGCTTCCTGACATACTTGGCCAATATAGGTTCCTTGCCTCTTGAATGAGTTACATTGTCATCTTCTTGAATTTCATCTTCAAGTTCAGTTTGCTCGGGCTCGGTAGATATTTTCTCGGTAGCTTTAGGCTGAGACTTGGTTTCTTGTGACTCGGTTTAAACTTCTTCTTGTGACTCAGTTTGAACTTCTTCTTGTGACTCAATTTGAACTTCTTCACTATTATCAAAATCCTTAGCCAAAAAACATATTTTCTTACCTTTATCCTTGAATGACTTGAAATTCTTCTTGCCATTGTACTTGTGATCTTTCTTCTCCTCTTTGGTAACATCAATTTTGTCCTTTTGATCATCATATTTTTCTATCTTTACCTTCTTCAACTTGGGATCATGTGATTCTGCCTTTCCTACATCTGTGCTCTCTAATTCCAAAGCAATCTTTTGATCTTTTGCTTTGTCTAGATCTGATTGAGATACTCCATGTATTCTCAAGGTCTCTGAGGTGACTTTAGCAACCTTTCTTTTTGTTGTTGTGATGTTTAGTTTAGCATCTATCTCTCTTTTCTTCTCCTCATAAGCTCCCCATATTGACTCATTAGGGTTAGTAGGAGATGAGAGAAATACTTGAGCATATGCTTCCAAAACTTGTTCATCTACTTCATATCCAAGTGGATGAATCCACTTTTTTCTAGGTACAACTACCTCCATGCATGTTGTATCTATTTCAACCATAAAAAAAATAGTATACTTGTATTTCTCAAAAATGTTTTATGGAATTCTATACCTCATTTGCATCTTGACCCTGAAGGTCTTCAACTCTAATGTTATGTAATCTCTCAATGTACTTTCATTGGATGCCTTGTAAGATATATGTGGCATGGTTGGAATGGACTTGTCCAAATATGAATCTGATACTTTCCCAACTATATGAAGGTACATGTAAATGATCAAAGACCCAAACCTGAATATCTTGGTCTTATCATGCTTGATTGCCTTGATGTTATCAATCAACTATACATGCAAGATCTCACATAGATTGAACTCTCCATCTTCCTTCACAAGTCTAATGGCTACTAGAATTGTGGCCATAGATACACTATTCACCCTACTGGTGTGTTGAAACCTATATCCAAGTATCATGGACATCAATTTGATGTCAGCTTGCTTAATAGGCTCAATTGTCATGCCGTGCCTATCACTCCTTGACTTACATGTTTTCTCAACAATTTTCTTGACATCCCTTCCCACAGGAAGGATGGCGCTAGACTTAGATAGGCCTATGATCTCATATATTAGGTCAATAATGATTCTTAATGGCACATCACTTATCCAAAATAGGTCATCATGAATTCTTTTTAAAAAGTATTTTAATCCATTCTATCTCATAGAACTCATATGCCATAGCATACTCCACTATAGGGTGATCATTCCACTTCACATATTCATCCAAGAAGGTTTTGTCTAGTTTTAACATGGTCTCCATGTGTGCCCTTAATCTGTCGAATCCTACTAGTTCCTTCTTATAGTGAATGTATGCCCTAATGTCTTCAACATGCATAACACCCATAGGTGTGCTCGAGAATGCTCCCTCTAAGTCATCTAGGGTAGACTTAAATGGATGCTTCTTAAACACATATCTTTTCTTTTCTGCAATATCAAATACTATGGGAGTGGCCATCACTTACTTGTTTTATCACTTTCCAAATGTTTTCTGAGATAATCTGAAGACTTCTGAATCGACACGATGAACTAGGGTTTCTGCAACCGATCAAATGTATTGCTAATCACTGATAAATCAATCTTCAAGTCTTCACAATAACTTCTAAAGCTTTTTGTGCTCTCCAATCACTCTGAGTTTGAATGCAATGATTAATCAAAAAGCTTTATGTGTACTTAAAGTGAAAATTCTGGCATTAATGCTTGCCGCATAAACTAGGCTGTCACTTAGAAATTTATATCTTTCATTATGCAAAGAATCATCTAGTGCACTCTTGCATGAAGGTTTCTCTAGTCTCCAAAAGCTCAAGTCCAAAGGCACATACTCTGAGAGTGAGTATACCAGCCACGCAGGGGTCTAGAGCTAAATTATCTCCCCCTATGACCTTGAGGGCCATTCATCCATATGTAGAGGGTGCGTCCACTATGGATGCATCCAATACATACTCATCAACCTTGTCCTTCTTTGTTTCTGACCAAATCAAGCTCACATCCTTTGAAGCTTTCACAAAATTGACTTCTCCTTCGGGATCCAAAATTGGTTCTTTGGGCTTTTTAGGGATTTCCTAACCTTGTGTCCTTGATCTACAAAAATTTGAGATATGTATAGCCTTGTTACAAGAGTGAAAAATTACTGGAGGCCTTATATTCCTCGGTGCATTGACATGGGTTGCCATCTTACATTATTTAGCTGAGTGACCATTATAGTTACATATCTAACATGTAACATTCTGAGAGCTTCTTATATTTGATTGATTCTAATTTCTTTAATTATGAGTCCTTTTCTTTTGGATTGTCTTGCAATTCATAGCTTTGTGACCAAATTTATTGCATGAATAACAGTAACCATTGAAAGGTCTTACCTCTGTACAATTCCTTGCTATGTGTCCATACTAGTTACATAAATAACAAGTGTGGTCTATAGGCTTGCACTCATTCTTAGGTGGTTCAGTATGATCCTTGGTGTGACTTTTAGTCTCTTTAGCATCTGAGATGCCTTCTGGTGCTTTCATTCTTACTCACATGTTATCAATCTGATTTTGTGCTTCATTGTATCCAATGCAGCTAGTATCTCCTTTAGCTCTTCTTGCATATAACTGAGATTCTATTAAATCAAAATTGGTGTGTAATTTATCAATGTGATTCTTAGCCTCTTTCAATTCAAATTCCAAGCTTTCCTTATTATTTCTTAGTTCTAAGATTTCCATGTTTTCTTGCCTCAATTCTTCATTTAGTTGAAGGTTTTCTTTGATTTGTTCATCATAGACTTCCTAATTGTTAGTTAGCTTATCATTAAATTCTTCAAGTTGTTCTAATAAGGATTTATTTTCTTCATTCAGCTTCTTGACCATTGTCCCTAGATCACTAGTAGAGAATTCTTTCAAATATTTCCTTATCCTTTTGATGACTAATTGAGCATCACTAAGTTTTTCCCTTAGTTCTTCAGTTTCTCTTTCAGATTTGTCTAGGTCTTCAAAAGTAGCTTCCAGATTTCTTTTCAGATGTTTTATTTCTACTTTTTTCATGATCTCCTCAAGTGGTTAAACTTCTTTTCTAAGGACCAAATCTCTGATAAAATTTTTTAGGAATGGGAACACTGAGAGGGGGGGGTGAATCAGTGTTCACTATATATTTATCTTTTTACTTTAAACTTTAAACTGAACTTAAATGCTTAAGTACTGAAATGAACATCCACATAAACATGAAACATGAAATCAACACATAACACCAATATGGTTATGGGGAAACCCAAATAGGTAAAACCCCCAGTGGGAATTGACACCCACTAATATTCTATACTAGTGTTTAGTGATCCTTGTTAGAAGATACTTAACCCTGTTAGGAGTTGCTTTACAATGTATGAAGTACAATAGACCTTGTTAAGGGTCGGACCCTGTTAGGAGTCTTTTACAATAGTCCTTTTTAGGGGAGTGGATGCACTATCCTAGAGCTCACTGCTCAAGTGGTGAAGGCTACAACTTTCTGATCTTAGATACACACTATATCTGCTATATGAACTGTCACTGTGACATTGCTTGTCAAATCAGTTCCTTTGATGCACTGATGCTTTGACCTCTTGAAAATATCTAATACATCTTATAGACTCTTTGCACACTTCTTCTATGCTTATCACAACTCTGTCTCAACTTCCATACCGATTACAATGGGTGCATCTCATATTTATATGCACATACAAAATAAACAACTAGGTCATCCCTTAAACCTATTACATACAACACTTCCAAATGAATTTGTTTAAGCATGTTTACAATCAAACATATATACCTATTGGAAACCTAATTACAATAGGCGCATAGCCTTTACATGATTAGAATATAGCCGCAACTCAAAATGATAATAGTTGGTTGCTTACTTTGTTCTTCACTAGCATACACTGTCTGTGCAACTCCAACTGCCTGTATCTTTCTTATACTTGCATATTTGATCATGCTCTCATAGACTAAGCATGAATATAGTCCAACCAATTTAAATTCTAGGGTGCATACCATAATTCTTCTATACACATGTGCACTGATGCTTTGAGCTACAGGAACTCTGTAAACTGTCCAGTCTTCAACACTTAACCGATTTCTGATCTTCTCATCAAGTGCGCTGAATCCAAACTACTATATGACTGTGTTGCCATAATGACAACACTATATTAAGTTATATACATCAGTATAGCTAACTTTCCAACACCTCTTTCTTTCAGCAACATCAAACACAATTGGAGTAGCCATAAATTACTTGTTTTATCACTTCAAATCAGTTTCCAAGGGTTTTTGAACCATCGTGACCGAACTAGGCTTCGCAAAAAACTTAACTTCCTTTTGCTTGAAGAAATAAACTGAAATCTCTCAATACAAATGCTTTGATCTCCTGTGCTCTCCAAAGGCTCAAACTTGAATGTAATGTGTGAATAATGAGTCTTTGGTGTCTTAAAAACAACTTTCTACCATTAATGCTTGCCACATAAACATAGAATGCAAAAGATAATTTCAATCTTCATCTCTACTATCAATTTGGAAGTGCGCTCTCACATGTAGCATCAACTAGTCTCCAAATAGTTATATTGAAAGGTGCATACTTTGAGGGTGAGTATACTAGCCGTGCAGGGGTCTAGAGCTAATCTAGCTCCCCCTATGACCATGAGGGTCATTCATCTAGATGTAGAGGGTGCATCCATTATGGATGCATCTAATACATACTCATCAACTTATCCTTATTTTCGTCTATCCAAATCAAGCTCGCATCTTCTGTAGCTTGCACAAACTTGACTTCTCTCGCTTCATCTAATATTGATCCTTCATAATTTTTAGTGATTTCCTATATTTGCGCTTTTGATATGCAAAACTTTGAGATATGTCCAACCTTGTTACAAGAGTGAAAAATAATTAGAGGCCTTATATTCTTCGGTGCATTGATGTGAGTTACCATTCTGCACTATCTAGCTATGTGACCATTATAATTACATATCTGACATGTAATGTTTTGAGGACTTCTTACATTCTATTGTGGATAACTTCTCTAATTTTGTTGATTCTGATTTCTTTTATTTGATCTACAATTCATAGCTCTATGACAAAACTTATTGCATGAATAACAATAACCATTGAAAGGTCTCACCTCTTTACAATCTCTTGCTATATGACCATGCTTGTTAAAGGCATAAATAGTTTTGTTTACAAGCTTGCACTCATCTTTAGATGATTCTGATTGAGCTTCAGTATGATCATCAATCTTCTTGGCTTCTATAGGTTCTTCAGAAGATTTCATTCTATCTTGCATAGCCTCAATCTAAACTTGGGCTTTATTATATCCAATACCAGTGGTATCCCCTGTTGGACTACAACTGATTTGGAATCTGATTGAAGAATCTGTGATTACAAGATCACTGAGGAGTTGCTGATTAGATATGTAATATGATTAAATCTATATTATGTTGTCATTGATGTGAACTAGTTTGACAACACTTATCTTGTAAGTTACTATACCAAGACATCTGAAGAAAGGTGAAAAAGAGATGAAGTACAGAAGAAATCTACATGGAGAAAGATGTACATGTTAGATGAGGATAAGGAAGACATTGAGTAACTTTTTTATGAGTCTATGACTTTATTATATTGAGTTTATTATGTTGCATTCATCTATGATGAAGTATAGAGCTGAAAGACACACAACAATGTTGTCGGTAAATGAAGCATTTCTAGTATACATCGACGAAGTGTAGTGTATACCGACCACAATATTAACCGAGCAGTGTTCACCAATGCATTTCTTTGTTAACTAAGTGGAACAAAATGAATCAAATGATTAGTTTAACTGATAAGATTGATGAGCTGGCAAGCGTATAACATTGAGGTAATAGATAATGTTTGTTACAAAGATCGGCGGTTGATGAAATTCAAGGAAGATCTAATAGAGCAGATTGAAACGTGTTATTGACACAAGTACCGAGAAATTTTGAAGTGGAAAAATCTATGAATGTGGTTAAATGGAAAAATCTGATGGTGGAGAAGAAAATGATTTACTTGTCTATATAAGAGAACAAAATTTTCTTATGAGAGAGGCCGGAAGAAGAAGAAGCTGCAAGAATATCATGTGAACAAGCTTTCATGCATTCTAATCATACTGGTTAGTAAGAACCGAGCTATAGAATAGTTACCGAGCTACAAAGAGCAATTACCGATGGATAGTAAGTTGATATAGTATTGAAACTGAAGTGAAATATTGGTCAGAAGGATTTATATGGACTGAATATTGATCTATAATCTATAATTGAAGTTGTATTAAGTCAAATCATTTACTGTTAGACATTTAACCATTGTATATAGTTTAAATCTCTTAACCGAGTGGACTCTAAAAGTCTTATGATGTATCATTCATAGAATGAACATTGTTATCCTGTCAACCCCATAGTGAATGCTGGTTGGATGATAACTTCTAGTCTAAAATCCTCTAACAAGGTCACACCTAACAGTGTGTTTGTAACCTTTAATAGGGTTGGGTCTTAACCAACCTCACTTTAGAAGAGTGAACAATTTTGGGTTGCTGGTCCCAGGTGGTTTTTCCCTTTATAGGGTTTCCATGTTAAATCTCTTGTGTTATGTGTTGATTGTGATATTTTTTTGTTATCATACTTTGCATATTACATGTTAGATTTGATTGGTAAACTGTTACAGTATTAGACTAGTAATTGGTAGAAGCACAGATAGTGAGAGTTATTATTGTTTACCGATGAGCAGAAATTAAAGAAATAGTTTTGAATTATACATTTTTTTATTGGGACACTAGATAATTGATTCACCCCCCTCTCAGTTATTCTGACATCTCCTTTTAGCTTCTGAGCATACAACTATGACTCTATTAGATCCTTGTTTGTGTGCAACTTGTCTATATGATTCTTTGCTTCAGTCAATTCAGATTCCATCTGCTTCTTAATGTTTTCTAACTCCAAGATTTTCATGTTTTCTTGTCTCAGTTCATCTAACTATTTGTTTTCTTTGACCTGTTCTTCATAGGCTTCTTGATTGTTACATAAATTTTCATCTAACTCTTCAATCTGATCCTTTAGAGATGTGTTTTCTTCATTTAGCTTTTTGATCATTATCCCTAAGTCACTTGTATAACAATTTTTCAAATCCTTTTTCAATTTCTTGATGAATGCTTGAGAACCACTAACCTTTAGTTTCAGTTCTTCAATTTCTTTCTCAGATCTGTCAAGGTCTTCAAGAGCTGCATCAAGATTCTTCTTTAGATGTTTCACTTCTTCTGAACCCATGATCTCCTCAAGTGGTTAAACTTGTCTTTAGAGGACCAAAGCTCTGATACCAATTATTAGGAATGGGAACACTGAGACGGGGGGGGGGGGGGGGGGGGGGGTTGAATCAGTGTTATATATATCTTATTAATTTTTCTAATATCTTGAATGTTAAATATATTGCTTAAGTACTAAAATAAATAGCAATACAAGTAGATAAACAACCACAACACATAACAACAAGTATGATTATGGGGAAACCCAAATAGGTAAAAACCCCAGTGGGAATTGACACCCACTAAGAACTATACTAGTGTATTATGATCCCTGTTAGAAGACCTTACAACCCTGTTAGGAGTTGATCTTTACAAAGCAATAATTATAGTGACCTAGTCAAGGGTCAAACCTTATTATGAGTCTTTTACAATAACCATGTTAAGGGTGGTGGCTCATTTCCAGAGCTCACTGCTCAATGAGAAGGCTACAACCTCCTGGGTATCAGATACACACTATATCTTGCAATGGTGAACTGTTGCTTTGACACTACTAGTCTGATCAATTCCTTTTGTGTGCTGATGCTTTAGCCTCTTGTAAAGCTCTACAACATTCTAACTGCTCTTTGCATACTTTTTCTCTGCTACAATTAACTCTATATCTCATTACATTCATAAATACAAAGGCACATGTCTTATTTATATGCACAAACAAAACTATCTACTAGGTCGGCCTTCATCCTATTACATATAATGCTTCAAAATGAATTGGCTCAAGTGTGTTTACATACAATGATATTAACATATCTATAACCTGAATACAATAGGTGAATAGCCTTTATAGAGCAATATTATAAGCGCTAGAACCAAATTATCAATAGTCAGCTCCATGCTCTTTTCTGTTCAGCTACTCACTGTCTATGTCACTTCATCTGACTGTAACTTCTTCATACTAACTCATATGATCATGCACTCTTAGAATTAGTATGATTATATACTCAAAAGCTTATATTTAAGTGTGCATGCCATAACTCAGTCATATGCATGTGCGTTGATGCTTTTTTCTACTACTCTGCTGACTGTCTAGTCTTCCATACTTAGCCATATTTATGATCTTGTAAGTAATGCGCTGACTCCAAAACTTCATATGATTTTGTTTCCATAAGGAAAACACTAAATCATAATAGTATAGTGAACTTACCAACATACAAGTGTTACAATAATAGGTTGAGGAAGATAATTGAAAGTGCTAATGTCAAGGTGGATTAAAGATATCAGAGAAAACCTAGATCTTGTAGTTATGAATTATATGGTGAAGAAGATAATTAGGTAATGCAAGCACATAATTAAAACTAGAATGGCTCAATAGATCAAGATGTAGAAGTTTCTAACGAGGAAGAAGTGGAGACACAAGTTAGATAAAAATAGTAATCTAGAGTCCAACGTATTTAAGATTAAATAATTCATAAAATTAGATTATTGGTGATAGGAATCAAGGTGTCTAGACTATAGGAAGACTTGCAAGAAATAGAGAATAAATTTTTCTAATTTCTAAAGTTGAACCAAAGGATGTTGATGAAGTATGAAAAGATGAAAGTTAGATTAAAAATATGGAAGAAAAATTGGAACAAATTAAAAAGAAAAAAATATGGATTCTAGTTCCTAGACCTAAAGACAAGAATGTGACTGGAAGTGAATGTGTATTGAGAAACAAATTGAATAAATATGGTGAAGTAGTTTAGAATAAAGCCAAACTTATTTGCAAGGGATACTCAAATATGGAAGGTATTTACTTTGAGGATACTTTTTCTCTTATTTCTATAATTGAAGATGTTAGAATGTTTCTTGTATTTGCTACCTACAAAATTTTTGGGGTATATGAGATGGATGTTAAATCTGCATTTCTCAATGGAGAGTTAGAAGAGGAAGTCTATGTTGAGCAACCTAATGGATTTCCTTTGACAGATCATAATGAAATGGTTTTCCCATTGAAGAAAGCATTGTATGGATTGAAACAAGCCCCTAGATCCTGGTATGTAAGGTTATATAAGTATTTGTTAAGACTCAGTTTTAATAGCTTATATTTCAAAATTGGTCATGAAAATATTTTGATTGTTGAAGTCTTTGTTGATGATATTATTTTTTGAATGGAAATGATAAGTTGAGTAAAGAAATTTATAATGAGATGCAAAAAGAGTTTGAGGTGTCCATGATAGGTGAGATGAAATCATTTCTTGGTATGAAAATCACTGAATCAGAGAAAGGCATGTTTGTATCTCAGTCCAAGTATGTGAAAGAATTATTGAAAAAGTAAATGGTATGGAAGATCATAAACTAGTTTGCACTCCTATAGTGACCACTTGTAAATTGACAAAGGGACTATGATTATTAGAAGGTAAAAAAAAAAAGATATATATCTATGATCAATGAATTATTCTACTTGACATAGAATAGACCTAATATAATGAATGCAGTTTCATTGTTGAAAGATATCAAGAAGAGCCAAAGGAATTACATCCGATGTTCTTGTTGTTAAAATATTATTTAGATATTTAAAAGGAATATTTGATTATAGTTTATGGTATGGTAAGGATAATTATTTTACATTGAGTGATTTTAGTAATGCGGATTAGGAAGGTAATGTGTGTGTGTGTGTGTGTGTGTGTGTGTGTGTGAGAGAGAGAGAGAGAGAGAGAGAGAGAGAGAGAGAGAGAGAGAGAGAGAGAGAGAGAGAGAGAGAGAGAGAGAGAGGTGAGTTTTAGTAATTGAGAGAAGGGATAGATAGTAGAAAGAAACAATAATAGATGGAATGATAGGAAGAGATAGGAAGAGGGGAATGAATAGAGAGGTGGGTAAGGAGGGAAGGAAAGGGAGAGAGGGAGAGAGGGAGAGAGGGTAGGAGAGACCTAGAGTGGGCAGAGAGAGGGGGGAGAGAACTAGGAAAGAAAAAAGAGAGGGAGATAGATAATTTAGGAGTTTGGGGGACATAAAGAGAGTGAAATAGAGAGAGAAAGAAAATACTTATACAAGCATGTTGATTACTAAAATTTGGCTAAGCATAAAATTTTATACATGATCTTCAAAAATCTAGAATCTAAATTATGACTCCTAGAAATTTGAAAGCAATGTTAAACATCCAAAAAATATATACATGAAATATAACTTAAAGAGTAAGAAAGGAAAAACACATATTGAAATGCGACATACTTAACTGTTATATTTCATGTATATATTATTTCCTTAAAATTGCATTATTTGGTGTGCATCATATAGGCTTGGTATGTCCAAGCCTAAGGATTAACATTCTGAACCATATGGAATGCATCATATAGGGTGCATGTCATACCCCTTTTTGGGGACCTATAAAGTGAGTGGCAATGTTTTGGTCCCCCCTCTTTGTGCACTTTCCCAAATACAGGATGAAGTGGTTTTTTTAATTGAAATAAATAATGATATTATATGAAAAAGAGGATTAGAAGCATTGTGATGGTTTGGATATTTTATGATTTATTATTCTATCTTACCCATTTCTCCTGAGTGAGAAAATGGTGCTACAATAATGTTATGGTCTTAGAAAATTGATGAAGTGTGAAAATATAGGAAGGTGTTTCGAAGGATTTTTAGAAGAATGTTTTACATTTCTCTAGAATTGAAGGCCTCGACTTGTGTTCTGGGATTTATCTTGTACATGCTTTGTAATTTTAAAGTCTATGAGTTATCACACATGTTTTTGATAAATGCAATATGTTGGTAGTTTGGTTTCTTGTTAGGGATATTTCAATTTTTTTCTATATTTCTTAGAATTATTGTTTGTGCTCCTGCAAATTGATGGACTTATATTATCCATGCAGTGTGTCAATTTATATTTTGGGTGATGAAGTGAATTACAAGTATGTTGGATGATGCTCTATTTCATGACTGTATTCTTGGTTTCTAGGTATAAAGAGATTTATATCAATTGTTGGATTAAGTATGGAAAGGTGAGTACTAAGAGGGGATGGGTGAATCAGTACCTAAAAACACTTTTATCTTACTTTCTTAACCATTCACCAAAATCATAACTTTACATGTAATAACATAAAACATATAAAACATTAACATGAAACATAACTCATAACACCATTATTTTGGTATCAAAAAAATCCTTGTTAGAGGATAAAAACTATGGTGGGGATGACACCCACAACACTTCACTGCTACAGTAAAAAGTCTTCAGTAAAGGGTAGTAAAGGAAAAGGGAATTTTGGTAAAAGGAATAAGGAGCAGACACTGAGAAAGGCACACCAAGCACCAAGCATCGAGCATTACCAAGCTAAAAAAGTTATCGAACCAAGAGAACATATAGTTACTGAGTAGAAGAAAAATATAGTACCATGCATCATAGGCCAAGACAAGGAGAATCTATAGATACATTGAATTTGGAAACCGAGAAGAAAATTTACAATGTAAACACTTCTTGGCAGTAAAACCTTATATCTCCATTACTCCCCTTGTAGTAATACTTCTTATATGTAAAACTATACATCTCTTTTGTACATACATAATCCTTTTTCTTCATATATATCTTCATAACTCATGTATTTCCCTTTTTTACCATAACACTCTATTATCCTTTTTTATCATATACATATCTCCCCCTTTTTAAACAAAAATGCCAAAACAATAACTTATTGTTTATCCGATGGAGGGATCTTGTCAAAAATGTTTTTATACCTCTCCTATGCATCCTTCAGTGATGCCTTCCATGAATCCTTTAGTGTCTACAAAACTATAATTTGATCACTAATATTAGCTATTATACTTACCATGCTATCCATAGCACTTACATCCGATGTACTCACTAAGTCTTTAGCCTTATGCACATGTTTCTACAATGACTCAATTTTTGGTATCAAGAATGTTTGTATCTCCATGAGATCTATTCCAATCTTATTCTCCCCTTTCCTCAACTCATGTTTCACTCCCATTAAGTGCTTCAGCCTTTGATAATAAGCTTTAAAAGTATCAGGCTTGGTAGATACCTTAGTTAGCTTCTTAGTCAGCTCCTTTTCAACATTTTCATCTTTAGCCTTTATATCATTTATGAAGTTGGAAATCAAACATATTTTCTAAAATAATAAAAGAATATATTGCAATTCTTTTTCCAACTCAGTAACCAACACATAAAGTGTTACCTTATCAAGTGAAAATGATTTAAGTAATTCTTCAATGACTTTATTCTCCATTTTTTTCTTATTCACTTTCATCAAATATTCATTGGTCTCAGTCCCTGGTTTGTTAATTTGGCTCACTGGTTCACTTAATTGGTTGTAAATAGTTCCTTTCTCATTGATATGTTCCTTTGGCACAATATCTTGTAGTATTTCATTGACATTTTCTATAACATTTGTTTTATGCTTCTTTGCAAGCAATTTATATTGTGCAACTTTCCTTTTGAGTAGATCTCCAAAATCAAATAATTCCTTGGGGCTCATGGTGGAGAAGTCAACCTTCGGTATAATGATAGGTTCACTCAAATCAACTATTTATTTTTCATATTCCCTCTTCTTTGATTTCTTCTTAGTGACTTGTGCACTCTCACTAGTAGATAAATTCACATCAAAAGTTGTGGTAGTGGTTGTGTTAGTGTTCAAAAATTGCAGATGATCAAAACTAATCAGAAAACCTCTAATTCTTAACTCTTGTAGTCCTAATAGATTCATCAAAACAATAACAAACACTAAGGTAATAAGGCTCTAAGTCCTTCTTCACTTTGAGCTTTCAACTACAGGTGGGTATACCTATCAGATTGAATTCTTCAAATATCACAATAGTGATCTGTATGCTTGATACATATCTAAACATATAACTCTCACAAAACTTTAATGTAAATCATCAGTTATATTTGATTGATAGTGAAAACAATGCAACCTAAGCAATGAATAGTGCCAAATCCTAGGGCGTCAGAGTCAATAAACATACATTTACAGAAAACCTTTCAACTCAAATAATCCCAAACCCTAGATAAAATGCCTTACAGATTATCCTCTCATGTATACATTATATCATCAAATTCATGCACAAACACTAAAATCTTTGAGACCTCACTCAAGATTTACCCCTCGCTTGAAAGGAACTCAAGATTCAACCTAACTATCTACCTTGTAGAAATATGTATCTAAACTACCTTACAGATTAAATATACAAAGAAATAAAACTCATATATGAAGACAACAAAATATATTCATGGAACTTCAGTATATTTTTTATTGAAAATCAACAAAATATATTCATGGAACTTCATGGAACTTTAGTACGTTCAAAAACTAAGATTTCTTAGAATCAAAACACTAAATCCAAAAACTCCTATTACATTGAGTAATTCACCACCTTTTGGTGTCACTTAGAAATTACTATAAATAGAAAAAACATCTTGGAAAACTTGAGAAAAGGATGCAACAAGCTTCAGATGGTTTTGACAGTGACTTGCACTACAGTAAAAAATATATTTAAATTGTAACAGAAAAAGAAGGAAACTGGCGGAAGTAGTTGTTTCTTCTCATGGTGAGTTCTCTTTGAGTTTCACCTTTGTTTGTTGGTATTTAGAGAAACTACCAAAGTTGTTGTGTGAATGATGACTACCATCTGGCTAACCTACATCATCATCCTTTTTATGATAATTTCTCTCCCTATTCTCATAGATCAGGTGCAATGCTGGACTTGAATCTTCTTCTATCTCTTCTATATCAATTTCTACAGTCTTCTTCTTCTTTAGTTTTGTACTTACGTCTCATGCAGAAAATTCTACTTCTAATGGCTAGGTGTACATTTTCAGGCCCTATAACTACTTGACCTACTTATCCCATCTTGAATTAGTGATGGCCTTTGTGTCAACAAAAAAATTGGTACATTTATTTTCTGTTTTGAATATGTCATCCAAGATGTTGTTGAACCTATCAATGTCCAAGGACCCATCACTATTGAAAAATGCATCTTGTTTAATCATTATTTGGACCATATTTGATTTCCATTCCTTAATTCCTATGATATTACGATCATTTGTGAAAATTGGAGGGATAAACTTGCTAAAATTGGGGCCAAACATATTCATCTTGTTTCTCACCTGATTTTCTTTACCTTTGATAAACCCCCAGGTGGCACTAATCAATTCTATATTTTCTCCCACCTCAATGACTGATTTTGGGATATCTTCTCTATAAGGTTGTAGTACTTCAAGCTTTTCAATCAATGCTGCTCTGCCAAACCATGTGTTGAAAAGTGGCTCTAGAGTAGCCATTGCATCCTTCATGATGTTATTAGTTTCTTGTAGCATAGTGTAAGAACTATGGACTGAATCCATTTTTCCTTTTATCAATTCACACCTATGCTAGAAGATATTAGAGAGTGCCTTCAAGGCCACATCCAAACTTTTCTTTTCTACTTCTCCTGTTGAATCAACATGGGGCTTCTTCTTCTGATTGAACTACAACCTCAATCTATAGGGATAGAGGAGGAGCTGCCTTGGACATTTATTCAATCTTAGCTTTTGGCTCTACAAGCTCATCTTCCAATGCCTTTATTTGCATTATTTTTTGTGTCTTTGTCCCTTGATATGCCAACAGTTTCTTGGAACAACTTCCCATACTTATCTGACAATTGGGCAGTTTTGGCCTCATTTAGATGCGCAAAATATGTTACTACCTTTGACACCTCAAGATTACTGGTGTTTTGAACAATCTAGATGATATTTTCCCCTTCCATATTTTCTTCTATGCTTACCAGGGAAGGCTTTTGAGTTCTTGGTGCTAATGACCACATTGCCAAAGCCTAAGATTTGGGATCATACCCTGATCCTCTAATAATATCACCAATTTGGGTCTTATGTGAAAGATTTCCCTCAGGTTGCTTCCTTATTTGATCAATGATGAAGGCAGATGTTAGGTCCCATCCTAGTACTAATAGCATTCCACTGGACTTAACCAATTTCCTAGCATCCTCTACAAACATGGTCTCTAATTTAGAGACATAAGTAGCCAAGGCTTTCAGTGCCTCATCATTTGGATCTATACCTTCAGGGATGGTCTTGGTAATTTATTGTTGCTTCATCGAGATAAGGAAGTTCTTAAACTCATCACTTTAGATGAATTCATCAGCTTTAAGAAACTCTTATTGGTATATCTCCCTTTCATCCTGGCCAAGCATCAAGGGTAATTCCACTTCTTCTCGAGTGGCTACTTTCTTTCCTTCCCTAATGTTTTTCCTCATGCGGTGATAATAGGCCCTATCACTAGGTACCAAAGTTGCAACTTTGTCTATTTATTTCTTACTTTTCTTCCCTTGTGAGGGCTTACCTACCTCTAATCTTTTTTTCTTTAGAGGAGGCTCTGTTACATCCTCTACCTTAGGAATATCAACAATAGGAAGACTTTCTCCTTGAGGTGGGCTATTTTCCTCCTAGGAATCATATGTATATTCTTCATATTCAGAGGAAGAATAGTCCCTTTTCTTCTCTTATTTTTCTTCAAGAAGAGCCTCCAACTGGTTGAAGAGAGTGTCATACTCCTCCAGCATTCTCTCAATCCTTTTAAAATAGGGGAGGTTAGGAAAGCGTCCACTGAAGTCAATTCTAGCCTTTTTTTACCAGAGATGCTAAATCCAACAAATCACAAAACTTGTTGACATTTCTTTTTATGTAATCTTCATCCATCATGTTTCTTGTCACATCTTCCTCATCACACCCCTCTACATGCTCTTTGATAGTACCAATGTTGGGGATGAGTGTTTTCCTCGCATACTTGATGAACTCTTCTGAATCTACATACATGTATATACCAGAGGCCATTTTGAAATGATTCAGCCATGTGTTAAGTTTTGGCAATTCTCTTTTACCAATCAGGAAACTTGATGCGCTAAATTTCTGATGAGTGAATGTCCCTTTCCTGAGAGGTGCTAGGTGTTCCTTGTCAGTCAAGATTAATTGCCATATGGATTCCAAAGGGAAATTCTTGGTGGAAAATACTTAAGGAGTATGTGTGGGGGCTGTGGGTATCCATATACTCTAATTATTGTGCAGTTCTCACCCAAATAGAAATCACCCCAATTATGTCCCATTTTACAGTTATCAATAAATTGTTTAGGTCTGAGAAGATTCAACATCATAACTAGCGACCTAGTGAAATTTTTTCCTAACATGTTTAGAATTGGTAAGATAATCCAATTCTCAAAAGCATAGAAATCATTCTCATTGGATGTATAATTCCACACCCTTAACTAGTACTATACCATGTTGTGCTATCCATTAAACATTATTCTTGGTCTCAGCATCTGGACCTCCAAACAATCAATATTGTAATATAAAATCAAATGCAATAAAAGAGAATAATGTATGAACCTTATTGGCCTCTTATCTTCTTTGATAATTACTAAGCCCTCATGCATTCTATCAAATTACATACTAGATGTAATCATAATCTGTGTTTACATGTGAATTTTGGATGTCCATTACCATCATCATTATATCACCTGGCATTCTGTCTACATCCCCATCTACCCTCAAAACTCTATAGAGTCCATAGGCCAAATATTTTATATAGCTATTGAGGGCTTTATACTCATAAGGAGCTTGCATGGTTGGTGGAAGAGGGGCGATGTATTTGCCCATTTTGGGAATATGTCTAGTAATTTGGTTTCTTGTAGACCCTAAGTGGCTTGTATATTTTTCCTTTTCCTTCTTCGGGTTTATTTCTATGGAAGAATATGAAAACATATTGAATGCCTTCATGAAAGATCCCCTTTCTAGAGTTACTAGGGCTGACCCATCTTTCTTTCTAATAGTTTTAGAAATAGGGTCATAAAGTCCGGCCAATTCATGTAAAAGGTCTACATCCAAGAATACATATGGGACAATTATCTTGGCCATATCTAGAGTCCATGCATTACAAATGGGAATGGATCTATTTTGGTTATTGTAAAAATAGCTAAACAACATAAAACCAAAACATGATGGAGTATTAGGATCTCTATAGTTTTCCATGAGGTGAATGAAAACTTCATCACTAACATTTTTGTTATGGTTTGAACCAGGGAGAAAATTGATGAATTCCTCTGAGAAGTTGGGCTTTCCTTTATCTTCACCTCCATGTTCTTTATCTCCCTCACTAGATGAGGCTAGACTCGATTATAGCTAACTCATTTCTGCAATTCTTTTCTATTCACTTGGCTCTATAATTTGCTCTCTACATTTCACTCTCTCCAACTCAATTGTTCTTCTATAAATGGTTGAGTGTAAATGTGGGAATGTCTTGTTAATATAACCATCATCATTTAATGCATGAGAGTTATCAAGATTACTGCAATCTTCTTTTAGTCATCTCAACATTCAACTCTACTTGACACCAATTTTGCAAAACGGTTATTATTAATGTAAGATGTTAATAGCTTTCATTTAAAATTTGTAGAAAAAGAGAAAAATGATTATGGTGTCATCATCAAAAAACCCTTGAGTACTGACAAAACCCTCAATTTTAATCTGATTGGCTAGCTAGTTCACTTTATCTGTCCTGGTAGAGTACCTTTCCATGTAACCAACAACTCCTTTTATTTTTCATTTATGTGAACTTAACTCACATCTTTTGGAGATCAAGTGACTGAAAGACTTCTCTTATTCTCAGAATGCTTTGCTTAACTCTGAGTAGAGATCAAGCGACTGAAGGATTCACATGATCTTGTAACGTCTTCCGAACCCAAGGTTTTATTAGGAGATTTGGTGACCACCGTCAAATCTGATTTGCATCTATGGTCCTCATGTCATTTCCAAATCCTTTAACTCTTACTTCATTGATTCCATGATCCAGTGACTAAGAGATTTCTCCAAGTCTCCAAATCTTTAAATTAACCTTGCCTTTTCTTGGAGATTTAGTGACTAAGTGTATTCTCATAATCTCTTAATATTCTCTTAACCTTAGTTTGATTACGAGATTTGGAGACTAAATGCTTTTTGCCGAATAGCTAAATGAAAATCTTAACTATGGTTACCTTCTGAGAACAGGAAATTGAAGGATCATGTAATCTCATAACCCATCTCTTAACTCATCTTTTATCTAGAGATTGAGCAACTGATAGACCTTGCACAATCTCCAGGTTATTTTATTAACTTGGGTTATATCATGAGATCTAGCGATTGCAAGCTTATTCACATAATATCTTAATAAAAATCTTAACTCAACTTTAACCTTGAGATCCAATGACTGCTATATTCTTGTGATCTCTGAAAGATCATACTAACCATGGTTACAATTGGAGACTTGGTGAATACCATTATCTTTGAATCTTCGAACAAAAATATTAACTTTAATTCTTTTTGTTAATAAGTATAGCTTTGATCAGATATTAGAATTATTATGATATAATATTATATAGATAATAATAATAATAATAATATTATTATTATATACATATATATTAAAATATATTATCATTATTATATTTGAAATAATCTATCAATATAAATATACATTAATATATACATATATATATTAATGTTTACATATTTGAAATGATAAATATCAAATACCGATTATATCGGTTTTATTATACATGGCAATAATAAATATCATATAACCGATAGAGTATCGGTTTAAATATCTTCCATCGAAATAAACCGATAACTATCGGTATAAGACTCTAAGTTTTCAACATCATATAAACCGTGAATAAATGTTATCGATAGTGATTAAAGTCAATCATATTTAATATACGTTGACTGTATTCTCTTCACCACCGTGGTCAGAGTTATGCTATGGTTATCGGTATGAAACGATGCACTACCTTGAACAGTCACACTTGATGAGTCGTGACTGCTCATTGCAATATATAATGAAAGTCATTTGATGATTCTAAGACATCAATGACATAAAACAATACAGCAAATACACAATAAATTCAGTGACATCTCATTTCAATGAGATACAGTGAATTGGCATTTATATACGCAGCAATAGATTGATAATCTCTATCAATATTGAATATCGATAGTTGCCCATCAATATATTCATACAACAATATTGCTCGGTGCTCATAGGTTGATACTTGCACATGAGCGATACATGAAAAGCATATATATCAGTAATACTTGAAGTATACTTGGAGAACTTATATCTCACATATTGAGTTAATATAAGAAAATTTAAAAGGGATAAATCTGATCCAAAACTTAACATGGTATCAGAGCCAGGTTCCTTTGTTAAAGCCTAACTGCTTGAAGGAAGTTCCAATTAGATTGAAGATTAGATTTTTGAAAATCTCAGAATGGCAAATGGAATGAGACTAGAGGATATACATGAGTTATGAAGATATATATGAAGAAAAAGGATTATGTATGTACAAAAGAGATGTATAGTTTTACATATAAGAAGTATTACTACAAGGGGAGTAATGGAGATATAAGGTTTTACTGCCAAGAAGTGTTTACATTGTAAATTTTCCTCAACTACCTTACAGATTAAATATACAAAGAAATAAAACTCATATATGAAGACAACAAAATATATTCATGGAACTTCAGTATATTTTTTATTGAAAATCAACAAAATATATTCATGGAACTTCATGGAACTTTAGTACGTTCAAAAACTAAGATTTCTTAGAATCAAAACACTAAATCCAAAAACTCCTATTACATTGAGTAATTCACCACCTTTTGGTGTCACTTAGAAATTACTATAAATAGAAAAAACATCTTGGAAAACTTGAGAAAAGGATGCAACAAGCTTCAGATGGTTTTGACAGTGACTTGCACTACAGGAAAAAATTTATTTAAATTGTAACAGAAAAAGAAGGAAACTGGCGGAAGTAGTTGTTTCTTCTCATGGTGAGTTCTCTTTGAGTTTCACCTTTGTTTGTTGGTATTTAGAGAAACTACCAAAGTTGTTGTGTGAATGATGACTACCATCTGGCTAACCTACATCATCATCCTTTTTATGATAATTTCTCTCCCTATTCTCATAGATCAGGTGCAATGCTGGACTTGAATCTTCTTCTATCTCTTCTATATCAATTTCTACAGTCTTCTTCTTCTTTAGTTTTGTACTTACGTCTCATGCAGAAAATTCTACTTCTAATGGCTAGGTGTACATTTTCAGGCCCTATAACTACTTGACCTACTTATCCCATCTTGAATTAGTGATGGCCTTTGTGTCAACAAAAAAATTGGTACATTTATTTTCTGTTTTGAATATGTCATCCAAGATGTTGTTGAACCTATCAATGTCCAAGGACCCATCACTATTGAAAAATGCATCTTGTTTAATCATTATTTGGACCATATTTGATTTCCATTCCTTAATTCCTATGATATTACGATCATTTGTGAAAATTGGAGGGATAAACTTGCTAAAATTGGGGCCAAACATATTCATCTTGTTTCTCACCTGATTTTCTTTACCTTTGATAAACCCCCAGGTGGCACTAATCAATTCTATATTTTCTCCCACCTCAATGACTGATTTTGGGATATCTTCTCTATAAGGTTGTAGTACTTCAAGCTTTTCAATCAATGCTGCTCTGCCAAACCATGTGTTGAAAAGTGGCTCTAGAGTAGCCATTGCATCCTTCATGATGTTATTAGTTTCTTGTAGCATAGTGTAAGAACTATGGACTGAATCCATTTTTCCTTTTATCAATTCACACCTATGCTAGAAGATATTAGAGAGTGCCTTCAAGGCCACATCCAAACTTTTCTTTTCTACTTCTCCTGTTGAATCAACATGGGGCTTCTTCTTCTGATTGAACTACAACCTCAATCTATAGGGATAGAGGAGGAGCTGCCTTGGACATTTATTCAATCTTAGCTTTTGGCTCTACAAGCTCATCTTCCAATGCCTTTATTTGCATTATTTTTTGTGTCTTTGTCCCTTGATATGCCAACAGTTTCTTGGAACAACTTCCCATACTTATCTGACAATTGGGCAGTTTTGGCCTCATTTAGATGCGCAAAATATGTTACTACCTTTGACACCTCAAGATTACTGGTGTTTTGAACAATCTAGATGATATTTTCCCCTTCCATATTTTCTTCTATGCTTACCAGGGAAGGCTTTTGAGTTCTTGGTGCTAATGACCACATTGCCAAAGCCTAAGATTTGGGATCATACCCTGATCCTCTAATAATATCACCAATTTGGGTCTTATGTGAAAGATTTCCCTCAGGTTGCTTCCTTATTTGATCAATGATGAAGGCAGATGTTAGGTCCCATCCTAGTACTAATAGCATTCCACTGGACTTAACCAATTTCCTAGCATCCTCTACAAACATGGTCTCTAATTTAGAGACATAAGTAGCCAAGGCTTTCAGTGCCTCATCATTTGGATCTATACCTTCAGGGATGGTCTTGGTAATTTATTGTTGCTTCATCGAGATAAGGAAGTTCTTAAACTCATCACTTTAGATGAATTCATCAGCTTTAAGAAACTCTTATTGGTATATCTCCCTTTCATCCTGGCCAAGCATCAAGGGTAATTCCACTTCTTCTCGAGTGGCTACTTTCTTTCCTTCCCTAATGTTTTTCCTCATGCGGTGATAATAGGCCCTATCACTAGGTACCAAAGTTGCAACTTTGTCTATTTATTTCTTACTTTTCTTCCCTTGTGAGGGCTTACCTACCTCTAATCTTTTTTTCTTTAGAGGAGGCTCTGTTACATCCTCTACCTTAGGAATATCAACAATAGGAAGACTTTCTCCTTGAGGTGGGCTATTTTCCTCCTAGGAATCATATGTATATTCTTCATATTCAGAGGAAGAATAGTCCCTTTTCTTCTCTTATTTTTCTTCAAGAAGAGCCTCCAACTGGTTGAAGAGAGTGTCATACTCCTCCAGCATTCTCTCAATCCTTTTAAAATAGGGGAGGTTAGGAAAGCGTCCACTGAAGTCAATTCTAGCCTTTTTTTACCAGAGATGCTAAATCCAACAAATCACAAAACTTGTTGACATTTCTTTTTATGTAATCTTCATCCATCATGTTTCTTGTCACATCTTCCTCATCACACCCCTCTACATGCTCTTTGATAGTACCAATGTTGGGGATGAGTGTTTTCCTCGCATACTTGATGAACTCTTCTGAATCTACATACATGTATATACCAGAGGCCATTTTGAAATGATTCAGCCATGTGTTAAGTTTTGGCAATTCTCTTTTACCAATCAGGAAACTTGATGCGCTAAATTTCTGATGAGTGAATGTCCCTTTCCTGAGAGGTGCTAGGTGTTCCTTGTCAGTCAAGATTAATTGCCATATGGATTCCAAAGGGAAATTCTTGGTGGAAAATACTTAAGGAGTATGTGTGGGGGCTGTGGGTATCCATATACTCTAATTATTGTGCAGTTCTCACCCAAATAGAAATCACCCCAATTATGTCCCATTTTACAGTTATCAATAAATTGTTTAGGTCTGAGAAGATTCAACATCATAACTAGCGACCTAGTGAAATTTTTTCCTAACATGTTTAGAATTGGTAAGATAATCCAATTCTCAAAAGCATAGAAATCATTCTCATTGGATGTATAATTCCACACCCTTAACTAGTACTATACCATGTTGTGCTATCCATTAAACATTATTCTTGGTCTCAGCATCTGGACCTCCAAACAATCAATATTGTAATATAAAATCAAATGCAATAAAAGAGAATAATGTATGAACCTTATTGGCCTCTTATCTTCTTTGATAATTACTAAGCCCTCATGCATTCTATCAAATTACATACTAGATGTAATCATAATCTGTGTTTACATGTGAATTTTGGATGTCCATTACCATCATCATTATATCACCTGGCATTCTGTCTACATCCCCATCTACCCTCAAAACTCTATAGAGTCCATAGGCCAAATATTTTATATAGCTATTGAGGGCTTTATACTCATAAGGAGCTTGCATGGTTGGTGGAAGAGGGGCGATGTATTTGCCCATTTTGGGAATATGTCTAGTAATTTGGTTTCTTGTAGACCCTAAGTGGCTTGTATATTTTTCCTTTTCCTTCTTCGGGTTTATTTCTATGGAAGAATATGAAAACATATTGAATGCCTTCATGAAAGATCCCCTTTCTAGAGTTACTAGGGCTGACCCATCTTTCTTTCTAATAGTTTTAGAAATAGGGTCATAAAGTCCGGCCAATTCATGTAAAAGGTCTACATCCAAGAATACATATGGGACAATTATCTTGGCCATATCTAGAGTCCATGCATTACAAATGGGAATGGATCTATTTTGGTTATTGTAAAAATAGCTAAACAACATAAAACCAAAACATGATGGAGTATTAGGATCTCTATAGTTTTCCATGAGGTGAATGAAAACTTCATCACTAACATTTTTGTTATGGTTTGAACCAGGGAGAAAATTGATGAATTCCTCTGAGAAGTTGGGCTTTCCTTTATCTTCACCTCCATGTTCTTTATCTCCCTCACTAGATGAGGCTAGACTCGATTATAGCTAACTCATTTCTGCAATTCTTTTCTATTCACTTGGCTCTATAATTTGCTCTCTACATTTCACTCTCTCCAACTCAATTGTTCTTCTATAAATGGTTGAGTGTAAATGTGGGAATGTCTTGTTAATATAACCATCATCATTTAATGCATGAGAGTTATCAAGATTACTGCAATCTTCTTTTAGTCATCTCAACATTCAACTCTACTTGACACCAATTTTGCAAAACGGTTATTATTAATGTAAGATGTTAATAGCTTTCATTTAAAATTTGTAGAAAAAGAGAAAAATGATTATGGTGTCATCATCAAAAAACCCTTGAGTACTGACAAAACCCTCAATTTTAATCTGATTGGCTAGCTAGTTCACTTTATCTGTCCTGGTAGAGTACCTTTCCATGTAACCAACAACTCCTTTTATTTTTCATTTATGTGAACTTAACTCACATCTTTTGGAGATCAAGTGACTGAAAGACTTCTCTTATTCTCAGAATGCTTTGCTTAACTCTGAGTAGAGATCAAGCGACTGAAGGATTCACATGATCTTGTAACGTCTTCCGAACCCAAGGTTTTATTAGGAGATTTGGCGACCACCGTCAAATCTGATTTGCATCTATGGTCCTCATGTCATTTCCAAATCCTTTAACTCTTACTTCATTGATTCCATGATCCAGTGACTAAGAGATTTCTCCAAGTCTCCAAATCTTTAAATTAACCTTGCCTTTTCTTGGAGATTTAGTGACTAAGTGTATTCTCATAATCTCTTAATATTCTCTTAACCTTAGTTTGATTACGAGATTTGGAGACTAAATGCTTTTTGCCGAATAGCTAAATGAAAATCTTAACTATGGTTACCTTCTGAGAACAGGAAATTGAAGGATCATGTAATCTCATAACCCATCTCTTAACTCATCTTTTATCTAGAGATTGAGCAACTGATAGACCTTGCACAATCTCCAGGTTATTTTATTAACTTGGGTTATATCATGAGATCTAGCGATTGCAAGCTTATTCACATAATATCTTAATAAAAATCTTAACTCAACTTTAACCTTGAGATCCAATGACTGCTATATTCTTGTGATCTCTGAAAGATCATACTAACCATGGTTACAATTGGAGACTTGGTGAATACCATTATCTTTGAATCTTCGAACAAAAATATTAACTTTAATTCTTTTTGTTAATAAGTATAGCTTTGATCAGATATTAGAATTATTATGATATAATATTATGTAGATAATAATAATAATAATATTATTATTATATACATATATATTAAAATATATTATCATTATTATATTTGAAATAATCTATCAATATAAATATACATTAATATATACATATATATATTAATGTTTACATATTTGAAATGATAAATATCAAATACCGATTATATCGGTTTTATTATACATGGCAATAATAAATATCATATAACCGATAGAGTATCGGTTTAAATATCTTCCATCGAAATAAACCGATAACTATCGGTATAAGACTCTAAGTTTTCAACATCATATAAACCGTGAATAAATGTTATCGATAGTGATTAAAGTCAATCATATTTAATATACGTTGACTGTATTCCCTTCACCACCGTGGTCAGAGTTATGCTATGTTTATCGGTATGAAACGATGCACTACCTTGAACAGTCACACTTGATGAGTCGTGACTGCTCATTGCAATATATAATGAAAGTCATTTGATGATTCTAAGACATCGATGACATAAAACAATACAGCAAATACACAATAAATTTAGTGACATCTCATTTCAATGAGATACAGTGAATTGGCATTTATATACGCAGCAATAGATTGATAATCTCTATCAATATTGAATATCGATAGTTGCCCATCAATATATTCATACAACAATATTGCTCGGTGCTCATAGGTTGATACTTGCACATGAGCGATACATGAGAAGCATATATATCAGTAATACTTGAAGTATACTTGGAGAACTTATATCTCACATATTGAGTTAATATAAGAAAATTTAAAAGGGATAAATCTGATCCAAAACTTAACATGGTATCAGAGCCAGGTTCCTTTGTTAAAGCCTAACTGCTTGAAGGAAGTTCCAATTAGATTGAAGATTAGATTTTTGAAAATCTCAGAATGGAAAATGGAATGTGACTAGAGGATATACTTGAAGGTGCCTCTGATTTTGAAACATGGAAATTTCAAATGATGTTGGTATTAAGGAAGAATGACTTGAAGACAATAATAGAGAAATGTTTCTTCTAAATGGAATTCAAGATACCTTATGATTGAGAGGGAGTTCACTATTGAAGGTTAAACACTTCTGAAGTAAACTTGTAATGATTTTGATTATTATGTTATTTTATAATTATATGGGCCCTGTGTAAATCATAAGGAAGTGACGACTTCCAAATGATTTATCACTTGTATTTGTTAAAGTTATTGGAAGGTGACGATCTTGCAATAATTTTTCTATTGTGATAGATATTTTTCGTGAGAATTAAATGAAGCTCATGAGTTGTGGATAGAATCGCCGATAGAGGCAATCCACACAAGAGCTTGTGGATAGAATCACCGATAGAGGCAATCCACTCTGAAGCTCATGAGTTGTGGATAGAATCGTTGATAGACTCAATCCACACAGGAGCTTGTGGATAGAATCACCGATAGAGGCAATCCACTCTAAAGCTCATGAGTTGTGGATAGAATCGCCGATAGAGGCAATCCACACCTTAACTCATGAGTTGTGGATAGAATCGCTAATGGAGGTAATCCGCACAGGAGCTTGTGGATCAAATCACCGATGGAGGCAATCAACCTAGGAATTGTGGATAGAATCGCCAATAGAGGCAATCCACCTGGGAACTAACCCTCACTGTTTATGTACTTATTGTGAGTTATATTTTATCTTCCCTAACTAAGAGGGAGTGTTAATAAATATAGCTTCGATCAGATATTAGAATTATTATGCTATAATATTATGTAGATAATAATAATAATAATAATATTATTATTATATACATATATATTAAAATATATTATCATTATTATATTTGAAATAATCTATCAATATAAATATACATTAATATATACATATATATATTAATGTTTACATATTTGAAATGATAAATATAAAATACCGATTATATCAGTTTTATTATACATGACAATAATAAATATCATATAACCAATAGAGTATCGGTTTAAATATCTTCCATCGAAATAAACCGATAACTATCGGTATAAGACTCTAAGTTTTCAACATCATATAAACCGTGAATAAATGTTATCGATAGTGATTAAAGTCGATCATATTTAATATACGTTGACTATATTCCCTTCACCACTGTGGTTAGAGTTATGCTATGGTTATCGGTATGAAATGGTGCACTACCTTGAACAGTTACACTTGATGAGTCGTGACTACTCATTGCAATATATAATGAAAGTCATTTGATGATTCTAAGACATCGATGACATAAAACAATATAGCAGATACACAACGAATTCAGTGACATCTCATTTCAATGAGATACAGTGAACTAGCATTTATATACGCAGCAATAGATTGATAATCTCTGTCAATATTGAATATTGATAGTTGCCCATAAATATATTCATACAACAATATTGCTCGGCGCTCATAGGTTGATACTTGCACATGAGTGATACATGAGAAGCATATATATCAGTAATACTTGAAGTATACTTGGAGAACTTATATCTCACATATTGAGTTAATATAAGAAAATTTAAAAGGGATAAATCTAATCCAAAACTTAACACTTTTCTGAGATCATACACTAACCATTAATCTTTACTGTCATCAATGGCTATCATTGATTCACTAGATATTTTATCACTTAACCTTTTTGTTGTGAGATTCAACGATATCCCTTTAGCCGCTCATTTGCTGAATAGATAAATTGTCATCTTATCACCTTTTCCCTTTTTCGTCGGATTGCTAGATAAAAAGACTCCAAGATTTATCTTTGTGAGATTAAGCGAACACTGTGTTCACTGAATCACTGAGTATTTATCTTCACTACTATCTCAGTATTTGGAGATTAAGTGACTAAAGAGTAATTCATAACTAATCACTGAATCACTTAACATTTTCTAATTTATCACTGAGTCTTGGAGATTGAGTGAACACTTGTTCACTTAATCAATGAATTCATTATGCATTGCAAAGTAAATACCACAATATAATACTAACTGTTGATCTTCATTTTCATCTATGGCTGTCGCTTAATCTTTGAACACTTTAGGACTTCACCGTTATATCTAGCAAATAGGAGATAACCGCTGCGCTGGGTCACCAAATGTTTTGAGGAAAACACCAGACATTATGAGAATTTGAGACTCCATTGTCACTAGATTGCTAGATGTTATCACTAACTATCAATTGAAAACTAGAGATTAAACGACTGAAGAAACGTAACAAAGAAATAGGGTTTTGTTCGCTGAATCACTAGATGTTTGAATAATTAAAAAATTTATTGTGAGATTCAGTGAACACTAGGATGAACAAAGAACATGTTCATATATGACCCATTAAGTGCCTTAAAAGGTAACTTGGAAATATAAAGATCTAAGGCATGCTTAGGATTTTTTCAAAAATAGAAACCCTTCTAAGGGTAAAAAGACCTAGGCAAGAACATATGGGTATTTTTCATCTGGTGAACTCAAATTTTAGATTTTGATGAGACAATTTATTGCAGACTCATGAAAATTTTGACATACATACTAGGTTTGGAAGCCTCCAAGACTGGAAATAGTAATTCTCAGAAAACCCTAAAAATTATTCCAATGGTGACTCTATTTGAGGATGCTTGAATGCAAATTCATAGCAAGAAACTATAATCTCTGGGTGGAAGACCAAACAAAACAATAACCTACTGCAAGAAATAAACACACAACTTGAAACCAAACACACCTATACACTACTGAACTACTGCGCATGGAACATATTTTATTTCTATTGAAGAAAAAAATTAGAAATTGTCCATGCACTGGCAATTCCTGCTCTTCACCATCTTTATTTCTCAGATAATATGAATATTTTCTATGAGCTTGATGGATAATATAAGGACCCAACCATAATGATTCAAATTTTTTATGCTTTCCCTTGTCTTCATTCCTTGCATTCCACTGAAGAACTAGATCCTCAGGCTGAAACTTCCTGATAGTAGCTCTTTTGTCAAAAAGATACTTCAACTTTTTTTGTAATCTTATATTTTCCTTTTGACCTTCTCTTCTTGTTTCATCTAGTTCAACAAGTTGGATCATCCTATTTTGCAAAGGATCACATATTTCTAATTCTTCCACTTGCATAAACTTGTAAATAGGCAACAAATTATTGACAGGAAGCCTAGATTTTAAACCATCAACCATCTCAAAAGGAGACTTTCCTGTAGCTCTCTTTTATGTGATTCTATCTGCCCACAAAGATAACTTCAAATTTTCATGCCAAGTCCTCTTGTTCTTTTCCAAAGTCTTCTTTAGAATTTGTAGAATGCTTGATTCTGCTTGTCCATTAGCTTGTGAGTGATATGGGGAAGAATATGACACTATTATGCCCATCTCTAAACATAAATCATTGACTTCTTGTGGTCTAAAATACATGGCATTATCCTTCACTAATTTGATAGGAACACCAAACTTTGTAATTATATTTTCCATAAAAAATTTAGTAACTACTATACTTCTAGCCCTTTTTGTTGGGATTACTTTAATCCACTTAGTGAAGTAATCAGTGGCCACAAGCATCCAATTGTGTCCTCCATTGGATTTTTTAGTAAACTCCCCAATGAAATCAATACCTCACATAGAAAAAGGAGCCTCTACAACAACAGGGTTTAACATTAATGCTCCTAAAAACTTTAACTTATTTGAGAACCTTTGGCATGATTCACACTTCCTGACAAATGCATGAGTACCTTTGAATAGTACAGGCCAGTAATATCCAGCTCTTAAAATTTTGTGAGTAGTTGCCCTGGCAGAGTGATGTCCTCCACATAGTCCAGAATGCATTTCTCTTGGAACTCTCTCAGATTGACCCTTATCCAAACATAAGAGAAAGATCCCATCATTATATTTCCAATACAAGTCACCTTGTAACAATATGTACCTTTCTGCAATTTAAGTCTTCTCCTCTGGTTGTCATTTAGGCCTTTTGGGAAAATAGCATTTTTAAGAAAAAATACAATATTTGTATACCAAGGCTGCATCTCAATGCTGGTGAAAGTTCCTTCATTTATGTCCACATTATTTACTTGAACCAAGTCCATATTTTCTTCTATCATTAACTTTGCAAGTCCCAGACCTCTAGCAAGTTTAGTGATGTGAAGCTCCAAATCAAATTCTTGGATTCTGTTAATCCACTTGCATCTTTTTCTTGTGACCTCACTTTGTACTAGAATATCTTTGACCACAGCATGAGGGACATATGCATTTACCTTTGCACAAACTAGATAGGGTCTGAATGCCTTGACTACTTTTACCAAAGCATAGGCCTAGTTTTCCATCAACTCATAGTTCAGCTCAGCTAATTGTAATGATTTTTTGAAGAAAGCAATGGGATGCTCAAATCCTTCCTCATCCATTTGTAACAAAACTGCTACAATGGTGTGAAAAGATGCAAAGGAGATTAGAGAAAAGGGTTTAGAGTAATCAGGGGATACCAAGACTGGTGCCTCTTGGATTTCTTGTTTAATTTTTTCAAAGGCTTCTCTTGCTTCTTGACTCCATTCAAACTTCACATCCTTTTTTAGTAGCTTGAAAATAGGCTTGACCAATTCTGCAAAGTTGGCAATGAATCTTTTGACAAAATTAATTTGTCCAAGGAAAGACTGGACACCTTTGAGGTTTTTAGGAGTAGTGACCTTCTTAATGGCTTCAACTCTTTTAGGATCAATCCTTACTCCTTCTTTAAACACTATATTCCCTAGTAGATTGCCTTCAGTGATAGAAAAATGACATTTCTTTGGATTTAAAGATATTTCATACTCCAAAGCTTTAATCAAAACTTTCTCTAGGTGATTGCAATGATCCTCAACCTACTTAGAATATGCAGTCAAGTCATCTTGATATACTACCATGAGAACATTGATAAGGTCATTAAATGCTACATCCATTGCTCTCTAAAAAGTTGGTCCAACATTTTTTAAACCAAATGGCATTCAAACATATACATATATTCCCCGAGGAGTATTAAATGTTGTTTTGAACTATTTTGATTCCTTGACCAGCACATAGTTATATCCTGAGAATCCATCCATCAAGGACAATAAATCACAACCAGTCACTTTATGGAGCATAGCCTCCATATTTGGCAATCCATAGTTGTCCTTCAATGAAGCAACATTTAGGTTCTTGAAGTCTACACACAACCTTATGTCACCAATCTTCTTTCTAACTAGTACTAAGTTTGCAACCCAAGATGAATGTCTTATAGGCTCAATCATACTTGCATCCCTTAATTTGGTCATCTCTGTTTGCATTTTGGTATCTAACAACTGATTAAGAGGCCTTTGTTGGAATTAGGAGAGATAGGTACTGAGAGGGGAGGGGTGAATCAATGCCTTCAAAACTTTAGTTGCAAAACCTTTCTGATCTATAACTGAATACTATAATAACCGATCAAAATAACTTGAATCTAATTTCATAAATCAATCATCTAGTTAACTTAAGAAAGTAAACAACATGAAATCAATATGACAATCACATAACACTGTGTGTGTGAATTTTGTACCTGATCTATAGACACAACACTTTAGTAAAATATTAGAGGTTAGCTATAATCAAAATCATGCAAAATTGAAATCTAATTTAACCAAGCGATTTACTGCCTTCTAGTAGGTGCGAGATTAATGTTCTCAGATTGTTATCGAGATCAGTGACCTAGACGAAACCTAAATGAAGGATTTGAATGCCAAACTGATATGAAATATGAATGCAATTAATCTTTTTTTTTTTTTGGTATTTTCTATGCAATAATATGATGAAACTGATATGAATCTATGCTAATATGGAAACTGATCTAACAATGATATGAATCTATGCTAATATGTAAATTGATATGCAATGCTAATCTAGAAATGATATGATATGAGAATGAAAATTATAACAATAATATGAAAGCTATGAATTTGAAATTGATCTCACAAAGCTTTGAATCCTCAAATTTATCTTTCAAGCTCCAATTGTGCAAATTCTCCAAATCTGATATGCTATGATTCCTGTAGAGTAAGTTTGCAATTTGCAAGATGAATTATGAAGAGTTGAGCTTTGGTTTTATAGAAATCCAGGGCTTTGGAGGTGCATGAGAAAAAGCCATAAATCACTCAAATAACTCAGGTTGATTTTTGAGTTATTTTTAAATAAAGATAATTAAGTCACAAAAATCATGCAAAAGCACAGTTCAACTCGAATTAGAAGTTTAGATCAACTTTAAAACTCAAAAAGATGTTGAGTTTCAAAAAGCTAACAACTTGCATTGATTTTCCAATTTGAGTTTAACTGGTCCTTGAATGTGCACATGGATAATTATGATTTAATAAATAAATAAAGTGATTTATTCTCAACTTAACTGCTTTTTGAAATAAAATAATTAATTTATGGGTTAATTAACTATTTTATCAAACTTTTATTAAAAATTATATTATTAAATAATGACAACTTGCTTTAATTAATTAAATAAGAATTTAATCAATTAATAATAGGAATTTTGATTTATTGTCAAATTTAAATAATAATACTTAGGAATAAATATAATTAAATTCAATTAAATAATTAAGTGGTAGAATTAAATCCAATTAATTAAATATGAAAATATTCAATTAATCAAACTTATGATAAATGTGATTTATCGCCAAATAATTATAAAATTAAAGATAATTATGATAAATAGGAATATTGCTAGGAATATTCCTTGATGCAGAATTTAAGATAATCAATTAGGATTCGATGATGCGCCGATGTGCCTTTGGTTAGGGCTTTGATGTCAATTTCGTTCGATTTGAGGATGTAGGAGGTTAATGAACTTATAGCCCATTTTTGGGGTATTACATTTTGCCCCTCTTTGAATTACTGTGCGAAGTGCAGTGGTTCAAAGATAGTCTGTGTTTGATAGAGATATGAAACTGATGTTTGAAATTGATAATTCATATGAGACAAAGCTGATTTATATTGATTTGATATGGAGATAATAGGTCCTGAATGACCAAAGATAATGTTCACTATAACAGAAAATGAACCTATGATTGCGAAAAAGTGTCAAAATGCTTGATTCCAAACCTTAGGATTGCAAAGAAGTGAGTGATCGGTTCTAGACTCAATTGTCTTAGCAGAACTAGCAGGTATCACATCCAAATCCTTCAGTTGTCGAAGAACCAAGGAAAGAACACTATGATCCGATGGTTGCAAAAACTGATATAGATTACAAGATTAGGAGGATACCAGATTGATATGGATCGACGAATCTGATATGCCCCAAGTGATGATAGATTTGCCCCGAGTGATGAGGACTTTTGATGAATCAGCAACTAGACATGGTTGTTGTCTTGATCACTGATGAAAGATAATAGATTCCAAATAAAATTAGATTTACAGACTTGAATGATGTGCAATACCATGCCCCCTTCAGGATTGAAATTGAAATCTAACAAGAAAAGTCAGCGTTGATAGTTTAGAAGCATGTTAATTGATTTGAGAAGTGGTTAAACATGTCCAAGAATGTATTCTGCATCGTTTAGAGGTCCAGACGACCAAGTTTGACTAGGTGAAACTATGAGTTGACCATAGTTGACCAAGTTGAAATTTTGATAGTTTGATGTAAGATAATCAATTAAGTTGAATTATGGAAATCTGTGATGATTGAAGGTCGAATATGCAAGCAGTAGACCGTCCTGGGCCCAAAATTTTAAATCATGATTTTGACATAATAAATGATCTCAGATTTCGATTTTGATCCCAAAAAAGGATTCTACTTGCTGTTTCATTGGAGGAACCTTCGTGTGACATTCAGCTCTTGTTAGATTTGAAGATGCGAGTGAAGAATTGTTTAAGCATTAAAGTTCGTTTAGCCATTGTGAGATCATGCAACATGCAAAATGCAAAGAGACATGCAAAATGAAATGCAACCTAAGACCTAGGACCTAGTCATTGATCATGTGTCGATTTGTTATCATCATTGAACTTTTAGGTAACCGGATAAATCAATACAATGCCCACTAGCTATGAAACCATAGACATATGAATATCGATTTGTATGCGCAAGAATCAATACAACACCCACTGGTCAACAACCATGGATATATGAATATTGATTTTATTTTTGGAATGTCGGAGTAGATATAAGCACCAAGGCACAAATGCCAGGATGACCTGAATATCATGTCCATTTTGATATAGCAATTTGTATAAGCATCAAAACATAAACGTCGTGATGACCTGAATATGCCTTCCATGACAAACACATCAAATAGCCAAGAGATCATTCTAAATCCAATGTGAATTACCCGTAGTGACCCTTTATCATGCACATCCTTAGGCAAGATCGTGTTTCACAGTAGGAGAAAGAACTCACTCAAAAAGACAATAGTGAGATCAAACTTCCTTGAATTTTCTGGGTATCAATGGTCGAGGTATGCATGGCCATCCAATTTGAGATAGAGACTCTTATAGTCGGACACCATTTCAATCCAGAATTTTCAAAGATGTTAGATTTTCACATACAAGCAGAAGACAAAGAAAAGATTATGCCGCTAGTCATCACTCTCTAAATCCTATAAAGGACATCATCGAAGAGCTCGAAGTGACACAATATGCAAAAATCTCAATGCGAATCAGTAAGCATACAAGGAGATAAAAGCATGTAAAAAAGCATAGATTGTTTTCAGTTTGTTGTTTGATGTTTGATTGTGTTGTTGTAGATGCAAAATCCTTTCTGGAGACAAGACTGACTGACTGACTCACATGAAGCTTCAAAGGACTCTGACTGGATATGATACATCTCAGATACATGGGAGACCATAGGATATGACATTGATTTTCCCCAAGTTTGAACATTGATAGGATACAGACACTTGAGCAGATTTGTGGACAAACCGACTTATTGAAAATTGGAAATGCAAAACAAACCGGGAGATATGTACAAACTAAAGCAAGACTGAAAGCTAGGAAAGACCAAGATTGCGCTGATAGATGGAGTATTTCAAAACAACTGGCACCCGTTTGCCTGGTTTTCACCATCTTGGTAGAGATTCTATTTTTTCTACCAAGGCGCCTGTTTCCAGGTTTTCACCAAGGCACTTTTCTTTTTTTTTCTCATTTTTTTGTATTTTTCAGTGTTTCAATTTTTTTGTACTTTTGATATTTTTTCAATTTTTTTGTGAATTATCAAGGTGCCTATTGCTAAGTTTTCACCAAGATGTTCATTTTTTCAGGACTTTTTCTAATTTTTATAATTTTTTCAGGACATTTTACCATAGACTGAATGCCTTAGGCGTAGAATTTCTTCAGATGGAGAACATTGATTGGTTCTCAGAGCTGTTCTCCTTCAGTCATTGAGAATTGATAGGCACCAGAGCCAAAAGTAGCAGTGATGACAAAGGGACCCAGCCAGTTGGGTTTGAACTTCCCCTTGCGTTCTCGATGGGATTGATTTTTAGGATTTTCTCTCAAGACTAGATCACCAACCTGAAATTCTCTGTGTCTAAATTTCTTGTTGTAGCCTCTAGAAATTCTCTTCTGATATACTCTGAGATGATCATACACTACTTGTCTGTGCTCATCTAGTAGTTCCAGTTCTTGCAACCTAGACACTTTGTAGTCATCATCAGTTACTAGACCATGCATTCTGATTCTTAGTGATGGGATTTTGACCTCAATAGGTAGTACTGCTTCAGAACCATAAACTAAAGCAAAAGGTGTAGCCCCTGTAGGTGTTCTGATACTTTTTCTGTTGGCCCATAGAGATGGATTAATCATGAGATGCCAGTCTCTACCAGTTTTGTTTACTGTTCTATGCAAGATCTTTAATAGATTTTTGTTAGAAGCCTCTACTTGGCTATTCCCTTGTGGATAGTAGATAGAAGACCAATGTTGGGTGATCTTGAATTTGGCACATAGATCATCTAGGTCTTTATTCCTGAATTGCCCACCGTTATCTGTGATTATGGAATGAGGTATCCCATATCTGCATATGATATAGTTCAATATGAACATAGATATCTGTTTCCCTGTTGCTTGTGTCAAAGGGACTGCCTCTACCCATTTTGTAAAATAATTTGTGGCTGTGATTATATGGGTATGTCCGTTAGAAGAATGAGGATGAATCATCCCGATAAGATCAAATGCCCATTGATGGAAAGGCCATTGTGTTGTAAAGGGAATTAGATCCCTCCCTGGAGCATGAATTAGGTTTCCATGTACTTGACACTTTTGACAATTCTTAGCAAATTTGATAGCCTCTTTCTCCATTTCAGGCCAATAGTACCCAGCCCTAATAAGTTTTTGAGCTAGTGTTAAACCGTTCGAGTGTGACCCACAAATACCATCATGGACTTCCTCTAATGCACATTGAGACTCTTCCCGTTCTAAACATCTAAGTAGCGTACCATCTAGACCTTGTTTGTATAGATTGTGACCAATGATGACATATCGGGAGGCATTACGGATAAGGTATCTCTTTTCATGGTGGTTGAAGGTATCAGGGATGATTTGGTCCTGGAGATAGGAAAATAGGTGTTTATATCGAGATGAATCATGACCTACAATAGTGCAGATCATGCGGGTTTTGGGGGAGTCATATGCAGGATAAGATAGTGCTTCCACTAGGAACTCATAGCGTAGCTCATGTTTAGGCTGCTGTAATAAAGTAGATAGTGTTGCCATTGCATTGGCAGCCTTGTTCTCCATTCTAGGAATTTTCTCAAATGTGATAGATATGAAATATTTCTTAAGATCATCTACCATTCTCTTGTAAGGAATGAGCTTTTCATCTTTAGTTTGGTACACATCATTGACTTGATGAATAACAAGTTGAGAGTCTCCATGAATGTGTAGCTCTGTTACTCTCCATTCAATTGCTAGTTTCATACCATTCAAAAGGGCTTCATATTCCCCAATATTGTTTGTGCAAGGGAACTTCAGTCTGAATGCTTTTGGGATGGAGTATCCTTGAGGAGTTATGAATAATATGCTTGCTCCAGATCCATTCTGTGTATAGGAGCCATCAAAGAACAATTACCATTCTCTAGAAGATAGGTGCATAATAGAGGAGTCTGGAAATTCCATTTGCATTGGTGTGTCATCAAAAATGGGTGCATCCACTAGTTGATCAGCAATAACTTGACCTTTTATAGCTTTTCTTTCAACATATTCAATGTCAAATTCACTTAGAAGCATGACCCATTTAGCCAATCTACCTGTGAGGGCAACCTTGCTTAGTAGGTATTTTAGTGGATCAATTTTTGCTACTAGATGCATGGTATGAGCGAACATATAGTGTCTCAATTTTTGTGATGCAAAGATCACAGCGAGAAAAGCTTTCTCAATCATAGAATAGTTCTTTTCATACGCCACCAATGTTCTGCTTATATAATAAATGGCTCTTTCCTTTTTCTCTTCATCATGTTTCACTAGCAATGCCCCTAGTGATGTGGCTATTGCAGAGACATATAAGATCAATGGCTTCCCATAAATAGGAGGCATCAAGATAGGTGGATTTGATAGATACTTCTTGATATGGTTAAAGTTATTCTCACATTCTTCATTCCATGCAAAGGTCACACCTTTATGTAATGTTTTTGTAAAAGGTTGTGATATGTCCGCTAGCTGTGATATGAATCTTTTGATAGATTGAACTCTTCCTTGCAATGTCCTCATTTGACTGATATTCATGGGAGGTTTCATCTCTATTATAGCCTTGACTTTAGCCGGATCAACTTCAATGCCCTTCTTTGAAACTATGTATCCTAAGAGCTTTCCAGAAGTGACACCAAAAGAACACTTCTTAGGATTTAGTCGGAGACTAAACTTTTCCATTTTGTCTAGAATCATGCTCAAGTCCTTTAGATGTTCAAATCTGATCATAGATTTTGCTAAAGTATCATCAACATAATCTTCCATAGTTCCATGCATCATGTCGTGGAAAATAGATGTCATTGCTCTTTGATATGTAGCTCCAGCATTTTTAAGCCCAAATGGCATGACATTCCAGCAAAAGGTGCCCCATGCACATGTGAAAGCAGTTTTCTCTTGGTCCTCTGGAGCAATTTTTATTTTGTTATATCCAGAGAAACCATCCATTAAGAAATACATCTCGAAACCCGCAGTCATGTCCACTATCATATCAATGTTAGGTAGTGGAAAATCATCCTTAGGGCATGCTCTATTCACATCTCGAAAGTCTGTGCACACTCTGATTGAGCCATCTGGTTTAGAAATAGGTACAATATTAGAGATCCACTCTACATAGTCAATAACTCAGATGAATCTGGCATTTAGGAGCTTCTCTAATTCAGCTTTTACCAAGAGTGCAACATGAGGATGCATCTTTCTCAATTTTTGCTTGACAGGTTTGACATTTGGAGCAATAGATAAATGATGCATTATAAGATTGGGATCCAATCCTAGCATATCTGAATATTTCCATGCAAAGTTGATCTTCTTCTCTGTTAGGAATGTTGTAAATTTTTTCTTTTCTTCTTCTGATAATGATTGTGCTATATGTACCAATTGTGGTTCCTCTATTGTACCCAAATTGATGGATTGAGTGGGCTTAATTAGAACTGCAGATCTGTCCTGTAAATGACTCAAAAGGACATCAAATATCTCATCCTTAGGTGCCTCAGAGAGGTTTTCACCTTTGGATACATCTTTTATTTTTACTTTTGTAGGTTCTGAGACTACCACAAAGTGGTTTTCACCCTTGAAACTCTTTTTCTTTTTCTTTTTATTCTTGTTTTTCTGACTAAGATATTTGATGTCTAACTCAGTCATGCTGACACTTGGTTCACTGATGGAAGTACTCATAGTCTCAATTGCATTGAGGTAGCAAGCAAGGGCATAGTCATTCAGGAAGGTATAAATACCATGGCTCAGATTTGTGGAGGTTTGATCAATAAGTTCTGGATATTTGATAGTCAAAGTAGGGAAAGATTGGGAGATAGTGTTTACGGATATGGATCTGTCATCATTGGTCCTAACCTGACACTTGAGTTCAAAGGTGATACTACAACTTAAGACATCCAATTCATGAATAGGCTCAATGTCATCGTGGGAGTCCAATTCAGCCATAGGTGGATCAGACTCGATAGGTTCATCATTTCGCTCTAGACTTATGTTGGTTCAAGGTGCATATTGGTGAATAAAATCAACATGTTTCTCTATGATAAGCTCATCTTCATCTAGTTCTGGAATGGCTCCCAATTCATAGTCATTTGCTTCAGCTTCTGATTCAGGATCTCTAGGAAATCTTAGAACATGAGTAAAGTCAGGGTGAATACCCCAAGAAGGGTTACCCTTAGATTCTGATTTGTATTCATACTCATGAGAATCTATCTCAGAATCACTACCACTTCCCTCTTCTTGATTGTTTTTGAGATTAGCTGGTTCTTGTGTTGCAACTATCTCTTGATTGATAGTAGGTTCTTGTGTTTCTACTACATTAATTATTTTGATAGGATCATCTTTATCATCAAGAAGGTCTTTGATCTCTTTAGGAAATTTTTCATAGGGGATGAGTTCTGAACTATCTGAATCACTATCGGATGGTTCTGTTTCTTCTTTCTTAAGAAGAGGTTCCCCTGGTGCGATCTGCTCTATGACATGAGAGCAATTACCTTTGAGGTGATAGGGTTTCTTTTTAAAGCCTAAGCCAACTTTGTTTTTATTTTCTCTACCAGTATGTGGGAGAGGTACCTCAAGACCTTTTCCTCTGACTCCTAGAGGTCCTTGACCTGAATAGCCCATCTTAGCTATTAATTTATCTCCTGGACCATATGACTTGGAAGGGAGTTTGGAGACTGCAGAGTCACCAGTTTGAACAACTTGAGATTCAGGTTCATCTTTGTATAGCCATGATAGCACAGCCTCATCCTCTTCAAATTCTTTCTTGGATACTTGTTCTGCTACAAAATTCTTTTTATATGCTTCAAGAGGTTCTTTAGAGTCTGGTTTGGATTGTTTCAAAGATTGCCCATAAGACTTAGGTGAGATAGGGAGAGATGTCAAAGATAAGACTGGCTCAATAGTATATTCTCCCATACTATTTTCTTTGATATTAACCCTGCAAGATCTTCCATTTTAGATGTGGATGCTTCTTTAGTTGGTTCGATGGAAGATTCTCTATTATTAGGTACAAGCTTATCTGCACTTTCCTTCAAGGTGTTGCAAATTGTATTTAGATCTGCGGGGATAGTAACCTCTACTCCTTCATAAGGAAACTTCAAACATTGATAGTATGTAGAAGGAATAGCTTCCATTTCATGTATCCATGGTCTCCCTAGAAGGACGTTGTAGGCCAAAGGTAGATCAAGCACTTGACAGATGGTATCTTTGATAACTGGACCCACTCTGATAGGTAAGACAATGGTACCTTTAGAATATCTTTCTTGTTCATCATAGGCCTTGATAGTTATTTTCTTTCTAGGATCAATAGCCAATTCTGGAAATCCCAATTGTGTGATCAAGCTGTAAGAACAAATGTTTAGGCCAGCACCCCCATCTATCAACACACGTTTGACTCTATGGTTCTGGATCAAGACTTCTATATGAAAAGGCTGATTATGTGGGTGACTCAAGGAGTTGTCATCTTCCTCTGAAAAGGAGATATATTGTGGAGATGTAAGATGTCCAACCATAGTCTGGAACCTGTCTAAATCAAGGTCATCAGGAACATTGGAACCGAGTAAAGCTTTATCGAGAATGGCTCTATGAGCTGGAGATATTTGAAGCAACTCAAACATGGAGATTTTCACATTAGTGTGTTGGAGTTGTTGAACAATGCTATAAGATGTAGGCCTTGTATCCTTTGGATTGGAAGATTTGGAAGCAGCCTTCTGTTTAGAAGCAGATGAAAGATTGAATGGCACCTTAGGGACATTTGATGAATCTGGGATTTGTCCTTTCAGATGCGTTTGAGCTTGTGATCGAGTAATTGCGTTAGCTAAGGAATGATCTCTATCTCTTCGTATGATTGTGATGACATTGCAATTTTTAGAGAGACATGGTTCAACCATATTGATGACAACATTATTTCCAGGGTAGGCATAGTTGACTTTTGCCCCCATATTAGGCTGAGAAGTTGAAACTTCTTGACCATGTTTCAGAAATGGTTCTGTGAATGCTGTATGATTGTTATTGCTTGTGGGATTGTCAATTGTGATGTCTCCACTATCGATCAGATCTTGAATGGTATGCTTCAAGTGATAGCAACTACTAGTTTTGTGACCTTTACTCTGATGGAAATCACAAAATTCATTTTCCTTCCACCATATTGGTTTGGGGTCCTGAGCATTCAGTCGGATTAGTGGTAAAGAGATGATGTTATCAGCTAGTAGATTTTTCATAGCTGATTCTAAAGACTCTCCTAGAGGAGAAAATTTTTGATGTTTATCCCATTTTTTGAATTCTGGCTTCCTTTGAGATGGTTGAGAAGACTTTTGTTCTGACGCTTTAATGGCTTGAGTGCCAAGAGTGAGATTGTAGGCTGGTGCCTTTGATGGGGCACGAATAGTGTCAACAATGCCATCTATGATGATGCCTTTGTTCTTGTTCCAATTTTTGTTCTTGTCTTTAGAACTGAATCCTGATTCGTACTTGTCTTTTTGAAGTGTGATTTCTCCTTTTTTTACAAGCACTTTTTCGATTTTGATAGCATGATCCACCATCTTGTCAAAAGATGTATGATCTTGCATTTGTAGAGGATAATTGATTTCTGGAACAAGGTTGTTGATGAAGATTTCCAGTTTTTCTATTTCTGGAATAGGTCTGGCATATAGAGAGAACTTCTTCCTCCATCTCTTGAGAAATGTTAGGAATGGTTCCCCTAGATATTGCTTGAGATTTAAGATATCGATCATGGTGACTGGGTGTTGAATATTGTAGGAGTATTGCTGGTAAAACAATTTGATCAACTCCTCAAAAGTTTTGATAGTAGAAGGCAATCTTGAAAACCACTGAATGGATGCTCCTCCCAGAGATCTAGGAAAAAGACGCATCAGATAGGTTGGTTCATGCATGAATTCTATGGATTGTGTACAGAACTCTCTGACATGATCTTGAGGATCAGAGTGTCCATCATACTTATCATACTTTGGCATCTCCACTCTTTTTGGAAATGGTGGCATATACAAGTTTTTGTCAAAAGGAAAAGGGCATAGAGCTTCCATGGAGAACTCTTTGGGTTCCTTTTCTTTCTCAAAGCTATTAAATTTGACTTGTAAAGTATGTATCTATTTTTTCATAGCTGTGAGTGGAGTTTCTTCCTCGTGTAATGATGTCTTCAACATTAAAGTTGGGAGGAAGTTTAGCTCCTTGATGAGCTAGTTGTAAAAAGTATGCTTCTCTATCTTCTTTCAAGAAATGCTTCATCATTCGTTTGAAGTTATCATCATTTTGATATTGAGCAATTTCTTCAAGTGTGGGTTCCTGATCTGCACCATGTTGAGATTGAGCTCTTTGAGAGCCAAAATTTGTCCCTGCTTGAGACATGGTAGGAGTTTGTGGACTCCTTGGATTAGATTGATGAGGGGTATGTTGAGTACCTTCGTGAGTTGATGGAGGAGGTATGTAACCAGATTTCAATTGATGGTTGCCAAGACCATCATCCTCGTAAAGACCAGAATTGATGAGTTTCTCAAGAGTTGGAGTTTGGAGAGTGGTGATAGATTTCTTGTGAGAGGAAGCTCTAGTCTCCACCATCAACTTTGAGTGAAACAAAAGAATAAGATTCATATAACTGAAGAATGAATTGAATCAAGATGATCAGATGACGCAACCTTGTCAAGGTTTGATTGATTTGAAGATTTGATTAGACATGGATGAAGGATACTATGCCCTGGATGTATGGGTAGGTTCCCAAAAGATAGCGGACAAGATATCACAACACTTAGTCATTTTGATGATTGATCAAAGATTGATAGTTATGACAAGGTTTTGACACAGGATGGTAAGGACTCAAATTGATTAAACATAAGGCTGAATTGAATTCAAAAGGCCACTTTAGGAAAATGATTGGACTCTTAATAGCTACTGCTCTGTTCTTGACATAGTGATTCATTCGATAGATTCTGAAATTAGGCTGGAAAAGCTAAATATCTGGCAATTTTGACAATTTTTTGACAACTTTCAAAAATTTCCCAAACGACACTCTGCAAACTCGTATGACAGTGGGTATGCTATGAAATGATAGTTGCAAAACTCATACAATAGTTGGGTAGCAATGAAATGATAGTTGAAAATCTCATACAATCTTTGGGTCGCAATGAAACGACAGTTGCAAGATTTTGACTTTGAGAATTTACTGGCATGGAAACTCGTACGACACTGGGTACTCAATCATATGACAGATGGGTTGTAATGAAATGACACTTGGAAAAAATCATATGACTTTTGACTTCCTGAAATGATTTTTGACTCCCGAAAGGATTTTATGTCAATTTTTGCAAAATTTTGAGTTTGCAAATTCGGATTGTTTGCAAATTTCAATGTCCAGATTTGAGGATTGTAACAGATTTGTTCATTTTCAGTAACTAGATAGATAAACAAGCATGACAAACAACAAGCACATGATTTCAAGCATGTTTGAAAACAATGAACAAGGGCAAAAGCAACCTTGCACATGAACAATCAAGTGACTTATTCGTTCTAATCCTCAGAAGCGCTAATTGTGTATGTTCTAAAATGTTTTGCAATAACGCACATATACCCTATAAAATGAAAATTTGGCCTCGCTAGGGTTTTTAGTAATGGTTTGACTCTGTAACTTTTATGATCCAAAGGGGTGAACTCCAATCCCGGTGCACCAGGGTTTTGACACAGTCTGAGAACTTAATCTTCAGGAGCTGCTAGGGAGATTTGATAACCCAACAATGAACCATACCCGTGGAGATTTCTTCCACAAGGACATTTATATAGCAGCTATCACTACCACGGTGAAAATGGCTATTACCGCTTGAGGTTCCGTCAATGCAATTTTCCCTGTGAAGGGATTGTCTGCTACAGTTAACCCTCTCTAAAGGTGACTCACAGTATGATACCACAAGGGGACTTGGCTCCAGATCCAAGGTTTTGATACCTCTTCACTTTTAACCCAAACAAAGCAAGCAGATTAATCTAACACGCTAAGACAAAGTTTGTCTCACCAAGGTCTATGATATCAACCCCACATGATCTATTAACCCCTCCGAAGAGAGAATGTATCAATCAATAAGGGAAGATGCACTAACCAATTTTGATTCACCAAAGCTTGTGATGTCTACTTCACGTGATCTATCAACCTCTCCTGGGAGAGAATGTATCGATCAATAAGAGAAGACGCACTAACCAAGTTGAATGTGAAATGCACTAAGTATCCTCCCTACCTACAAGGATTCTATTGTCAAGAAGGATTTCACTGGGAATCCAATCTCTCAAGAATCACGAAGTGTTCATAGGGCCTAATTACTATGTGAGCACAGATGTATGTTTCCAAAAGCAAATCTACCAAAAGTACCCAAAAAGTAAAAAGAGGAACACTTAACGCTTAAAGAGAATATGAGATGAGTCCACTAGGTGGAACACTTAACACCTCACACAAGTTGAAAATGAATCCCCAACTTAGAAAACAAGTGAGTTCCTAAAAGCACAAAAGGGTTGCCTGGTGGAACAATTAATGCTTCTCTCCTGTAGACCCCTCCCCTTTATGGCGTTGAGATTGCAACCACGGGGCGGAATGAGGGGCTGGTGGATTAGTGAGTCCAATAACCCAAGATAGAAATCAAGATCAATCACAAGTAATCTAAGACTGCTAATAAATACTTAAGGTGTCACAACCTAGTATTCAATTATGCAAATTCATAGAAAAAGCATGCAAAGAAACACTCAAGCTAAACACATGAGAGATTTATTTTAAGGCCAAATTGAAATGTTATTAGATGAAGGAGAATACTTGGGATCCTTGCAACATGCTTAGTAGATTTTACCTGATTTTTAGCAATTCTTGTTGAGCTTTTTCATGCAAGCAAGTAACGAACTCTCCAACAAGCAAACAAGCAAACACGATATGCAAAATATATTCAACTTATGAAAACCATAGGGTTAGCTCTAAAAATCAATTGTTATTAGCAATAATAGCCAGCAATTAACCCAAATGACAACTCATATCATTCATTGAACCATGTAAAAAAATAAGTGCATACCCATCAAAAAACTTTATTTTTTTTGCTGCGTTTGACCTAGTCAACAAGATCTAATTTTTTTGAAATTATTTTGGCTACAAAAATAGAAATTCAGAATAGAGAACCCTACTAAAAAATAGAGAGATTTCTAAAAATGTAAAAATTTTAGAAAAATCTCTTCATTTGTGCCCTAGAGACCCATTTTATCAAAACAGACCAATTTATGTAAATTGACTATTTGAGCTATTATATTGCATCCAAATTTAAAATACAAAGAATGGAACCCCTATATAATTTAAAGAGCTTTCCGAAAATATAAAAATTTCCAAAAATAATGCTGATTTGCGTCAGATATTAATTTTTTCTGGAATTTCAAGAAAAAATTATTAAAAATTTAAAACATCTCAGAAAATTCTAAATTTTTTACTATAGCTTTTTTGATATATTTCTAGCCTACAAAACAAATTTCAGTCCAAAACTCCAAGCTGTTTGAGAGATAAAATTAAATCTTTGAAACTTTAGGGCTTTAGCTCCAAAAAAAAAATCAAAACCAGCATGTAAAGGTGGGTTGCCCCACGGTGGGCGCCAGAAATGTGTGTGTGAATTTTGTACCTGATCTATAGACATAACACTTTAGTAAAATATTAGAGGTTAGCTATAATCAAAATCATGCAAAATTGAAATCTAATTTAACCAAGCGATTTACTGCCTTCTAGTAGGTGCGAGATTAATATTCTCAGATTGTTATCGAGATCAGTGACCTAGATGACACCTAAATGAAGGATTTGAATGCCAAACTGATATGAAATATGAATGCAATTAATATATTTTTTTTTTTTAGTATTTTCTATGCAATAATATGATGAAAACTGATATGAATCTATGCTAATATGGAAATTGATCTAACAATGATATGAATCTATGCTAATATGTAAATTGATATGCAATACTAATCTAGAAATGATATGATATGAGAATGAAAATTCTAACAATAATATGAAAGCTATGAATTTGAAGTTGATCTCACAAAGCTTTGAATCCTCAAATTTATCTTTTAAGCTCCAATTGTGCAAATTCTCCAAATCTGATATGCTATGATTCCTATAGAGTAAGTTTGCAATTTGCGAGATGAATTATGAAGAGCTGAGCCTTAGTTTTATAGAAATCCAAGGCTTTGGAGGTGCATGAGAAAAAGCCATAAATCACTCAAATAACTCAGGTTGATTTTTGAGTTATTTTTAAATAAAGATAATTAAGTCACAAAAACCATGCAAAAGCACAGTTCAACTCGAATTAGAAGTTTAGATCAACTTTAAAACTCAAAAAGATGTTGAGTTTCAAAAAGCTAACAACTTGCATTGATTTTCTAATTTGAGTTTAACTGGTCCTTGAATGTGCACGTGGATAATTATGATTTAATAAATAAATAAAGTGATTTATTCTCAACTTAACTGCTTTTTGAAATAAAATAATTAATTTATGGGTTAATTAACTATTTTATCAAACTTTTATTAAAAACTATATTATTAAATAATGACAACTTGCTTTAATTAATTAAATAAGAATTTAATCAATTAATAATAGGAATTTTGATTTATTTTCAAATTTAAATAATAATACTTAGGAATAAATATAATTAAATTCAATTAAATAATTAAGTGGCAGCATTAAATCCAATTAATTAAATATGAAAATATTCAATTAATCAAACTTAGGATAAATGTGGATTATCACCAAATAATTATAAAATTAAAGATAATTATGATAAATAGGAATATTGCTAGGAATATTCCCTGATGCAGAATTTAAGATAATCAATTAGGATTCGATGATGCACCGATGTGCCTTTGGTTAGGACTTTGATGTCGATTTCGTTCGATTTGAGGATGTAGGAGGTTAATGAACTTATAGCCCATTTTTGGGGTATTACAAACACAACTATTTTGGTAACACAGAAACTCTTGTCAGAAGGTAAAAACTACGGTGGGGATGACACCCACAAATTCTTCACTACTGCAGATAGAAAAGGTTTTCCTGTTAAGGCTACAAGTTTTGATCACTTCTAGTGATCTTACCCTGTTAAGAGTAACATATTAGATCAAATAGATCTACCTAGTTATAGGATTTAACAACACTAAATGAAGTTTGTACTCGATTAAGAGATTTATACAAAGACTGTTAAGTCTACTCGGTTAAGAGATTTCACCAAGAACTCTATCACAATTGTCAAAAAGTAATAGGTAAATTATCTTCTAGTTGACAACTCAATTGTCTGAAATAGATCTATAAGTACTTATCAAAATATCACCTTATCTATGATGGTTCTCTGCTCTATTCTGCTCGGTAGCCTTGTCTGATTCTGCTCAATCTGATATCCTCTGTACTCTGTTCTGCTTGGTAAACTGATTGTCTTGAAGATAGACAAACTCTTCAAGTGCTCCTTGATTCATATATATCAGTTCAATAACCTCATGAAAATGGTGGGAACATATACAATATATAGTGTTTTGTTTTGCCGCTTAAGCAAAGATTAGGTTACAAAAATAATCATAACCCTAAGATCTACGGTGAAAAATAACCTAGATCAACTATTACAATAAGATAAACATTATATTTCATGAGTATCTATTTACAATAAATGCTCCTTGATCTTGGTAAACCATTTTATGATCTGATATAACCGTTTGCATAGAATAATGTGTCATTTCTAATTACTATGCCATTTTCTGTTATCATCGATAAATACTGTATAATCTTCTTAGTGTATATTGCAATGCTCAGTGTTTACTGACCATCGGTGTCGGTGTTGCTAGTTCTTGGTTAATTGTGTGATGCTCGGTGTAAAAGGCTTTACCGACTGCTCTGCCTTACTTCTAGTTAACGACTATCTCAATATAAGTAACCGACTGACCTATTTACTATCCTTTGATACTAATGACAACCTTAAATGCTTAATAGAGATTAAAAATCTCCCCCTTTGGCATTAGTATCAAAACTTCAAAATGTATATAGATAAAATGTTTCTATTTATTCCTTATATCTCCGCCATATACATAACAAAAAATTTCTAAGTACAAAAAGTACTGCCCCTCGGTGCATGCTCCCGGTAGTATGTAATATACATATCAAAGTATACTATTTGGCATATACATGTTTTCCCCCTTTTTGATAATAATGCCAAATGCAAAAAAAATATATAATGTATACTTACATCTTATCAAAAATGTGTTGATGGGTTTTCTTTACAGACTCCAAGAGGTTGTCCCATTCCTCTTTCAAGTTGGTAAGAGAAATATGCTCAAGACTGACTTGTGCATGCATGTCAAATATATTATCCAACATTGAAATCTCCGGTGTTGCCACAAGTTGTTCAGCTTTGACAATGTGTGTTTCAAAAATCTTCAGGTGAGTGAGTTCTTTCTGTAACTTTGTAACCTAATCGGTGATGTGTGCTTCTTGTTTCCTTAAGTCTGCTATCAGCCGCCAGAGTTCCTGAACTCGGTTAATATGCTTTAAGAAAGTAGTTGGCTCAGTGATAGCTACTTGTGTACTCAACTTGATCTCTTCTTCTAAACCTTTTATCTTTTCACTGACTTCTACAGTGAAGGTGTCTGAAGTACAAAGCTTGATTAGAAGTTGACAGATTATCTCGGTGATAGATTTTACCTCGGTAATGATCTCAGATAATTTTACTTTGTTCAGTGCCACTTCTATGCTAATCCTTTTTGCCAAATTTTTTTGAATCTTGGATTCTACCCGTTCTTCAATTCTTTTGTCTGCATCTATATCAGGGGCTTTGATTTTGTCGGCGAGTGTGGAAAGCTGATCTATGATGGGAGTATTCTCATCAATATTTGTTTTCGGTACTATCTATTGTAGAATATCCCATACATCATTTAACACTTCTTTACATTTGTGTTCTTGCCTTAACTTCTCTTGTGCTGCTTTCCTTGAACATAACTCCCCATACCTACTTAGTTCCTCGGGGCTTAGGGTTCTCAGGTCACATTTTGGTATAATGATAACTTCATCAACGGTGATCAACCCTTTGGCTTTCTTCTTCTTCTTCTTCTTCTAGGAAAGAGGTGACTTCTTCTCACTTATGACAATAGATTTTTCTTCACTCCTCGGAGTATCCTTCCTAGTTGACATTGTATCATCCTTCTTCTGCTCCTTGGTAGATTGTGTGGGAGTCTCGATTGTAGTGTCAGGTGGGTTCACCTTGGTTGACTTGGTTTCTTCTAGTTCCTTTGGTTCCATAGACTATGCCTCTAGTTTGTTAGGCTCATTTGTATCTGTAGGTTGCTCGGGTGCTTGAATCTTAGTAGTATCTTTATTTGGCTAAGGATGAGGTACATCAAGTTGTACTTGTGAGATTATTTTAGCTACCTCTGCAAGTACAAGTAGTTCACCCGATAGTGATGTGATCACACTAGCAGTGTTGAATGCTTCATCTTTGTATGGTGCAATGGTCACATCTTCATCATCCACATCATCAGGATCACCGTTAGTGATGTCCTCAATGAGTGCATCATCATCAGTTTTCTTTTGCAAGTGGATCTTAACTTGATCCAATGCATCCTATGAAATTTTGATTTCTTCCTTTTGCTCTGTGATATCAATTACCTCGCTAACTGATATACCAATGTCTTCTATTTTCTTACCTTTGTTATCATCAATGAAAATATCTTTATCTTTTGAACTATGTCTCTTCTTAGACAATTTTAGGAATGCTTCTTGTTCAGCTTTCTCTTCTGCTTTCAAAATTGATGTCCATAGAGAGTCACATATGACATCCATATCATCCACATTCTCATCCATGATCTACATTGCTCTATTCTTGACTAGAAATCTAGATTGATAATTTGTCATGTATTCACTTACCACATCATAGCTAAAGTGTGAGGCTGCTTGGCCTAGAGACCGTTCTCTTTTCCTTTTCTCTATTTCTAGTGCAATAGCCTATCTCTCACTTATTTTTTCATCAAGTTCTTTTGGTGATTGACATGCAAATTCCATCAGTACTCTTTTGAATTTTATCATCATTTGGACAATAGGATGTTATATCTTTGTTTTGTCCTTAATTGACATTTTGCCAAATTTGCCTATGCCTGGATCTATAAGATTTCAATTCTCAATTATATCTTCAATAATTTCTTCTATAGTACTTTCCTTGTTACGAACTAACTTGAATTGATCAGGGTCATTTTCAATGTCAGTCTCCTCTATATCTTCTTTACTCCTTATGTATTTCCTTTTTTTCTTAGGTGGCTCAGCTACCTTCTTGTTCTTTCTCTTTATGTATTTCTTCATCGGTGTAGCTACTCTTCTTTTTGCTACTTTTACTACTTCTTTCTCAGTAGATTGTGTTGCAGTTGATGAATGTGTCCTCATTCCTTCAGGTTCTGGTAGCTGCATATCTTGTTCATTAGTTGTGGGTAGCTGAATTTCTTCTTCATCATTGGTGGGAGGAACTGGTGTGTGATCCTTTTCTTTATCTGACTTGGTCTCCTCACTGTCATAGGGCTTGTCAGCCAGCTGTAACTGACCTTCAATTGTCTCATCAACCGGTGACTCCTTAGGTGAATCAGATGCAGTTCCATATTTTTCTGAGAGATCTTTTCTCATTTTCTTTACCCTTCTAGACATTTTACCGATCTCTATGTCCGTTGTGATTCTAGACTTAGCTTCCTAATATATACCAAACCTACTAGCAGTGATGTCTATCAGTAATGCTAGCAATGCATTAATAGATTTCAAAGAGAAATCATGATTCATTTCATATCCCATCAGTGCTAGCCATTTTGTTCTTAGTTATACTGCCTTTATCATTGAGTGGTCTATGCTTACCACAAAGCATATATCATCTTCAAATTTACTTACTAAGTCCTTTGGAATTCTACTTCTTTGTTGCATTTTTGTTTGAAATTCCTTGAAATATGCATTGAATTCCTTCTTCAAATTATCTCCAAGACTTCTCATCATTTCACCGATTTGAGCAGTTATCAGTTTGTCCAATTGCCAGTTTACTTTACCAATACCTGGTACATATTTTTGTAGATAGAGAAATGTACAGACAAGCAGTAATCCATACTTACATGTATTAGACTTCTTTGCTTTTATTGTCTTCATATTGTCATGCAGTTGGTGTAGTAGTAGCTTGGCAAGATCAACCTGGTGATCTTTCTTCACAATTTTGTAAGCCATGTCCATGGTGCTGCAGGGTACACTATTTGGTCTGCTTGATTGGAATATTTTGTACCCGATGACATGAACTATGAATTTTACCGCTGGATCTTTGATAGTTGATATTTTTAGTGCCCTACCATCCCATTGAGCTCCAGTGTTCTTTTCTACGTCGGGATGAGATGAACTTCGAAAAGCTTTGGGTTCGTCGGTTGTAGGGTACCCAGTAACCCTACTGATAATATTCTTAGTGACCTCAACAGGTTTATCTAACCAAAATTTTCCATCATGAAATCTGCTTAGCATGATTCTTATCCATTCATTGTGAAATGATTATGGGAAGTATGTGAAACACCGTAACCCTGACTCTTCAATCTTCTTGTATTCAAATTTGATCTTTCCATTCGGTCCACAAATTTGTTGATAAGCTGCAATGGTCTCAAAATCACATAATTCATTGATCTTGTAGTGAATGTAGGCTCTAACATCTTCTGTTAAGAAAACCTTATCTAGAATAATAGAAAGTGCATCCATATCATCTGTTTGTGCTGCAACCTTGGGATGAGGTTTGAATTTTTCTTCGAAAAAGTGTGCCCTAACAATTAATTCCACTTCCTCCTTAATGTTCTATGATTTTCTTGCGGTTGAAGTCGATGCCATAAATTGTTTCTAGGGTTTTGGCAAACAATAGATAACTAGTGTTTGATAGGTAGATGAACTTAATCGTTATCGTCGAAGAATTGTCATTGGTTCTATCTACAGTAGCTTGGAATCTTTTCTGAAAAACTTTAGCTCAAACTCTTCTTTGTAAAATCTCCTTTCTTCGAAATCGCAATGTAACAATGAACTCTGTTTTCGCATATTTATAGGGTTTTCAATATTCCCACCTAGACTTTGATGCATTAAATGTGTGACCTAACTTTCGATATGAAATGACTGTCACCGATCACCACGTGCTATATCAAGTTCCACATCATCACAATTACCTTTTTCACCAACTACATTTGTTGGATCAAAAAAGCGTTGGCTTTTACGAACTGGCAACTTTGTATTTTTATTTGCTACTTTTTCTTTCTCTTCATTTTCTCTGCACTCTTTTTAGTTCCTGTAAAACGAAAACAAATATCGTATCAAGTCTTATATACATAAATATTTTGCATATAAAATTTCATTAAATAGTATTAAACAAATAATATACTAGTTAGTAAATGTACAACTAGCCTATTTGTCAAACCAAGACATGCAAAACATTCATTATTCTTGGCCACACATTCTTCACAAAAGCACTCATAATCTATTAGTAGAATTTCAGCATTATGATCACTATCATCTAATTTGTGCCTTGAATTCTTTCTCCTCATTCCCTGATGTCCAAAAAAATAATAATGTATAAATTCCTGAAACAAGAGCTAATAAGTAGTAGAAGTGGTTATAACAAAGAGGCTATAGAAACAAGAAAACAACACACAACAACTATAAAAGTGGTACATAAAAACTACAACAATAAAATAACAGCCAAATTAGAGAAACAGTTACATCAGAAGGTACAAAAGATCTTCTTTCATTCTCTGAATTTATGGATGAGTTTTTCCAAAATGACAACTACTCCTTGAGAGTATTTATGGCATGGACAACTCCATCATGGTCATTTTCTATGAAGTATCAGCATGGCCTTGAAAGTCTTTTCTACTTTCATCCTCATGCTTGTGTTATGGTGTTGTCTGAGACCATTGAACTTGATGTATTCAATGATTTTGTGAACGATGAGTACTTCACTTTCTTTCTCATTACATTATTGCTTATGTTGTTTTTCTACTCTCTGATATCATTTAATTGTTATTTCCTATAGAAAGAGCTAGTATGAGGAGGCAGTTTCAATTGGTTTTGCATAAGGCATACTGCCAGGTGTTGAGGGAAGTGGATTCTGCAATGGTGAGCTTGTTGAATACTCCAATAGTGATCTAGAGAGAATAGTTTAGATTGATTTCAAAATAAAACCAACAAAATATCCCTGTAATCTTTAGCTGGAAATAATTAATAAGCAGATTACTTATAATGCACCTAATTAATTTTCATGAGTAGATTCTTTCCTCACTGGATATTTCAAGAAATAACACACTGAAGGACTGCATCGCGTAGCATAGTCATTTTATTCCTACAACTTAGCTTCTAGGTCTGAGGGGTTTCTATTTTTCCATAAGTTGCCCCAATTTTTTGTACCTGGCCTCATGCTTGTTTTGTTCCAACATGATTCAAGAAAGTAGAGAGCACCTGGACTAGACTACTCAAGAATGTATGATTTTCTTAACATCATTAGTAAATCAAGAACCAATGCTTCTTAGTTTTTTAGGGTAGCTAAGATAAAATAGTTAAAATGTTTAAATTTTGATAGAAATTTCCTTTATTGCAGCTTTCCTAACTAACCAAAAAAGGGACATTACAACTATGCTAATAGTAAAGTAACATAGCAAAATACACCACCATATATTAATGTTTTAGTCCAAGTAACATATCGAAATGCCATTTTGGACAAGATGAAAGATTGAAAGGACCAAGAATTCAAGTGAAGGATGAGTAATGATATTTTCACAATGTAATCAGAGAGTTGACTCATACATCTGTACAAGAAGATGATACAGGAGTACAAGATTTTTTTAACATAAAAGTAAAAAAATATTAAATCAAAAATAGATTACAGAACAAGTCTGCCAGTCTGACAAAGATTTATTGCGCACTGATTTGAGAAATTTGTGAAATCCAGATATGTATTATGGATAATAGACAATCATAAAAAAAGAGAGTAGATGCTATGGAAGTATATTTGAGAGAATTTATTTAAAATGTGGCTTGCATGGTCATGAGAATTTAATTGTCCAAAAGGAAAGAAATAAATGCTTAAGGACAAAATAAAGTCCCAATCAACAAACTTTTCCAGCAGGTTCGTGACAGGTTATAAGAAAGAATTTTGATAATGGCTCCTAGTGTTATTCCCTTAAAGAAGGGGAATCATGTTGAACTGTTTGGTCTGACACATTTATTTCTATAGGAGTGATCTGAATTAATTTTTGTTGTCGATTTTGAGCTTGAAATCCATTGCCAATAGAAAAGAAATTGTTTCACATTATAGTATTTCATAGGGTTGTAAGTATTTTTAACCTCTAACACATTCTTTATGTCCCAGTTGATGAAACCGTGTATAGATTTTTAGAAAGTTATTGAAGAATGCTGAAAATTTGGGGGAAGTTCTTCATGGGGATTGCATTGATAACTCTCCTTATGTGTTTGGGATGAGAGAAAATAAGCTGTGCAATTTTGTCTACAAAAAAAAACTAGATTCCAAGTCTAGAAATAATTTCAAGGAGAAAATAGATGACGAGTATCGTGTTCAAATGATTCTCGATAATCTTCCTATTGTAGTACCTTGGTAAAGGATGGATGGAACCCCATCCTATTCCTATGAAAATGGTTTTCGTGTTGGGTTCAAAGTGAGCTATGCAGGTAGTTACACCATACAGTGTAAAGCACAAATATGAGTAGCCTTGGGAACCTAAGAATCCACATTTGATAACCTGCAATGCAAATAATAAGCATTATGTTTTAAGTTCTGATGCTTCCCAGGAGGTAGAGAAAGGTAAAGAGGTCATCTTTAGTTATGATGTCACTTTCAAGGAAAGCCCTATGAAATGGGCATCTCAATGGGATACATATCTGCTAATGTCAGATGATCAAATTCATTGGTTCTCCATAATCAATTCATTGATGATTGTCCTATTCCTTTCTAGCATGGTGGCAATGATCATGATAAGAACTTTGTATAGGGATATTTCAAAATACAATCAACTGGAGACACAAGATGAATCCCAAGAAGAAATAGGATGGAAATTGGTCCATGGAGATGTGTTCAGACCCCCTAGTCACTCTAGCCTATTTTGTGTGTATGTTGGAATTGGTGTTCAATTTTTTGGGATAAAACTTGTTACAATGATATTTACAGTGCTTGGTTTCCTTTCTCCCTCCAATCGTGGTGGTTTGATGACAGCTATGGTTCTGTTATGAGTTTTCATGGGTTTGTTTGGTGGCTACTCTTCAGCTTGTATGTATAAGATGTTCAAAGGCACAGAATGGAAGAAAAATACTCTGAAGACTGCTTTTATGTTTCCTGGTACTATTTTCTACATTTTCTTCATACTGAATGCATTGATATGGGGTGAAAAATCATTTGGTGTTGTACCCTTTGGAACAATGTTTTCCCTGGTGTTTTTATGGTTTGGAATTTCTGCACCCTTGGTTTTATTGGTAGTTACTTTGGGTTCAATAAACCTGTAATTAAGGATATAGTGAAGACAAACAAGATCCCCAGGCAAATTCTAGAATAGGCTTGGTACATGCAGCACAATTTTCTCCATACTAATTGGTGGCATTTTAGCTTTTGGAGCTATTTTTCATTATGACTTCCATATGGCTGAATCAGTTCTACTATATCTTTGGGTTCTTATTCATCGCCTTCATCATCCTTTTGGTCACTTGTGCCAAGATCACCATTGTTCTTTGCTACTTCCAGTTGTATAGTGAAGATTATCATTGGTGGTGGAGAATGTTCAAGTATAATCAAACTAAATATTTATAAAGGTTTTTATATCTGAATATTTTTGCTAAGATTATAAAAATAATATGTATATAAATAGATACTTTTGTTTATCAAATGCTAAAAAGTACTGAGAACAACACATTATCTTCCATTTATGTATGATTTCTACTAGTGGTATGAGGAGATATTTCTGAATTAGTTTTATTATGAACCTGCAACTCTAAATTCACAATCTTTCTGATGTGATCATCTGTATTGGATTGTACAAGCTTTCACCAATGTAAGTATGGATATAAGAACATTACAGACATTAAATCAATTGTAACTGGGTATGCAACAACAATAATTGAGGACAAGCATCATAGGAATAGTTTAATTTATAGATAACCACAGAATAAAAGAAACAATAATTTCTAGAAAACAATAATTTCTAGAAAACAATAATTTCCAGAAAACATAAACAATAATTTCTAAATAACCACATAAAACTTTGTTCAACATTAAATCCCTTCCATTCATATAGCAACTTTATTCAACATTAAAGCCCTAAAACATATATCAGTCCGAAGGTCCATGTCCTTAAAACATAGAATAGTCTAGAAACAACATAAAAGTCTTAAATAAAAGATCATAAAATTAGCCTCATCAATAATCATCTTCACTTTTAGCAAGATTAGAATCCTAATCACTTGTGTCTACATCTTCTTGAATTTATTCCTCATCCTCATTTGCGACCTGCAATACATTCCCTCTCTCAATTTCTTCATTGGTAATCAAAATCTCTTCTTCAAACAATCCCTCATAATTGTCTTCATCTACTTCTTCAAATGTTTCTTGTAAATTAACAAATTGTCCATCAGGCATTACATTGACAACTTCCATAAACTTTCATCTTGAATGAGACTACGTTTGAATGACATAAGACCAACCTGGACTTCTTACATCATCAATTAGAAATGACTGATTAATTTGAAGAGGGGAAACATATGGCTCATCTGTCTTTAATAAAAATTGTCGTGTATTTGCACATATAAATCCATACTCATCAAATTGTACTGCAGATGGTCGGATCCATTTACATTTTAATAATATAGGATTGTTTTCACCAAAATCGACTTGAATAATTTCTTGGATGAATCCAACATAAAATTTCTTCTCAATTTCATGAAGAAATTCAGCACTAACAACACAATCACAATTTGTCTTTCCTTTGACCTTTTCTTCCACTCTTAAATGACTACCATAGGCCCACATTCCACTAAAATGTATAGCCCATATATGTGGAGATTGTAAAAGCTCACTTTCCTCTGTTGTTATATATTGACCTTCTTCTTTTGCATCATTGATTGCATTAAAAATCCATTCTTCAAATTTTGGAAAAGAATCACCTCCAATAAAATTATGACGTCTGCGCTTTTGAGGTTGATGCTGCATCAAAATTTGATTCTCTTCTTCATATTTTCTACATAAAATGATGACGTACAAATAGTAAGACTAATAATATGAATGTGTAAATGCAATTGAGTGAAAAAATTAGTGTTTTTTTTTTACCTACGCCACTTGTCAAATGAAGATGTGTTTTGAAGAATAAAGGCATGTATTGCACTTCTTTCTTGATATGAGATCTTGAAGCAACTTCCATTGCCTTCTAATAGTTCAACTGCAACTCTCTCATCTCCTTCATCATCCCATACACGTCGATTGACATTTTTAAAATCTTTCATATATTTTGTGCAAAACCCCATGGCCTCTTGCATTGAATATCCCTCAGACATGTTGCCTTCTAGTTTTGCCCTAGTATAGACAATTTTTTTCAAAACTTTCATATATCATTCTATAGGATACATCCATATAATTCATATTGGACCACAATGCTCTAGTTCATATTCTAGATGTATCAAAAGATGCATAGAAATGTTAAAGATTGCTGGTGGAAATTATCGCTCCAATAGACAAAGGACTTCAACAACCTCCTCTCTCAAACTATCAAATTTTGAAGGATCTAATACATGTAAACTCATTCTCTTTAATATTAGGCCCAACCTTATAATTGCCAATCTTGGCCCCTTTTCCAAACCTAATATACTTACCACAATAGGTAAAATATTCTCGATTATGACATGATAGTCATGGGTCTTGAGGCCTCTTAAGCTATTAATGTCAGTTTGGATAATAATGTTGCTAATCACATATCCAGTGGGAAAGCAGGTCTGAGACATCAACTGTAAGAATTGTACACATTGTTCCTTTGTCTAGACATAAGGAGCACTCGGCTTTCTATATTTTTCATTATCATATTTTTTAACCCAAAGATTTTGACGAATCTTTATTTCTCGAAAGTCTTCATGAGATGAAATAGTATCAAAAGAGCCAAAAAGAGTTTCTATAATATCATAAGCTATATTTTTTTTCAGTATGCATAAAGTCAATAGTATGCCTGATGACTATATCCTTAAAGTATGGAAACTTATACAATATGCACAACCATTTTACACCACTTTCATTACATGGATCATATCTACTTCTAGAAATCCCAGCATTTTCAATAAATGACATTCTTTTTTGTCCATTCTCAACAATGTAATCATCTGATATTAGCAATGGCACTTCACGATTCTCTTCTTGACCATTGAAACGTGTTTTTTGTCGATGATATGTATGATCCATTTTAAGGTAAGCATGATGTCCATAATAAATAACTTATACAAACTTCTTGAGTGCCTCACAAAATCCTTAAAGTTACAAGAAGGACATCCATGGTATCCATGAACAGAGAGACCAAACAATGTGCCATATGCAGGAAGATCATGAATTGTAAACAATAAGGAAGATTTTAAAGTGAATTTGATTGAATGACCATCCCTTAAACACTGAAATGCTTCAATTCCATTCCACAATTCCATTAGCTCATCATATAATGGCTCTAGGTAAGCATATATTGTATCTGAATTCATACTTTTCTTTCCCGGTATAAGCAATGATAACATTAAGAAAAATGGTTTAGTTGCTAACCATGGAGGCAAGTTATAATTTATTAGAAACACTGGCCAAGTTCACATTTAGTACTATGATCTGAGAATCGGTTCAACCCATCTAGAGCCAAACCCAACCTTATATTACAAGGATCTTGAGAAAAACCAGACCATTTTTTATCAAATTTCATCCATGTCCTAGAGTCTGGAACATGTCATTGTTTTCCATCAATGCTCTTATTTTGGGCATGCCACTGCATAAGTTCAGAAATGTCTTTGCACCTATACATTCAGAGTAATCATGGGATTATCAAAAAGTGGCGAAGAACCTTTATAGGAACCACAACTGATTTCAATCCTTGTCTATACCTCACTTCATGACATTTCAGATATTCACTCTCATTTGCAAGATTTTTACGAAATAATACACAACCATTCACACATGTGTGGATGTTTTCATACCCCAAGCCGAGCTTACTGATTTGATTTTTACATTGACTTCATTTTTTTGGCAATGTGGAGTCAGCTGGTAATAATGAACTTAATAATGTCAATAATTGATCTACACTCTCATTTTTCCAACCACGCACCACTTGCAAGTTAAGAATTTGAAGAATTGTTGTCAAATGACTTAACTTGCAATTAGCATAAACAGGCTTTAAAGCATCCTCCATTGACTTGGCCCAATCATCATTTAGACCCTCATTTAGCATTCTATTAACTTCAAACCCTTCCTCAAACATTTTTGTCTCTTCATTTATGTTTGTTTCCTCTTCATCTCTCACTGTTTGCAATTCTATCATATCTTCATAATAATTGTAAGCCCAAGGGCTTATACCACTGTGCCCATATCTTATCATATGTTGATAAATCACATTTCTCTTTTTCACCTTTCCACCAAGACAATTTTTACATGGACATGGATATTTGTCAATGTCCTCCTCATCAGCTAATCTCTCATCATATGCATGATATTGATCCGTAGTCAACCTATGATGTTCATCCATATGTAATATTTTGCATTCCAATAATAATATAGTGTCTAAATTAAAGAAAAAACATCAATGTGAAAATAGAGATGTTGAAACATTATTTAAAGTAGTCACTTTTAGTAGAGACCATAAAAGAAAGAAGAGGATATAATGATTCATTGTTTTGACATCTATCTTACATGCATTTTGAGTTTACTTAGTGAGAATGGAATATGTTTGTGTTTCAGGTTTCAAATTACCTCTGAATTTTCTGCAGAGGGCCTTGCTAACTTCAAATTTGTTGCAACAAATTCTGAATTCCTTGCTCGCCTTTTCAAAAGTCTCCAAGTCCTATCAAAGCAAGCTTTATCACCCATGCAAGTGCTTCAATACCTGTCCATGAGAATAAAAAATGTTAACAACTATGATGAGCATGTATTAACAACTTATGAATAAAATTAAAGATGAGTGGAAAATAATTATAAAAACTATATCTTAATCATAATCTATGGGCCTATGCTGATACTGAATTAGTAGATATTACACATTTGGCACTACTTAATTGACAAACCACTTTCCATAACTTCTGGCAGTTAATTTTCCAAGCAAGCCTCATTTTTCTGACGATGACTATAAGTATGTACAATGATGGAATAAATAAAAATGCAAAAATCCTTTTTTAAAGTTACAATCACTTGACCAACTGAGCTTCTTTAACAGGAAGACTCAGTGACCACACTAACAGTAAGATCTACACCTAACTTCCTACAGGGACTTAGTTAAAACTTGGTCCTATTTATCCACCAACCATTTTAGTGTTTTCTGATCAACTAGGGTACATTACACCTCCACTTGTACACACATGGTCCCGGAACTGATCCAGGTAACAACTGGGAACTACTTAGGTTCATCTATTATCCATGTCACTTGGTCATTGTGGGATCGTTATATGAACAACAGGATGATTATGATCATAGCTAGAGTTTGACTACTCTTTCTTTGTTAAGGTGTAGAAGGAATATTCATGGGTGACCTGATATTTTTTGATAAGTGGGAGATATTTTCCCCACCAAGTCAACTTGTAATATTTCTACGAGGATTCAGTTGTGTATTGTTCCATCTCAAGTGCACTTAACCATGAAGATTCTTCCAAGGTTAAACGCATTTTTTTGTTAATACTGGGAGGCATTTTGCAATGGCATCAAGGGAAAGTGTAATGGCGTGAGTGTGTTAACAAAAACTCTTACCTTTACCTTAATTTGGTAGCTAGTTACTTGTCAAAATATTATTATTTAATAATAAGCTTATTATTTCTTCATAATAAGAAGCACATAAACTTAATATAAAAATGGCATAGGTTTATTATCATTCATTGGCTTTTTTGCCCAATGATGATGTGTGCATATGATTGATGTTGTTCTTAACAAACTTATTCCAAATTTTCTTCAAATTGGATTTAATATAAGAGATTCTGTAAAAATATGTTAAATAGTTTGTTGTTGTGCATGTACATGTAGTGAAGTGAATATACTATAAATGATATACATGAGGATATTAGACGATTTAGATATAAATCATCTTTCTTTTTTCAATCTTATGTTTTGCTTCATGGAATTTTTAATTTATTATTTCTTCAAGATTTTTTTGCATGTCTTAGGCTAGTTGACACTATGGTTTCTTAACTGAAGAAACTTCATGGAAGAGTATTGAAGCACTTACTCTATCTGATGTGTGTATCTAAAAAAAAATGTTCAAAGACGTGTTGCCTTGGCCCTTGCTCATCTGTGTTCACCCGATGATCAGAGGATGATTTTTGTTGATAAAAATGGTTTGGAAGTACTTCTAGGTCTTCTGTCACCAAGTGCAATCTCAAAACAATAGCATGATGGTGCTATTACATTGCATACTCTAGCAAGGAGGGCTTTTGCATAGTCTCCAATAGATGCGGCTCTTCCACCTACAACACCTCAAGTGTACTTGGCAAAGAAATATGTAAATAGTAACACATTGTCGGATGTTACCTTTCTAGTGGAGGGTAGGCAGTTCTATGCTCACAGGATTGCACTACTGGCATCATCAAATACATTCTATGCCATGTTTGATGGAGGCTACAGGGAGAAAGAGCCAAAGGACAGTGAAACTCCAAATATAAGCTGGGGAGTTTTTATACATTTGATTGCATCTAATTATTTCAATATGGCCCCTCATTAAAAGTGAAATTCATTTGGTATTGTTATTTTATACATTTGGTTGCATCTAATTATTTCAGTATGGCCCCTCACTAAATAATATAAATCCAAAACTTTGTTGGAACTTGCTATTAAAGATTCTGACAGGTTAAGATGAAGATGATATTAATCTCAAGGAAGATATAAAGATTCTGGAGCAAAGCCTTGTTGAGAAAGCATCTGAAACAATATAAACTGCTTAAAATAAATTTTTGGAGAAGATGGATGGTTTCATGGAAATAATGTATCAAAATGTCTCAAGGATCTCTATAAAAACATGAATACATGAATATTCAAGAAATGAGTCATAAAGTATCCAGTATTAATCTTGCTCAAGATAAATTTATATTGTTGTAAGTTCAATCCAAATTTATGAATTGTCATAGTATAGATGATTTGCAGGATATGTTTCTTGGGAAGTTTTCAATCCTCCGACTCCACATATTGCAAATTATAAAGCTTGGATTTTTAACTAGATATCCCACAATTCACATGTTCTGCCTCCTTATAACGATGCTCTTGATGATAGTTTTTTTCCAAAAAGTAGCACTACTTTCAATGTTAGAAGAATGCATAATGTGCATATCCAATATGGTGCCTTTTACTCTTACTAGTTTCTAGTCTTTTGGAAGGCTCCCTTTAGGCATCAAGGATAGTAGCTTATCAACTAAAGATGACAATTTTAGTAGCATATATGGCAACTGGACATTCTGATTTTGTTGTGTATGGAGATCTTTGGAACTTCAAATATGCAAAGTTTATTTTATATATTTTTTTGTTCAATTGAAATATCTTTTCACTAATTAATAAAATGATACAATACCTCATGCATACTCCAGTAGTCATAAAAAAAAGTTAACTGGCATTGGACAAGCTCGGGCTTTATCTTTCCATGCAGATAACCATCACCTCTCAATACAACCTGAAAATAAAAGTGTGATTAATTTTGTTGTAGCAAATAGACAAAATAGCATTCAAAGATGTTAACAGATTAGCATTCAGGTAACAAAATTAAACAATTATCCACATATAAACTTTGCTAAATCAATGTTCCTTCAAGTGTATTGACACCCTCCCTGTTCAAGGACATTATAACCACATATTTTGTAAATTAGGTTTTCCAATTCCTTGACCTTATCTCTTAGGGATGCTTGTTGTGGCTTTAGAAGGTTGATTTTTCTAAGACATTCAAGAGTTCAGTCATTAAGCTCCTTAATTTTGATAAACACACTATAATGCCTTAAATTAGCAATTTTGTTCTCTTATCCAACCTTTACTTTTTTTACAAGATTCTCCAAACTTGTTATGAGGTATTTTTTTCTTTAAATTGTGATCTAGAGCTTTGTTGATGTTGTGACCCTGAGTTTTATTATTAAGTTGCCCAATCCCATCAAGTAATATGTTGGAAGTGAGTGTTGCTGCATTGTATGGTTGATCTTTCCTATCTTGAGGGGCAATTCGGGTCTCTTTATTAGATTTTAAATTATAGTGTTGTTTAGCAATGTTGTTTCTATTATCAAGGCTTTATAATTGTTTTCTATAAGTATATTCCCTATTTAAATTGAATGCTTATCCAAAATTTCAGTCTAATGTTTTCTTCAGATTATTTGCTAGAGGTTGTTAATAGGTTGCCTAATTTCTTGAAGTTGTCTATTGTGAGTGGCTTTTGCTACATTGCAAGGGTGTTTTTTCCTATGAGGCAATTCTCTATTTCAACTCTTTGTTATGATTATACCCAAAGGTTTGCTGATAGGCTGCAGAATCTATGAACTTATTAGTTGGAGTAATTTCTTATGAAGTTCCTATTTCCCTTACCTATTTTCTGGATGCAATAAGGTTTTCTGTCATCTGGCTCCCTAATCCTATGAAATTCAAATTATATGTCCCCCAATATCAAAGGTGGTTGTGAATATCTAGTATTCAATATTAATATTATTATAGCTTATAAAGTGGGAAATGCAGGATTCGTGAAAGGCTAATTCAATGAAATTGTTTATTATTGACTAATTGTTGCAGTGTGAGGATGTGGTAAGAACCAAGCAGCAAAGTGTGGAATATTTAATAAATAGCTTTTCTAGTTACACAAATTTCATTGACATGATGACATCCATCCTTTGTAGCATCCAATGCTACTGAATCAGCTGCTCGATATTTTGTACAATATAATGAATGTTTATTTTGAGATATCTTTGTTAAATGTAAATGTGCATAAAATCAAAAGAGGAGTTTGTGTTCTTCATATTTAACCCTTTTTCTTTCCTTTCATCTTATGGGGTTGTCAATTTAGTTGTTAGAAGTTACTATTAGTCTGTCTTGTGAAATATGCAATTATTAGTTTGCCTCGTGAAATATGCATCTAATTGCTCTACAGGTCAGATTGGATGTGAGGGGTGGAAAGGTAAAAAATTCATGTTTAATCAGTGGGAAGAAAGAAGACGATATTGTTCAAGATATACAATTGGTTGAGAAAAAGCGTGTTGTCAAGAGTACCAATCACAATGAAAGGAGCTCCCACAGCCATTGCATAGTAACTCTCTTTCTTACTAGTCTTTCTTTTCTATGGTGTCAATGTATGTTACTTAATTTTCTATTGATGTCTGACAAAGTCTCTGATCTATTGGACCACAAAAATATGAAATAAGTCTCTTCTATAAGTTCAGACTAAAATGTATATTTAAACTCTTTACATATTCACGTAACATTCAAATCCTCATTGAATGAGCGAACATTTTTTGGCTCATTTTCTCAAAAGATCCTTGTAAAGTTTATGATGCAGATATTGTCTTCTCTTATTGCATGTACCATACAAGCTCCTTTTGAATGTATACATGTTCATTGCTTTCCTAGGATTGTCAATTTTCTTATACAATTTAATGCAGATTACAGTGGATGTACCATCAGTTAGAGGACAGCTGGTTCTGGTGGACATGGCCGGTTCAGAAAATATTGACCGGGATGCCATTGGGATAGAAGAGAAAATACAGGTCCACATTTTTCTCTTTTCTATATCCATCATCTTCAGAGTAGAACTAGAAGTAGTAATATTTAGTTCCTTTTGGATCAGACAGGTAAAATAAATCAAGGGAATGGAGCATTGAAAAGGGTTGTAGAGGCAATGGAAAATGGAGATAATTACATACCATATAGGGATAGTAAGTTGACCATGCTTCTCTAGGTATTTATTCCTTTTGTAGCCTCACCCCTTTGTCTCGATGTTGTATTGAGTCATTTCCAACAGGAAGCCTTATCTAAGTTTCTCTTGTTTTGCAAGATTCTTTTGAGGATGACAAGGGTAAGATTCTGATGATTCTTTGTGCAAGCACTGATCCAAAAGATATTTACAAAACAATTGGCACCTTGGAGTATGGATCCAAAGCCAAATGTATTGTTAAATTACCTAAATCTCTTGTCAAAGAGAAGATCAAGGCTACTGATCAAGTAGTTTTGCAAAAAAAAATCAATGTCATGCTTGACTTGATTGAAAGACTTCAAGCTGAGAATCAGTTGAAAGATGAATACAGAGAAAAGATTCAAAAATAATTGATTATAAAGAACCAGCAAGTAGAGAATTTGAAATGCAGGGTAACAAATATAGAAGGAGAGAAATACTAGTTTTTGGAGTATGTGGAGAAAGTACACGAGAAATTGCTAAAATTGATCTACACAATTGAAATTAACAGATAAATAATAACAGAGAAAGTGTTAAGATTTATGATCAGATTGTATAACTTATGAATTTTCCTTGTACAATCCACTCGCATATAATATCTCAATATATATATTAGATATATTTAGACATATATATATTACTGATATAATAATAGATATATGTAAATATATTAACAATTATTATTTATATGGACTGAACTGTGAATGCAGATTAGAAGGACTTGTATTGACCTTTTATTGTTTTCGCTGTTTTTGAATCATCGCAAGACTGTTATTATATATATTGTAATGAACAGTCACAACTTATCAAGTTGTGACTGTTCAAAACAATGCATCGTTACAAGGTTCGATGACCATTGGTTTGACAGCCTTTAATCACATACACCGATAGTTATCGGTTTAGTACAATAGTTGCTAACGCATAATGGAACGGTTTTAGCATTATACCGATAGTTATCGGTTTGGTAAGATGGAAGGTAATTAAACCGATACACTATCGGTTATATATTTATTATTTGCCATAACAAAACTGATATAATCGTATTTGTTATTTATCATTAAACATTAATATATATATGTATATATTAATGTATATTTATATATAAATTATTTCAAATAATGATAATATTATTTCAATGATATTTATTTAGTTTAGATTGATATCAATCGATATGACATATGAGATTTATTTGTCAACTAAAATATTTACATTGTATTTGCATATTGATATATACAATAATATCATTATTATTATATATATCAATATGTATATATAATGTAGAATAATATTATCTCATCTCAATTTAATGATGTTTATTTATATTCTCATAATAATATGATCATTTTATCTAATCAAAACTATAAACATCAACACTCCTTAGTTAGAGAAGATAAAATGTAACTCACAATAAGTTCATAAATTGTGAGAGTTAGTTTCCTAGGTGGATTGTCTCTATCGGTGATTCTATCCACAGTTCCTAGGTGGATTGCCTCTATCGGCGATTCTATCCACAATTTCTCAGGTGGATTGCCTCTATCGGCGATTCTATCCATAACTCATGAGCTATGGTGTGGATTGCCTCTATCGGCGATTCTATCCACAAGCTCCTGTATGGATTGCCTCTATCGGCGATTCTATCCACAACTCATGAGCTATGGTGTGGATTGCCTCTATCGGTGATTCTATCCACAAGCTAGATATATTACAACAAAAGAAAAATTATTGCAAGATCGTCACCTTCCAATAATTTTAACAAAATACAAGTGATAAATCATTTGGAAGTCGTCACTTCCTTATGATTTACACAGGGCCCATAATTATAAAATAACATTAACATAATAATCAATAATCATTACAAGTTTTACCTCAGAAGTGTTTCACCTTCAATAGTGAACTCCCTCTTAATCATAAGGTATCTTGAATTCCATTTAGAAAAGGCATTTCTCTTAACATATATTTGAATTTTTTACTTTAGCAAGAGAAGCTTGCATTCTAAGTCTGTCAGGACAGTTTCTTGCGTTGTGACCATATTTGTCACATCTAAAACATTGCATTGAAGAGTAGTCTCTTGGTTTCTTGAACGACTGTTGACCATATGTCTTCTTGCCCTTTTTCCTTTTTGAACCAGTGACGAGAGCCTGAACATCTTCTTTAGTGGATTCCAAGACTCCTCTGGATTTCAGGTTGTACTCTTCTTGAATGCAGTCAGCTTTTAGTCGATCAAATTTGGGGAGTTTGGTGCGAGCACTTACTCCTTGTCTAAAGTTTTCCCATGAGATAGGGAGCCCATTTAGGGTTATCATAGATAACTCTTTATTATCATAAATGTGACCAATAGAAGAGAGTTGATTCCTTAATTCTGTTATCCTCATAAAATATGAGGTGATAGTCTCTCCTGTACTCATTTTAATATTAGAAAGTTGATTTTTAAGAGTAAGAATTCTGCTGGTGTTGTTGATCTCAAACATGTTTTCCAGGGCTTTGAACATGTCATAAGCAGAGTCTAACTTTGTGATGACAGGTAGTAGATGATTTTTCATTCCATCCACTAATAATTCCATTGCTCTAGTATTATCTTTTTCCCATTTATTCTTGTCATCATTTTCATTAGGTTTATGAGGATTCTCTATTATTGTCTTCAAGTCATTCTTCCTTAATATCAACATCATTCAAAGTTTCCATGATTCAAAATCAGAGGCACCTTCAAGTCTGTCTTCTAGTCTCATTTCATTTGCCATTCTGAGATTTCCAAAAATTTGATCTTGATCTTCCTTCAATTTAATCAGAACTTCCTTCAAGCGGTTAGGCTTCAACGAAGGAACCTGTCTCTGATACCATGTTAAGATTTATGATCAGATTGTATAACTTATGAATTTTCCTTGTACAATCCACTCGCATATAATATCTCAATATATATATTAGATATATTTAGACATATATATATATATATATATATATATATATATATATTACTGATATAATAATAGATATATGTAAATATATTAATAATTATTATTTATATGGAGTACTGAACTGTGAATGCAGATTAGAAGGACTTGTATTGACCTTTTATTGTTTTCACCATTTTTGAATCATCACAAGACTGTTATTATATATATTGTAATGAGCAGTCACAACTTATCAAGTTGTGACTGTTCAAAACAATGCATCATTACAAGGTTCGATGACCATTGGTTTGACAGCCTTTAATCACATACACCGATAGTTATCGGTTTAGTACAATAGTTGCTAATGCATAATGGAACGGTTTTAGCATTATACCAATAGTTATCGGTTTGGTAAGATGGAAGATAATTAAACCGATACACTATCGGTTATATATTTATTATTTGCCATAACAAAACTGATATAATCGTATTTGTTATTTATCATTAAACATTAATATATATGTATATATTATTGTATATTTATATATAAATTATCTCAAATAATGATAATATTATTTCAATGATATTTATTTAGTTTAGACTGATATCAATTGGTATGACATATGAGATTTATTTGTCAACTAAAATATTTACATTGTATATGCATATTGATATATACAATAATATCATTATTATTATATATATCAATATGTATATATAATGTAGAATAATATTATCTCATCTCAATTTAATGATTTTTATTTATATTCTCATAATAATATGATCATTTTATCTAATCAAAACTATAAACATCAACAAAAAGAAACCAAATTATATAAAAATATGCAGGAACATCAAGCAAAACTAAGTGAGTTCATCAATATGGTGCAAAGTATAGAAGACGAGATTATATGCAAGATAAGTGAGCGCCGACATCAGAAGGGACTTTCAATCAAATCAAATATGGCTCAAAATTCATATAGTTTGATGGTCAATTCTAGTACAATTCCAAATTGTCTCACAACAGATGCTACTGGAATAGGTATTCCTCTAATCTCCAGAAAATCAAAATCAAATCTAGAAGCTGGAGCCTCTAATGAATTGCAAGTCTGGGTAGATTCAGCCATGGCCAATAATCCCAACATTGCCTATAATGAGGGTAGTCAAATTGTGTCATGTAGTGGCTTCAAGAAAATGATTAATCTTTTAACTTCTCATATAGAGGGTTCCTATCCTGACACTAGACCTATTGAAGATCAAAAAATATCTGAAAAGATTAGGCAAAAGGAAGATAACACTAAAAAACACAGCTTGAGGGATTGGGATGAAGAGGTTCAATTTAGTGTTGTGTATAATGATTCAGAACACCGGGCTATTATTTGCCGATCTTGCGATAAAAAAGACATGTGTATCCTAAAGAGGTATAGGGTCTATTATATGTGAAATTAGAAATGAGGACAGGGTATGTGTGAATGGAGGATAGGGTATCACAGAAATACCTTATTTTAGATTGTGAAAGCTTATAATTTTATAAAGATATATGAACAAAATATAATATTCTTCCCACCCTCTTGCTTATGGTCGCAACATATTGAGTATTTTAATACTTCCAGAATGCACTAGTGGGTTCTGTTTTCATTCTTGGAAGTCCTTTCTATTCTTGCATAGCCCAATGTCTTAGTCTTAGAGCTGGTAGGACTTTTGGGCCAATCAAAATATCTTCCCCTTAGTCACTTTGTATTCTTCCTTTCCCCCCCTCAAGCAATTGTCACCCTATTTTTACTGATATAAATGGATGTTAGATGATACTATTCAATCTGGCAATATGTGATTATTTACATGTTTAACTGGTTTTTTTTAGGTCCTCTTTTGCAAATGCATATTGACTGATTGATAGTACTGCTGGTGAAAGAATAATATAGTCGAATGCAAATATTTAAAAATTAAAAACCATTATAATTGAAAGTATGATGTATTTTTTTCTTCACGACCTACAAGTGTTTGTTTTGCAAGCTATTAATAGAATGTACTCAATGCAGACACATAGACTTGTTTGTATTACTCATACAGAAATTTCAAAGCTTTATTGCTAAACTAGACAGATATTTATCAGTCAAATGCCACGAGCAATACTAACCCATCTGAAAACATCATTTTATAATACTTTTTTGTTTAGTTTTCAATGTCCTTATAAAAAATTGGTTGTTATGTACTCAGTTATTTCAATCAAAATACTTTTACTCTTTCCCAATAAGTTGATGTCAGTATAAGATTTTAGTATGATATTTCTTTACGAAAACATTGAAAAATGTTATCTTGAATCAAGATAGTAAAAAGTATTTCACCTCTGCATTTTGTTATATTTTTCATTTCAAATTTGATAACTTTTAAATGCATTTTCTAGTTCTACTAATATTTTATTTGGGTTTTATTTGAAATGGTTATCTAGTCTCTAGAAGGCATTAATACATATTTTTAAAATTTCAAACACATTTTGTTCGAATATTTTGTTTGGGTTTTCTTCAAAGAAGTTTTCCAGTCCCTAAAATGCAAATATATGAATTATGATATATAAAAATAACTTATACATTGGTACAAACTTGAATAACTGTTTCCAATTTTCTCTATGACCTTAATAGTTGTACTACTACAATAACAAGCTTGGGTATCTACAGTCTCAGATTACTTTACAAATACATCTCTTTTCCAAATTAAAAGTTACTTGCAATATCTCCTTTATTTCAAGACAAAAGCCTAATTCTCCCACAAAGTTCGCATGCAAGCTAGGGTAGTACTAGCATCACTGATCATGATTAAAGCAGAGATAAGCGCAAGGAATCAAGGAAATCAATATACATTTGAGAACTAAAATTAATCATATGATGAAAACCATGGGTAACCCCATTGTAAACAACAGTTTACTAATACATAACAACAAACAGAAAACCCACATCCAGTTAAACTTGCTTGTGAATAATGACATTAGATTTTTATAATCTATTAGGCTGATATTTTTCTCTATATAGTGGATCAAAATGCTTTATTGTGATGTACTATAACCATTTATTTGAAACAAAATATTAGCACTTTATCCATTGATTGGGAATGAATGATTCTAGGGCAGAGTGGCTATAGGTTTGAGTCACCACGTGAATAAAGAGAACATGATGGATAGAATACATATAACCCTAGTATTTTACTCACCAAATTTTTATTGCTCTCCTTGCAGAGATTGCAGAAGGGAAAATTGGTCAAATCCCCTTTGAAGGCTGTGTTGATGGAAGTCCCGAAAAAAGCAGTCATTTTTTAAGGGTTTCTTATGATGTGCAAGCCTATTATCTAACTAAAGGAACACAAAAATAAAGTTATTATCTAACAAATCATTACACGATTCATTCATTTCAACTGTAGCCTGCAGCCTCCACATTGGAGATCAACATTTCCTACTGATTTATGCTATTTTATTTTATTTTATTTCATTATGCAGGGACTTCTGCAGTGTTGCAACTTTTGTTTGTTAAGTATTATCTTGTTTGTCTTCTTGATAATTTTGGGAGTGGATATAAATACACCTACCAAGAGGATCCTGCAGAGCTAGTTTGTCTACCTCTAGCTCATAAAAAAAATGCATCCTCCTGAAGAACTATGTAAAAACAAAAAATAAAAATAATTCAGAGCTTTCTTTGTTTAATTGGGAAAAGAAGAAAAAGGAAAAGGTATAAATAAACATACCAAGGTGGAAACTTCTTCTTTTGTCCTCTGGGAGAGTGGCTATCCACTCCTTATCAATAATAACAACAATATCTGCACCCCTAGTGATTTGTGAGAATGTATTGTGCAGTGATTTGTAAAGAATTTATGATAAAACAAAAGAAACTAAATTGTTTGGTGTTTCTATTTATTATGTGTATATACCTCATGTTTGAATCCCTGGTAACCCTATAAACTGTTCTCCCTAAAAAATTGACTACAACGGTTGTTTTCCCTATTTCACCTTTGTAAATGATGTCATAGCTTCCTTTGTAAAAAAAGGTCTTTGGAAGAAGAGAAGCAGCCACAAATGAAAAGATTCAAAACCCAGTAGCTTCTCTCTATTAAAAGTAATGAATTTTTGAGTTGGTTAAATCGTGAAATTCTAGCTGGGTTAGAGGGGTTCATGAGATAAACAGAGGAATTGGGTGCCCACAAACATATATTAAACTCAACAGTTTCTAAGTCTCTCCTTGTAGAGATTGTGGGAGGGAAAACTTCTCAAATCCATTTTGCAGGCTAAGTCAATGGAAGTGGCTCTAAGAACATCAAGCCAGTCCCTTTTTCGGTTTTCCTCTAATGAGAAAGACAAACGAGCTTTGGAAAGAACCCAAATGAAGGATCAATCCATCCCTAAAATTTTATTCTGAAATCCTTGCTTTTCCTCTAAAAATTTATTTCCCCTCTTTCTCCCGCCTTCCTCCACCTCTTCCTCCCGCCTCTACCTCTTATCGCGCAAATGAAAATGAATGGATATTTTGTCTTAAGTTTTAAACTAAGACAATAAGAATAATTTCTATTTTGATTAATAATAATTAAAATAATAATATCAATATTTAAGATGAAATTTTAATTTCATCTTAAAAATTTGTCTTAAAATACCCCCTTATGTAGTAGTGAGCATTGAAGATACTAAACAAGATTTATGAGCAACAATAAGACATTGACATTGAAACTCAATCTATGAAGAAGGAAGACAGTGTCTTCATGAAAATAATCATAGATGTTTAGGAAATGATGAAACCAAATATGAATATTTTAATTTTTGAGTAGGTATTCAAAAAACCTGATGAAAATAATTCTTCTAAGTGGTTTAAGAAGTTCAAGCTTGCATGCAATTCAAATAGTTCCTTGAATTCAAATATGTTCGATTCCCCATACCCTGATTTACAAATATGACATGAGATGAGAAACCAATTCAAAATAGTAAACCATGATTGAAAATTTGTTTGATGAAAACATGCTCTCACAATAAAATGAATGAAATTGTGGAACCAAAAAGGAAAAACCCCTCAAACTATTTATTTAGTCATTTATTTGGTTAGTTTACCCGATGACCAAATTGGTCATTTATTAAGTCATTTTACCCGGTGACCAAATTGGTCATTTACTTAGTCATTTTAGTTGTGATTTTACCCAATGACCAAATTGGTCATTTATTTAGTCATTTATTTTCCAAATATGATCATTTTTGGTCATGTGACTAAAACTTTTTGTCACGTGACTAAAACTTTTAGTCACTTAGTCATTTATTTGCCAAATTCTACTAGTGCATGGATTTCTGATTTATCAATCTCACTGTATTTCTCATAGAATTTTCCTATCTGATCTATTCTTCCTTCATCAATAATCCTTTTTCTCAAAACTTGAAGACTAGGTCTGAAACCTACGTCGGGAGGTGCTTGAGCATTCTTTTTCTTACTTCTGCTTGCCCGCAAGGATGGGTGACTTGTGCCGGTTTCCCTCTTCCTCTTTGGCATGATTTTGTATTCTAAAGGTGATGTGGTATCCAGATCAATTGTCTCTTTGGGTGTAGGAGGGATATCTTTAGATTTACTCTCCTTTTCCTTTGTTTCAGGTCATTCTTCTCAATCTTTATTTTCTTTAATTTAGGATCATCTTTCTTAGCTTCCACTGTGGATGCGCTCTCAATCTCCAATGCTATCTTTTGTTCTCTTTCTTTATTTAGGTCTTCATGTGTTACACTATGAATTATGAGTATCTCATATGTAATCTTAGAGGCTTTCCTCTTAGTTGTTGCGTTGTTCAGAACTGCATCAACTTCCCTTGTCTTTTCTTCATAAGTACCCCACCTAGGTTCATTAGGGTCCTTAGGTGCTGATAGCAATACTTGTGCATATGCTTCCAAAATTGGTTCCTCTACCTCATAACCAAGTGGATGGATCCACTTTGTTCTAGGCTCTATGGGTTCCATGCATGTTATGTAAGTTTCTACCATAAAGAAAATGTTGTCTTTGTATTTCTCAAAAATACTTTTTGGTATTTTGTACCTCATTTTTATTTTGATCCTAGATTTCTTCAATTCTAGATCCATGTAATCCTTCAAAGTTCTCTCAGTAGATGCCTGAAGAGATATTTGAGGCATTGTAGGTATACTTTTGTCTAAGTACAAATCTGAAACCTTTCCAATTATATGGAAGTACATGTAAATGATTAAAGACCCAAACCTGAATATTTTGGTCTTATCATGCTTGATGGCTTTAATTTTATCAATCAATTGTGCATGTAATATCTCACACAAATTAAACTCTCCATTTTCCTTAACAATTCTGATTGCTGCAAGAATAGTGGCTATGGACACACTATTCACCTTGTTGGTCTGCTAAAACCTGTAGCCTAGTATCATAGACATCAATTAATGTCTTTCTCTTCAATAGGCTCAATTGTCATACCGTGTCTATCACTTCTAGACTTTCATGCTTGCTCAAGTAATTTACTTACATCCTTTCCTACTGGAATAATGGAGCCTTTCTTAGAAAGGTCTTCCATCTCATGAATAAGATCTCCTATGATTCTTACTGGGACTTCACCTATCCAAAATAGGTCATCATGGATTCTACTTAACAAGATCTTGATCCACTCGGATTCATAGAACTCATATGCCATAGCATACTCAACAATGGGATGGTCTTCCAGATGTGCGAACTCATCTCACAATGTTCTATCTGGTTTCATCATGGACTCAAGGTGTGACCTTATCCTATCAAGTCCAAATGGTTCCTTCTTACAATATATGTACGCACGAATGTCTTCAACATGCATTACACCCATAGGGGTTCTTGAAAATGCACCTTATAGATCATCTAGGGTTGAATTAAAAGGGTGCCTCTTAAAAATGTATCTCTTTCTCTTAGAAACATCAAAGACAACTAGTGTAGCCATGACTTACTTGGTTTAATGCTCATAATAGGATTCCAAAGACTTCTAAATCGTCATGTTGGACTAGGGCTTCGTAACTGATCAATCACACTTCTTCATTGGTAAACCAAGCTCCAACACTTTAGAATCCAACTACTATGGCTTCTGTGGTTTCCAATCGCTCAAACTTGAATGCAATGAATGATCTGTAAGTTTTCGTAGACTATAAAGTGAAATTTCTACCATTAATGCTTGCCATGTAAACCAGAATTCGACTGAGAATTTCCAACTTCCATCCTATAATCGATCAAGCAGTGCGCTTTTGCACATAGCATCAAATAGTCTCCAAAATGTTAAATCCAAAGGCGCATACTCTGAGGGTGAGTATACCAGCCACACAGGGGTCTAGAGCTAAATTAGCTCCCCCTATGACCCTGAGGGTCATTCATCTAGATGTAAAGGGCGCGTCTATTGTAGATGCATCCAATACATACTCATCAACCTTATCCTTCTTTTCCTTTGTCCAAATCAAGCTCGCATCTTCTGAATCTTTCACAAACTTGACTTCTCCTTCTTCATTCAATATTGAAACTTCTAACTTTTTAGGGATTTCCTGACTTTGTGTTCTTGATCTATGAAACTTTGAGATGTGTCCAGCCTTGTTACAAGAGTGACAAATAACTGGAGGCCTTAAATTCCTCGATGCACTGATATGGGTTACCATTTTACACTGTCTAGCTAAGTGACCATTATAATTACATATCTAACATGTAATACTCTGAGAACTTCTTGCATTTGGTTGATTTTGATTTCTCAGATTTTGTTGAGTCTTGTTCTTCTGACTTGTTCTACAATTCATAGCTCTATGACCAAATTTATTGCATGAATAACAGTAACCATTGAAAGGTCTTACCTCTTTACAATTCCTTGCTATATGTCCATGCTTGTTACATGCATAACAAGTTTGGTCTAATGGATTGCGCTCATCCTTAGATAATTCAACATTGGCTTTAGTTTGATTTCTAGTCTCCTTAGCATTTGTAGTGTCTTCTGGTGCTTTCATCCTTGCTCACATGTCATCAATATGATTTTGTTCTTCATTGAATCCAACACCGGTGGTATCTCCTTTGAGCTTCCTTGCATATAATTGTGACTCTATCAAATCAGAACTGGTGTGTAATTTCTCTTGATGTGATTCTTTACCTCTTTCAACTCAGATTCCAACTTTTCTTTGTTGTTTCTTAGCTCCAAGATTTCCATATTTGCTTGTCTCAATTATTCATTCAGTTGAAGGTTCTCTTTGATCTATTCATCATAAACTTCTTGATTGTTAGTTAGCTTTTCATCTAACTCTTCAATCTAATCTTTCAGAGATGTGTTCTCTTCATTCAGCTTCTTAACGATTTTCCCTAAATCACTTTTTGAACAATCTTTCAAATCTTTCCTTATCTTTTTGATGAAAACTTGTGCACCACTGATTTTCAATTTTAGTTCTTCAACTTCTTTCTCAAATCTATCAAGGTCTTCAAGAGCTGCCATAAGATTCTTCTTTAGATTCTTTTCTTCTTTTGAACCCATTGATCTCCTCAAGTGGTTAAACTTCTCTTCAAAGGACCAAAGCTTTAATACCAATTGTTAGGAATGGGAACACTGAAATGGGGGAGGGGGGGTTGAATCAATGTTCACTATATCTTTATATTTTCTTAACTCTTGAATCTTAATTTGATTGCTTAAGTACAGATATGAACATCAAAGTAAACAAGATAAACAATCACAACACATATCACCAATATGGTTATGAGGAAACTCAATTAGGTAAAAAACCTGGTGGGAATTGACACCCACTAAGAACTGCACTAGTGTTTTATGATCCTTGTTAGAAGATCTGTAACCCTGTTACGAGTTGTTCTTTACAATGCTTTTAGTATAGTGACTTGGTAAAAGACCAGACCCTGTTAGGAGTCTTTTAAAATAACCCTCTTAGGGGTGGGGACACACTTTCCTAGAGCACACTGCTCAAGTGGTGAAGGCTACAACCTTGTGATCTCAGATACACACTATATCTGTTGGATGAACTATTGTTGTGACACTTCTTGTCTAATCAGTTCCTTTTGTGTGTTGATCCTTTAGCTCCTTGTAAAGCTCTAACTCATTATATCTTCACTTCACATGTCTCTGCTCTGCTTATCTTATCTCTATATCCATTCGTATGTTTTATTACAAAGGCGCATCTTATATTTATATGCGCTAATAAAGCAATTAAATAGGTCGGCCTATAACCAATTACATACAACACTTCCAAGTGAATTGGCTTAAGTTTGTTTACAAAAAAAGATGTTTACATGTCTACAACCTAATTACAATAGGCACATAGCCTTTAGAAAACATTATTATAACCGCTAATCAAAATAGTAACAGCCAGCTGCATACTCTGTTCTATTCTGGCGTTCACTGTCTGTACCACTTCAACTGACTGTATCTTCGTGATACTATCTCATATGATCATGCTCTCTTAGACTTAGCATGAATACACACTTACCATCTTAACTTCAAGGGTGCATACCATAACTCATTCATACACACGTGTGCAGATGCTCTGATCTACTGGTGCTCTACTAACTGTCCAGTCTTCTATACTTAGCCATAGTCTAACCTTATGATAATGTGCACTGAATCCAAAACTCTATATGACTTTTTTGCCTTAATGAAAACACTATATCTAGTCATATACAATAGTATAGTCAACTTTCCAACAAATAGAATTTTCATTGAAGTGTGGTGATCATTTGATGTGTCTTAATGCTTGCTTGGTTACATAATTTTCTCAATTAGATTAAGTTTAATAGATAAAGTATTATGAATGTTTTGGAGAATATGATGATGCTTTGATGAGTTCTCATGGTTCATATTTTTTATGTTTTAGTGATTCTAAATCTTTGTGTAAAGTTATCTTGAACCCCCTATCCATGTGCTTAAATTCAATCATTTGTACAAATCTTTTCAAAAGATTGCACCAGTCCATGTGTAGTTGTCGCTTGACTTGGCAAAGAGGGACTTGGTAATTAAGGAACTTGTCCATCAACATACTTTCTTTGGCTATAATTACCCTTAGGAGTAGATTAGGATCTCTGAAAACTAAACCCCTTTCATTTCTGCATATCTGGTGAAAACCCCCCAAAAATAGTACTTAATCTAAAATCTTTTGATAGTACCCATATTCATCATGACATAAAGGATTGAAAAAATGTAAGGCCCCTTGTGAGCATCAGAAAATCACATGAACACCGAGCTTATCCACAAGTCGAGGAACCTTGGAAGTTACCATATGATCTTCTTGCAATCTTAGCATACGCGATACTTTTTTCAAGAGAGGATAAGATATCTCGATATTTTTTTCTACTATTTGGTGAGTCATAAAAGACACATCAACAAGACCTCATGCAATCTCCTAACTTTTATTTCTCCAAAAAAGTCCATCTACCTTTTTTATGCCTTTAAGTAGATATTTGAGTCCATTGCTTTTCTATGACTTACAAATCCCTACTAGGGAGTTGTTTTCTAGTCATTGCAAATTATTGAAATGGAAGAGCGCTAATCTATTAAATAACTTGAAAGGAAAGAAAAATTCATTAAATTCTTTTTCTTTTCATATGTCTATATCCTTTGCCACTTTTTGCATAACTTAGAATTTCTCCAATATGTAGTGCTCATTATCCTTTTATGTAAGAAAAAAAAACATATATCTACATCCTTTGCTAACTTAATATGTTGCCTTTCCTAAAACTTTGAATTTTTTTAAAAATTTGTAAGGAAAGTTTTTAAAAAAAAAATAGAATCAATGATGCATTACATAAACTAAGAAACCCAATATAACTACATTTATTAAAAAATCTAAAATTATAAACCAATAGGGTAAATATTTCACCTAGATTCCATACTCGACAAATAATATCACTGCATACTTGAGTTACACTTTCTTCCTTCTTTTCAATGTCCCCATTCCTGTAACTACACACATGTCTTTACAAAAAGAAACATGTCATCATTATCATTAAACATAAAATACATTATCATAGATATAACCTTTATTAATATCTTATTAAAGTGATTTATCATTGAGGAGAAGTGAATTAATTTCATTTTAAACTTAAAGACAAATGCTAAGGGGGTCAGACCTAAGTATCAGGGCTTATCACTAATGGCCTTGCCTACGTTCAAGTTTAGAGACTTCATAGTTTGAATCTTTAATCTTGAAGTATATTATATTGGTTCACAAAAGAAATGGTGCAAAAAGAAAGATGATTATATTAATATATGTTTTATAAAATACATAAGTGGGTATGCAATCCTTTCTAGGGTAAAATCCCTATATAGTTTCACCATCGGCTGCCACTCACTTGGTGAAACAAAGATGAAGGCCTAGATTTAAATAATAGGTTGACACTGATATTAAAACTCAAAATGATGGAATAGCCCATTTCATAGTAAAATCACTACTATTCAATAATAATAATATTTATTTTGGTAAAGCATCAACTCATATATAATCTTATGTCATACTTAGTAAAAAAATCTGATATTCTAAGTGTTGAGAAAAGTCATAAGTAACTCTAGCCTTAAGAGGGTACATATTTCAATATTTAAGGCCAAAATGTTGAATTGCCTAAGATCTCATCAAAAAATAGTAAATCTTATTAAATTTATCAATAAATAACAAATCAAATTAATAATTCTAAGGACTCCACTAATATGGAGGTTAATGAACATAACTTGTCTCATCTTTAATATCCTTACCCAAGAAATAATAAATCCTACAACTTAAATAACAAATTGTCCCTATACACTCGTTCCTTACTTCTATATTGTTTCTCAATAAATAGAAGCTATGAAAATCATACAATAATTTTTAGAATAATGTTTTCCTAATCAACTGAGGTGGGGGGGGGTGAATCAGTTTAAGGAATAGATCTTGCTAGGAGTCCAACCTTGTTAAAGGAAATTAATCTATTAGGGGTGTACAATACATCAACCTGATCAAGAGATTTGAGAGTTAAAGCTACCCTCAGGTTCTCCAAACCTCACAACTTCAAGTCCGTGATAATTTCATTCTAAAACTACTTCCAATCTTCAATTACTGTCAAAGAAAGCTCCAACTTGTGCCCAAGTGCACAACTATTTTTCTCAAGATAGTAACTAATGTAATATTAAGATTGCATTCACCTCTTCACTTTTCATGTGCAGTTCCACACTTATTTTCCAAGGATTTCAATCCTTATATACAAATTACAACAATTAAATCAGGGTTGGCCTTCATAGGATAAATCCTATTTAAAAAATACAAATGGACCCATGCGAAGATGCACACAGAACCTCTTAAAATGTTACAACATAATAATTACATCAATTAATCATTCAGACCCATAGATTAAGCTTGCACATCACATTACTTGAAACATATTCCAAGTTGGCCTCCAAATAGGTCTTCACCAAACACACGCCATAGATGATGTCACATGTATAATCACAACTCTATATGATCACAATAATCTCTCTAGCCAGTTTTCAACACAAACCTGTGTTCGTGCATTATACCTTAAACAACCATGAGTGCTATCCATAAAGTTCTGCAATCATCTTTGTGAAAAACATAGTTTATGTCTCCTAGAAAAATGTTACCAGTCAACCAGTCATAGTTTTGTTTGATCAACTCATAAGCATGTGTGATCATCGATGGTGACCCAAGACATCATGAAGAGTCTTCCTCTAAGTTCATAAGTACTACCTCTCTGTATGGTGTCTGTAAAATTCTCTGCAACTTGTCTCTAAGCTTCTAATCAAACAATCATTAACATATGATTCCATCAATGATAAACTATGTCATGAATGCAATACACAACCACTATAGCTTCCCTCCAACATTACTAGGATATTCCCCCATAGGAATACCATCAACATTCATGCTAAAAATCTCCCCCTTTGGAATTGATTGCAACATAGATGAAAACATCTAAGTTCCATAAATACCAAACATGCCTATACTATATCAACATCTTTTAAAATCCTCTTCATCAATCATCAAATCCCTAAAAGGATGATCCTATATGTTAGGAATAACAACCCACAATACAACTGAGAGGGTGGGTGAATCAGTTGTATGGAAGATTATTAAACTTTAAAATTTAAGTAGCAGCAATATCAGATCCAATGAACACAATGAATGCCAACACAATAACACAATATTTTGGTCTCAAGGAAACCCTGTTAAATGTAAAAACCTAGTGGGAATTAGCACCCAAAAATGATGTACTGAGAGTATAATATCCTTGTTAAAAGATTTAGCCTTGTTAGGAGCTTATTGAAACATTACAGTACATAGTCCTTGTTAGAGGACATACCATGTTAGGAGTCAAGAACAAAGGGAGGGCTCACTGGCCAAGGCTTACTGCCCAAAGAAGGTTAAATCCACCTTCAGAACTCATTGTTCACAACACAAGTGTATATGAAGAAATACACAATCTTTTTGAACTATTTGGAAGCCACTGCCTTTGATTGATTAGTTCCAATGAAGTCCACCAATAAAACTCTTCTCTACATACCTCTCAAATACTTAAATGTATCCTTAGGTAGAGGTTTTGTTAAAATATCTTCTATTTTCTACTTTGTTATCACATATTCTAACTTCACTTCTTTCTCTTCTACTTTATCTCTCAAGAAATGATACTTTATTGCTATATGTTTTGTATTTGAATGCATAACATGATTCATTGACATATTTACTATGCTGGTATTGTCACAATGAATAGTAACTAAATCTTTAAGATATACTCCAATGTCTTTCAACATCTGCTTCATCAATATGATCTGTGTACAATTGATTGTTGCTACAACATATTTTAATTTTGTTGTAAACTAAGCAATGCAGTCCTACTTCTTGTTAAGCCAAGAAACAACCTTTTACCAAGGAAGGATGATCCTCCACTGGTACTTTTTCTTTCATCTACATTCCCTTACCAATAGCATCAGTGAACGCATGAAATTTAAAGTCCTGTGATCTATCATACCATAGATCAAACTCAACTATGCCCTTTAGATATATGAATATCCTTTTTACTACCATAAGATGAGGTTCGTTGGGATCTAATTGAAATATTCTAACAATTCAAATAACATTAGCAATATTAGGTCTAGTATGTGTTAGATATTGAATACCTCCTTGAACATTGATCTATACCTTGTCTGAGGTAAATTCTTTGCTTCATCTTCTAAAGATAACTAAGTCCCAATTACCATAAGGGTTTCAACAAGTTTACTGTCATCCATGCCATACTTTTTCAGTAGTTCTTTAAGATATTTTGTCTAAGATATGAATTCATCTCTTCTTTAATTTGACTAATCTACAATCCAAAGAATAATTTCATCTCCCCAATCATAGACATTTTTAATTCACTTTTCATCTCAACTAAAAACTTGTTACTCATTTCATCATTTCCTCAAAAGATAATATCATCAACAAAAGCTTCAATAATTAAAATACCTTATTCATGATTCTTAGGTATAAATTGTTGTCAACAATTCCTTTCTTAAATCCGAAATGAATTAGATACTTATTCAATCTTGCATACTGAGTTATTGGTGCTTATTTTAACCCATACAAAGCCTTCTTCAATCTGCAAACTAGATCTTTGTTCCCTAATAAAGGATATCTTTCTAATTGTTCAATGTATACTTCCTCTTCCAAGTCTCTATCCATCAAGAAAATATGATTTCACATCCATCTGATATACTTTGAAATCCTTATAAGAAGCATAAGCTAAGAATAATCTAACTTCCTCAATTCTAGAAACATGTGCAAAGGTTTCTTCAAAATCAATTCTTTCTTGTTGTGAATATCCTTTGCATACCAATCTTGTTTTGTTTCTAACAACAATGCCTTCTTCATTCATCTTGTTTCTATATACCCACTTGGTGCCAAACACATTTTTGTCTTTATGCCTTGGAACCAATTTTGAAGTGTTGTTCTTTTGAATCTTCTCTAGTTCTTCCTTCATGGATTTGATCCATGATTCATCTTTGCATGCTTCATCTACGGACTGTGGTTCTTCTTGTGAGATTAAGAAAATCACATTTGTAGATTGTGACCTTTATTCTCTATTTTTTAATCTTCTTTTAGTTCCCTTGTTGTTGTCACCAATGATCTGATCCTTAGGATGATTTATTAGAACATATTTGGGTGTTGTTCCCTCAACTCCACACTTATTCCATTGTCAATTTCCAAAACATTATGAGATGCTTCATTCCTTTCATTCTTACTTTTTGTTGTCTACACATTGTCCTGATTTGTATTCATATTTTCAAAAGAAATCTCATAGGGGTTAAAGCCACAGTATTTTTCTCTAAGTTGAAACTTTTCATCTACTCGCACATTATCACTTTCAATCAGCTTTCTAGTTTTCATATTGTAGCATCTATAGGATTTACTTCTAGTATAGTAGCCAAGGAATAAGCCTTCATCACTTCTAGCATTAAATTTTCCTATACAATTTCATCTTTCTTAATGCAGCATTTACTTCCAAAAATTATGAAATAACTAACAGTAGGTATCTTACCATACCATAGATCAAATGGTGTCTTGTATGTACCTTCTCTGATTTGTACTCTATTCATTACATATACTTTTGTATTGACTTCTTCTCTCCAATGCATATGTAGGACCTTTCCATCTATCAACATGGTTCTTGCAGCATCAAGAACTATTCTTTTTTTTCTTTCAGTAACTCTATTTTATTGTGGTGTCCTAGGTGAAAAAGTTTGCCTCATAATACCATGCTCTTCGCAAAAGGTATTGAATTCATGTGAAGTGAATTATCCACCTCTGTTAGAGATCTCAAACACTTTATCTTCAAGCCTATCTCATTCTCAACTTTTTCCTTATAAAACTTGAAAGTTTCAAAAGCTTCTGATTTTTCTATGAGAAATCCAACCCACATCATTCTAGAGTAATCATTAGTGAATATGATAAAATAACTATCTTCTAAGTATGACCTGGTCTATGTAGGTCCACAAAGATCTTAATAAATCAGTTCAAACTTTCCATTTGCTGAGTATCCTTTTCTTGCAAAACTTCCTCTTGTCTTCTTTCCCAAAACACACTATGTACTTGTAGTGTTAGCCGGTTTCACAATCTTAAATAGATCTATGATAGCATTATTTATAGATGATTTTACCATGTTATCAAAGTTGATATGACAAAACCTTCTATGCCATAACCAATTGTCATCAAGCTTTGCAACAAAACAACAAACCTCAATAGAGTTTAGCTAAAATATATTACCACTGGTCTTAGTACTAGATGTAATCAATTCTCCATTAGCTCCTCTAATAGAGCAATGACCATCCTTGAATTCTAAATGATAACCCTCATCCACAAGCTATCCAACACTCAACAAGTTATGTTTTAAGCCATCCACAAATAGTACATCATCAGTGTTAGTTTTTTCAATCCAAATTAATTGATCCTCTACCAACAATCATTCTAGGAGAATTTTCACCAAATCTTACAACACCACCATAGAATTTATTTAACTAAATGAATCTATCTTTATCACCAATCATATGATGTGAACATCCACTATCAATTATTTAATCAGTTTTCCTATCAACATGAGAAACTAAGGCTTTTTCTTCATAGATAGGATCATCTTCTTTGATTTCATTAAAACCTAATACATCATCTAGATCTTCAAATCCATTAGTAGAATAATAGCATTCCTTATCATTCTTGTATTTTCCATATTTAGGCCTATGCTTAGGTATTCTAGTTGGACATCTAGATGAAAAATGACCAACCTTATTGCAATTAAAACATATCAAAGGTAATTTTCCTTCAAACTTACCTTTACCTTTCATTTCTCTCCTGGCAATCATGGCCATGATCTTCTCATCCACTTTATTGTCTAGCCTCTGAATCTCTTTTCATTCTTCAATAGATTCTCCAAGATCTTCGTTGTGCTTGTTTACGTCACTAGATCCGGCTTCAACACATCTAGCTCTATGAACAGTTGCTTTAAATGTTGTCTCCACCTTAGGTAGTGTATCCTTTAGCTCTATGGTCTCAAGGGTAGTTAGCTTAGCCACTAATATTTCTCTAGTGAGATCTTTGAATTGTGGTATGATCTCCTCCAAAGCCAAAACTTTGGGTTTATAGGAAGGAGACATAGATCTCAAAATATTTTCTATGACTTCATCTTCCATATAAGTGCCTCCATTTTTTTTTATTCTAATGACACATTTAAATACTCTCTGAACATACATCCTTATTGTTTCATCACCCTTCATAGAGTGTACTTAGTCCTTTCTAGATCTAACTTGCCTTTGTTAGATCTCTAACCTCTATGAATTCACCATTAGATAGTGCATTAACTAAGGCTTCCTTTGCAAAAACATTTCATACAAACCTTTTCCTTTCTTCTTCAGTAGTAGTAAGTGTTTCAAGGTCTTCTTCCTTCATGATAGGCACATATTTCTAGGTAATGAGCCAATATTCCAATCCCATACATGTAGTAGATGAATCTTCATCTTCTCCTTCCATGTGTCATAATTTTATGCATCAAACTTAGGACTCTCTTTTCTGAATAAGGCCATTCAGATCTTTACCTCAAGCTGTTAGGCTTCCTAACTGAGGACCAAAATCTCTAATACCAATTGTTAGAATAATGTTGTCCTAATCAACTAAGAGTGGGGGGTGAATCATTTGATGCCAATATAGAATACTTTAAACTTCAACTTCAAACTTATTTCTGAACACAAAATATTGGACTAAAAAGTAAATACACCAATAAAACACATACATATAAATAGGTCAAGATTTATTCTTGACCAAATCCCTATTAAGGGAAAAACCCCAGAGGGGATAGTACCCACAAATATCTGCACTATAGGTATAATAACCCTGTTAAGAGTTCTGACCCTATTAGGAGCCGAGTATTACAATAGGCAAGTCTTGATTAAAGGAAAGACCTTGCTAGGAGCCTTTTACAATGTGATCCCAATTAAGGAATTGACCCTACTAGGAGTCCATCCATGTTAAAGGAAATTACCCTATTAGGGGTGTACAATAAATCAACGTGATCAAGAGACTTTAGAGTTAAAGCCATGCTTAGGTTCTCTGAACCTTGCAACTTCAAGTCCGAGATAATTGTGTTTTGAAACTGCTTCCGGTCTTCAACTACTGCCAAGAAAGCTCCAGCTTGTACCTAAGTGCACAACTACTGTTCTCAAGATAGTAACTAATGCATCATAAAGCTCGCATTCACCTCTGCACTTTGCATGTGTAGTTCCACACTTATTTTCCAAGGATTTCAATCCTTATATACAAATTACAACAATTAAATCTAGGCCGGACTTCATAGGATAAATCCTCTTTAAAAAATATAAATAGACCCATGCAAAGATGTACACGACACCTCTTTCAATGTTACAACATAATAATTACATCAATTAATCATCCAAATCAATAGATTAAGCTCGCACGTCACTTGAAACATGTTCCAAGTTGGCCTCCAAATAGGTCTTCGCCAATACACATGCCATAGCTAACGTCACATGTACAATTACAACTCCATATGATCGCAATAAGCTCTCCATCCAGTGTGCAACATGAACCTGTGTTCGCACATCATACCTTAAAAAACTATGAGTGCTATCCACAAAGTTCTATAATCATCTCTGTGAAAAACACAGTTTTTGTCTTCTGAAAAATTGTTACCAATAAACCAGTCATAACTTTGTCTGATCAACTCATAAGCATGTGCGATCATGGATGGTGACCCAAGACATCATGAAGAGTCTTCCTCTAAGTTTGCACGTGCTACCTCTATGTACTGTGTCCGTACAATTCTCTGCAACCTGTCTGCAAGCTTTTAATCAAACAGTCATTAACATTTGTTTCCATCAATGACAAACTCTATCATGAATGCAAGACACAACCACTATAGCATGTGTCCAACATTACTAGGATACTCCCCCATATGAATACCATCATCATTCATGCTAACAATAACATAGTTACTTGAACAACTTAGAAAGAATATATATCTTTCCAACAATAGATTCATGGATGGATGGAGTTAGTTCAATCAAGTGTATGATAATGAATATATGATATATCAAAGAGACCTTCAAAAATAAGGTTGATAAGTATATGATTAGATAGAAATATTGATGATCATTTCATAAAAGACATGTTCAAACACATAATTATTGACCTAATAAAAATATCATCTGTCCACACATAAAACAACAATAATCTATACCTATAAAAAAAATAAAATTATAAAAGTCTCTATAGCTAGTCTCATGTATAACTTGTACGTGTTTTCCTTGCCATTTCCTAACATATCGATACATAAATGCAAAGTTTAACATAGGCGACATACTACTATAAGCTATTATAACAATTTTGTCCATAAAAACTTATCTACATTTTCAATAAAGAGTTAAAACGGGTTAAAGAGCATCCAATATAAATATTTTCTTACCTTGTTAATAAAGCTCCTAAAGCCAATCCAACTACCGTTTTGTTTTTTACCAAAATCTACAATTGTAGGGCGTGGTCTCTTCCAAACAGAGAGGGCTAACTGAGATCATCCAAAAACTTCATTAGGCCTAATAATGCATGATGAGTATCCCTTTCTCTTATATTCATAAGAAGCATGATTTCCATAGGCACGACACACATTTATACTTCATCACGCAATCATGTTATTGAATCATCATCATCAGCAGTTGGCAGACTATTCGTAGCACTTCTCCACAACACAAGGCAATATAAATTTAACTCATTAAAATGTGAACATGCGGTTCGCTTTTATGCATTTTCACCTCTGCTCTACATGCATTCCATCTAATAAGATTTGTTTTCCAACGAATAGCAAGATGATAGTTCAATTGAAATAAACAAGAAGAAAACATGTTTTCTAAACTCATCTGGTCTATCTTTCAGCAACGCCCAATGCGATAGAGTAATGTTTCAGCAATGCATCTTCCCACTACAGTTTTATGTTCGCCACTCCAAACTGAAACGTTTCACTTTTTGCCTTCTTCCCCAACCTCTATACCTTCATGATCGAGAATGAAATATTCATACAGTTGTCAAGCACGAGTTGTGTACATCCACAGAACGCTGCCACAACCGCGCACAATGAGAAAACTGATAACGCTAGAGAGAGGGAGTTTAACGATGAATGGAATAGAAATGTGTGGTGATGATACGACCATCTATATGAAAGGGCATCGATAAGTGAAAAGAGCCAAACAAAGGCTTGATTTGCAACAATGCAACTATAACAGTAAACTAGAATTGATACAGGATCCATTGGATTTTGTGAATTCATTTATATTCAGAAATTTCTAAGGTTCACGATGATCCAGACAAGAGTACGAATTGGGAAAAGTGTCCATCATGCCCAATTTGAACAGTAATGATGTACAACCGTCTCGATATAATATGCTAGTGTTTGAAGATAGATTTTAAGTCTCCATCATAGGCCTGTGCACTAAGCTGACACTGACAATCCTCCATGCCAATTGAATATTACTAGACAACATTAAAATTGTGAAAAAATGTTTTCAACGAAGGAAATGTCAATGTAGGGACTCAGCGAGTACATCTCTCTGAGTTTGACGTATTTTACCAGTGTAATAGAATTTCATTTATATTTTGAATTTTCTGAGTTGATTTAATGTGACTAAAATATTACTATGGAATCATGTAATAATACAATGCAGAGGGAACAAGGTTCATCATACCTGGAGAATATCTATCAATATAGTCCCGAATTCGCTATGCAGTCTCCTAGTCACCTCCATCTTGGCGCAGGCAGTCCCTCTCCTCGGAATAGGGTGTGGAGTATAGTTTAATTCCTTGATCGCCATTAATCTACTCCATTTCACCGCTGAGCAAAACATAACAAGGTTTTGCACGACAAGCCGGAAGACCCTTTCTATAGTCGATTTTCTAGAAGTTCCTACCAAAACATTATGTTTTGATCCATCCTTTTTTCCTGAAGCCTCTATTCGCGTATCTTTATTATGCTCAAGAGGAATATGAGCGGTCACGACTCTTCATTGTGTAACTGTTACTTTTCTAAAAGTACCCTAATCATTGCATTACAGATCATTCTGTTCATGGTTAGAAACTGTTGAAGGTGGATTAACTTCACATCTTGCATAATGACTTTGGTTAAAGATGTTAACTGATCATTTATGATCCAAACATTATCTTCTAAGTGATTGGTTTATAATTAATGGCTAGCTTACTTGCACGAATCCAATGCTTCTAAGAATATTCGCTAATGCTTAACAAACTGTTAATGCGAGCAGTTGCGCGCTTGTGTACGTGCAATCATGAACTAATAGGTCATGAGATTTTCTTTCAAAATTATATTTGTTCAAATCTGTATAAAATTCATGATTGGTTTAAGGCATAATATTGATAGCAAATAAATGATAAATAAAATATAAAATAAGATTGAATCTTGTTAAAGAAAGACTATAAAATCTATGAACAATCTAGCATATAAATTTGAAAACAGAGTTAAGAAACAATCAAAATCAAATCTTATGTATTTATTACAATTTTGCAAACATAAAATATTTTTCACTCCCAAATTATTAGTAAATTGGAAGATAAGAATTCATTCCCAAATTATTACACAAAATAACATTCATTCCCAAATTATTAGTAAATTGGAAGATCAATGTCGTAAACCCTATGTATTTATTACAACTTGAGATATTCCCAAATTATACCTAAATTTGAAGGTAAGAATGGAAATAAGTAATATATGACACACTAGAGCAAGATATGTGTTAGTGCTTGTGTTTGTCTACATACAAAACATTCTCCTCTTTCCAATTCCATGAGATGATCAACCTTGTAGAAAGATGTTGTTTATCTTTCCTTAAATAGTGTGTCAAAAGATATAGCCAACACATAAAAATGTAGCTAGATATTGCCCAAATTTGGGATTTTTAAAAATTATAACTAGCTAGAATGTTAAAAATGAAATAAGACATTTATCTGTGCATGAGATATATATAAAGACCTTATGGGAGATACATATAAGCTATAGAAAGATGATATGATTCACCCAATACCCAAGTAAATGCATATGAAGATTTAACACTTCAAAAAACAAAACATAGCAAATGAGGTGCATACAAATTGCCAGATTCTATAGATTTCTATGTGAACTTTCATATCCACCACGTCTATCTAGTTTTGCGAAGTCAAAAATTGCCTACTTTGATATTTCTACTCTATATTACGCTCATTTTAATGTTCATTCCTGTGGAATGTTTTAGAATGCATTTATCCAATTTAGCAACCTTCAAAACTATTGTCAAGATACCATATAGACATAAGAATTCTCAGTACTTATTTCCAGTTATCTTCTAAACCTTTTGAAAAATTGTGCCCACCTAAATACATAAATCTCATAAATCTACAATGATAATATAGAACAAATAAAAATTTAAAAAATTATAATCGAAGTAACAAAATACTTGAAATGCTCACTAGATTTGACCAAATAATAGCATATGGAGAGCCAATTTCTCATCAAACATGGAAATCGCATGGTTCGGTATCAAAATATTTCAAAGATCATTATTGTTTAATCTAAATTTCATCCAAAAAAGATATCAAAAATTAACATGAGAAAATAAACCCCCAAATGTTGCATCAATATTTAGGAAAAAGCGGGAAAAAATTACTTCATACAATTTATAAAAATAGGAGAAATGAAATAATGTTTGAAGAACACTACAACTGAGCTCTAAATGAGCATTATTATTGAACCACAAGTGAGCTTTGCAAAAAATAAGGGATAAGAATAGGGGAAGAAATAAGGCAATTTTCTATTTCTTATTTGAGAGTTCTTTTCTAATTTCAAATGAAAAAATAGGGGAGAAAAACCCAAAGTGTTTTCAATAGCTAAAAAAGAAAAATTGAGAGAGAGGGTTGACAACTATCTGACAAAAAAGTCATTTTTGGGAGAAAAGCTCCCACACAAAGCCTATCGGCTTAATTAATAACACAAAGAATAATCACTAATACTTTAGAGATAAAAATTCTATTAACATTAACTTGCGCTCTAATATAACATGGCAACAGATACCTCTGAGTTTAGGAATTAGAGACTAAAATATTATAATGAAAATATTACCTCCTTAGATAAAATACTTTCTAACTATTTTCCTTTTCTTTATTTACTTTAAAATAATTATTTATCTTAACGAAGTTAAGTTTCACCTTGAACATATATAGTTGGTATATAATACTAGACAACAATGTACATATCTATATGTATATAGGTGCATTTACCTTAACGCATATGAATACATACACACCTATATGTATACACACATATAATCACAATTTAATGAGCAATAAAGTATTTTATTTTATTTTTTACCAAAAAGATATGAATGAAAAATTCAATTCTAGCTTTCACTATCTAAGAAAAGGTTTATGTCTTTGGCTATCATAAGAAAAAAAAAGACTCAACTAATATTTTACTAAAAAAAGGATGGAGAATTCACTTACCAAAATAACCCCTTATCAAGTAGAGTTAGATAGGCACTACATAAATTCATAATGCAACAAAAGTGATCTAGATTTTCCTTGTTGTGCTAACAAAGAACACACTAAAAAGGTCCTAAAAACCCTATCTTCTTTATTCTCTCCCCTATTAAAATTCTCCCCCACATGGCTAACCACAAAAAGGATGCAACCTTCAGCAAGCAATTTCTATTCCAATGGAGCTCAGTCAAGCATTTCTCCATGGAAATAGCATCTTCAAATACTTTATAGCCTATTTTAATTGAAAAGTCACCCTTTTGAGAGCTACCCCAGATGATTTCTTTCAAGTCTCCTGTGAGTTCCGCCTTATGAGAGGATTGAATACCTCTTAAGATTGAAGCATTCTCTTCATCCAGATATAACTCCTCTACTAATTTCTACTTCCATCCTATCCTCCATCCCACTATTCATGACTCAAAAAAGTCTACAACACTTTTACCCCAACTATTCACAACAACCTATTTTAAAAATATAGGTACCAACTGTTCAATGATTTATTTTCCAGCTTAGGATTTTTCCCAAAATTTCATCATTTTTCAATCTCCAAGAAGCCATGAAATGTGCATAGTTATTATTGGCATACAAATAGAAAATAATTTCCAAAGAGAAGAGCCTCTTGAGGGTCTTGAAATGGTTAAGATTCTCTTTCTATCAACATTGTCCAGATATTTGACCTGTAAAAATTAAGCTCATTTTTTGTTTATAGTTTCTCGCCCATGGATTCATTCATTATATTCCCATTTTGGAAGGCAAATCCAGTTGCTCATTTGGGCTTGCATATCTTGTCCCATGCCCAAATTGGAAGTATGTCTTGATCTTAATTTTTGTTCTTAAAAAAGCTTATGCATTTTTTTTCAATCAATTTAATGACCTTGGAAGGAATTTCAAGTACATCATTGAGAAGATTTACATTTTTGAAATTATTTATTTTAACATGAGTATTTCTTTTGTCATAGTAAGGAACTTACACTTACAACCCTTCACCTTTCCAATAAAATTATCTACTAAACCATCCCATACATTTGGGTTACCTGATCCAAAAAACAAAGGGATGCCAAAGAAATTACCAAATAGTGAGCTTCCTTTGACATTCAAAATTCTCACAATCTCTCACCTTGATTCAATATTATTATTAAATAAAAAAATTCATATATCTTCAAATTTATCTTTTTTGTGATGCTTTGTTACAACTTTCAACGATAATCTTTATAATTATTTCTTCCTACAGAGTTTCCTCTCTCATTAACAAGGTGTCATATGCAAATTGAAGATGAGAAATAGGATCTACACCCCTTTCAAAGTGCTTGTAGTCCTATGCATAATAATTAGTATTCCCAAGTTCTTCCATAATGATAGAAAGGAATGGTGAGATTGGGTCCCCTTACCTCAATCCCATTAAAGTGACAAAAAAACCCTGAGGACTCCCAATCACTAGAATAGAAATTTTGGGAGAGAAAAAATAACTTTGGATTTGAGAAACGCATTGTGGATAGAACCTAAAATTCTCTAACACTTTTAACAAGAAAACTTTGTCCACTCTATCATTAAATTTCCTAATATCTAATTTTATAATAATTTTCTATGTCATGCCAAGTCTTATGGAATGGATCACCTCATAAGTAATAAAAATACCATCCACAATAGATCTATTTAAAGAAAAACTAATTTACTCTTTAGATATAACTGAAAATCCTAATTAATATGTTGGTTGCAACTTTGGAAATAAACTTATAAAATATGTTACAAACGGATATGTGCCTAAAGAGCTCAAAAGATTGAACCTCCTCTTTCTTTGGGATTAAATAAATCAAGGTATTATTAAAATTCTTCAAAAAATAAACATCTCTTTTGGATTCCGCATCTACCTCTTAGAGATCTATCTTTAAAAAATCCCAAAATCTCGAGAAAGAGATAGCTTGGAAGCCATATAATATTAGGGATTTGCCTCCTTCCAATGAAACTAAAACATTTTTAACCATGTTGAAATTCATTGGCTCTTAATACATTTTGTTTTCAGTATTAGGTATCAATTTGCGCCCAACTTTGAGAATAACTTCATTATCTTGTAAAGACTTGGAACCTTTCATTGGAAAATGAGATATTGAAAAGGAGACTACCTCTTTGTTTATGTGAAAATTTACCTATAACCAATTCTCGTTTGAGTTTTTAATAGAAGAGATCTTATTGATCAATTATCTTTCTTTCATTGAATTGTGGAAGAATTTTATTTTACAATGACCCTCTAACTAACTCTCCCTTGATTTTTACCTCCAATAGATTTCCTCTATATCAAGAATTTTAGAGTGTTGTGTATGGAGGTATTTTTCAGTTTGTAAATTTATTGGATCAATTAATGAGTGCTTCCAATTTTTGTTCTAAAATATTTTGCTCATCAAAAACATCTTTAAAAGTTCTATTCCATTCTTCTAGATTTGATTTAATGTATTTAAGCTCTTTAAAAAAACTAAAACTTTTGTTACCTTTCTATTATGGAGCACTTCTCCAATACTTTGTGACCAACACTCAGAATCCATCTTCTCAAAACCACATCTGTTTAAATTTAAAAGGGCATCTTAGGGGCACTAAATCCCTTTATAGTAGTATAGAGATACAAAAGTGATTAGAGCCTATTATAGGCAGAATGAGGATCTAAAAGCACAAGATGAAGGCATGCTCAAAAAATCTAAATTTCCTATAAACTTCTATAGGTAGAGAATAATTTACTCCATCAGATTCATGTATAGAGTCAATAATAAAAAAATGCTATAATAAAATGGGAAAAAAATATTTCTAATCTAAAGGATATATACAATGAACAATATTCTTCGTCCATATAGTGTTGACTTGTAAACAAGTCAATATTTTGAAAGAGGGGATGATATTGGAAAAAAGTAGCACAATAGACACAATTGACTAAAAGTCTATCACATTTTATTGCTAAGAGTTTTTATATTTTGAAACTAAAAATAAATAATCTAAAATAGGGATAGAATAGATGGGTCTCACACCATCCTCTAGATATATGTATAAAAATGATATATGTTATAGAATATATATGTATATGTAGTAATATGAATGATAATATATATTTTAAAATAGAAATAATACATCTATATTATGTATTGGAGATATAAGGATGAAATGAATGTATATGATTGATCTTGATAATAATAATATAGTATAATTTAATATATCTTATGTTATGTTATATTCTTTTATGTTAATTATTTAGAACTTTATTTGATTTACTTCTTACTCCCTTTGTATAACTGATTTTGGGGTATAAATATGACACACAAAAAGTATTGAGGCTCACAACTTTGGTCTATGTTCACCTATTTTTTCCCTAACAATAACCAAAACTTGATTCCATTAAAACTAAGAAGACCAATAAATAATAAATTCCATGATATTCCAAAGGAATCTATCCTAGCTTGAACTATAAAATAAAAAGGTTTTTTATTTTTTGAATGTGTAAAGGCTATTAATAAATAAATATTTAACTTATTGTCATTAATTTTTTTACTTGAATTGGTTGCCTCAAAAATATTTAAAAAACACATATTAATGTATTATCAAGTACAAATTAAATTTGTGAATAAGAAGCAATATCTATTGTTACTTTTTAGTCCTAATTATTCCAAATAAATCTGATCTACATAAACATGTTGTCAAGCCTTCAACCATAAGAAGGAAATGATACAATGAAAGAAGATCACCTTGTCTCAAACCCCTTCGATGGATGGTGGACATTTGCATTTGTAGGATCCTAATTCGAGTTGGGAATATTTTCAAGGCCCTATTCTGAACTCACAATTGTCGCTCGATTGGGGTATAGATGTTTCAGCAAAGTACGACCATGAGCCTGGTGAAATCTTGCCAGATGTTATGGAAGAATAATAAGGTTTTGTTATGTTTCAGAGTTTTGTGATCGTCTATGTGTTTCTTTTGGTTGTGAAGCCATGTACAAGTTTGTTGTTGTCACATAATAAGCTTGTAAAGTGCTATGAGTTGATATGTCAATATCATATATATATTGTATTATCCAACTATTTTAATTTCATGTTGGTTTTAGTCTCGAGGGATACATCTCATTTTTTGTACTTGGGCAAGGATTAAAATTTTTCTTCCTAGTTCTTCCTCTAAGGAGCCTCCTGAACTAGTTTTTTATATATAATAAATATATAAGTGCTCTATCACTTTTTCGTTAAAAAAGAAAAATTACAACTATGATATAAACTTTAAGCCTAACCATAATCTTGATCATAAATCCTAAATCTTGAACCTAACCCTAAACTCAATCCTAACCCTAAACATGACATAAACCTAAACTTGTATCCTAACCCTAATCATAATTGCAACCATTATATAAACCCTAAGCCTAATCGTAATTGTAATCCCCAATCCCAATCCTAACCCAAATAATAATACTAACCATGATGTATAAACCCTAACCTAAAATTAATCCTAATTATAATCCCAATCCTAAACCTTAAACTATAATCCTAATCCTAACACTAAACCCTAATCCTAATCAAAACCTTAACTTTAACCATGATATAAAACCCTAACCCTGACAATAATTCTAATCCTAAATATTAAACCCTAATCCTAATTCTAATCCTAATACAAATCCTAGCCCTAACCATATCATGTAATCCTAACCTGAACCCTAATAAAAATCCTAATCCTAACTATAATACTAACCATGATGTAAACCCTAACCCTAACTATAATATTAAGGCTAATTGTAAACCTAACGCTAATCTTGACCCCAATAAAAACCCTAACCCCAACCATAATACTAACCATGATGCCCATAGTCTAACCATAGTCCTTATGCTGACCCTAATCCTAACCCTAACCCTAACCCTAATGAAAATTTTAAGCCTAACAATATTGCTAAGCATTACTTAAACCCTAGTGCTAAACATAATTCTAACTGTAACCCTAATCCTAATCCTAATGAAAATCCTAGCACTAACCATAATATTAACCATGGTATAAACCCATACCCAACCATAATCCTAACCCTAAACCCTAAACATAATACTAAAAATAATGTAAACCCTAACCCAAATATTATCCTAATATAATATAATTATATATTAATTTATTTAATATGCTCTACTGCGTTCTGACTGCTTCTAGCTTATATATACTGATTATATATAAAATACCCCAAGAGATATCCTTCTCCAGGCGCCTATTTTCAACAAATTGTAAGGTGCAATAGATGCCACGAGAAGGATATCTCTTAGCGTATTTTATAGATAATAAGCACATATAAGCTAGTTAGCTAATACAAACTGAGATGATGAGTTGGCAAAAGCTTACAATCATATAAAATATTGATATTATGCTAATCATACAAGGCAATGGCTAAGTACCCTACAAAAATGCACCAAAGATAAAAAAAAAGAACGTCAAACTTTTTTTTTTCCACATTCCCAAAAAGACAGTGATTTTTTTGCAATTTTTTTATTGTTTTCAACCACAAAATATATAGATCATGAAGAATAGATGGTGAAAATTTCACAAAAATCTGTTGTGTTCTCCATTTTTTGAAAATTGATCAACTGTACATTTTGTAGAGAGCGTAGCCACATCCATTCTACAGCACCCTTACATTGTGAGTGGTAAAGTGATGAATATTTAATCCAATGTAGAAAAGACATTTTCTGCGTTTCTGTTCAAACGAATTAATAATTAAGATTTTGAAAAGGACGCCTCCATATATTAATAATTAATAATAAAAATGAGAGGTAACGTGCAATTGCCGAGTGAAGACAAGATTACAGTCAGATGATTAGTTGGTGAAAGATTACATTCACATCGAAAAAATTAAAATGTTATTTCATATGGATTAGGTATTAATAAAATAATAATGAACTTTCAGTCATCTCATTAATGCCAGCAATGACCAATGAGCAGCATATGTTGAACCGAGCAAAGTGAAAACATGAGTTATTGAAATATTATCCACTTGCATAACTCGGGAATGTTATCAGCACATGGGAAGGGCATTTTATTTTATTCAAACAAATCAATAATCTGATTTTGAAAGCGATGCCTGTATATAATAATAATAATCAGAAGTAACGTGCCCTAAACTGATTCACAGCAATTACCGAGAGTTGAGAAAATAAATTAATATTAATAATAATAATATTGAGAAGTAATCAGAATTTCTGTTTGCAGTCACCGGCAGACATGGGTAACATATTCCGGTGTTTCAGAAGGCTTTCTCGTTCTGCTGTCATGAGCTCTTGTCATGACGAAGGATCCAATTAATCTTAATACTTATGTTAAGGATGATGTAATTCCTTAAACATACGAATAAAAATTGTTAATCCAGAATAGGTAGTGTATGAATAAAAGAATAATAACAAGCTATGATCAACGGGCGCATATTTAATAGAGTCAAGTCTGACGATGAGCTGGCGAAAGCTTACAATCATATAATATATGGATATTATGTTAATTCTACAGTGGCCTTTCCTTGTCACTGGCACAAGTGATGAATTCTTAATCCCACATAGAAAGGACGTTTTCTAAATTTTTTTAAGCAAACGAATTAATAATTTTGATTTTGAGAAGGATGCGTCCATATAATAATAGTAATGATATTGAGAGGTAAGGTGCGATTGACGACCGAAGAGAAGATGTTTTCATCCATTTCGAAAAGTTCAGTTTCATGGGGACCATTGGCAACGCATTCCTTACCTGCTTCTACCGCAAGTGACGAGTATTCGCAATTACAACCCTGTTGACTTGAAATTGCTTTAAACAAGTAGTAGTTAGTGGCAGGGTCGAACACGTAAACCAAACCAATTATAATTTCAATTTGGTCTTTGTTCCCGTGCAGACGAAGATGGGATGCACTTCACCATTGTTAATGAAACTGTGACTAATACGTTTTAATTTTAAACTTGAATATGCAAATCCCACCCAATCCATTGAAAGGAGCAACACGAGGATTTATTCGACAGGATTAAACATCGCAAACACTAGAGTTGCGGGTGTAAATGGGTCAGCGTCAGATTTGTTGACGATTGGGACATGTTTTTTTGTCGTTTCTTGGGCGGGGGCGGCGGCGGGGGGCGTTTGAAGACATAGTTATCAATTTTAAATGAATTATATGAAGACTTACTAGAAATAGATAAAAGTTCAAAATATTAATTAACGACATAATATTTTAAATTTTAAACTAAGTATGATATTCAAAATAATTAACGACATAACATTTTAAGTTTTACACTAATTATGAAATGTAATTTTAATATTTAAATTTTCACACTAATTACATCATTTACAACATATTGAAACATTTAAATTATAAATTAAATATGATGTATAATATTAATAATTAAAATTTTATTTTATTTTTTATTGATAATTATTATCTATCTCTTAAATTGAATTCAATCATTTGTTTGTATGAATTAAATGGTTATTTATAAGAATTAAAGTATTAATTTAAAATAATAATAAATATTTTATAAATCAAAATAATGCTAAATATGATTAATTAATGAGTACATATTGAAGGGAGCAAAGTGATAATATGAGTTGGTCAAAGATTATAGAATATAGATATTATAGTAAATGTGTACAATAGAGTTGAGTTATCCACTTGCACAATCAGACACATAATAATAATAATAATAATAATAATTTGCTAATAGACGTTAGTATAGGCATTGCTAGCCATGAATTTTTTAGTCATCCAAAAATGTCTTTGGTGGCTGGTTTTCTCGGTGCTTGACGACATAAATTGTTGTTGGTATTGAGGAACACTAAGTAGGGGTGAATCGATGATCTTCAATTTTTAACCTCGTTAAGCCAATTCTTAAACCATAAATCACATGCAATAAAAGGTAAACTGAAGAAGCATAAAGCATAACTTCAAAACACCATAACAAAAGGATTTTTATTGTGGAAACCTGGTTAATAGAAAAGCCACAGTGGGGATTGAACCCACAAATAGAAATAATTTGCAGAAGCATTTAACACTATTAAAGGTTTACAAAAGGAATGGACATGGATTTAGGCACATTGCCTAGAGCTCACTACTCAATTACAAAAGGATTACTTCCTATATGGTGATTACAAAATCATAGAGCTGGTTGAACTAGTATGCGACATCTACAAATGCTAAAAAATTTCTAATTAGGTACACTATTATCATTTCATGCACTTCATGATATATCTCTTCTCTACTCTGATAGTGACCTTAAATCCTTATCTTCCCATACCTTTCGCATACATACCATACATACTACATACCAAAATGATCAAATATATTGATTTTATGTATCTGCTATAATGAATTCACTACCTAGAGGTTGGCCTCAAGAACATTTCATAAAATAATGAAACAGGTGTAGTTAGTTGACTAGATTTGAATGTAAAACATAATGTAGACCAAAAATAATTCATCACACACTATCTCTCATGTCACCTCAACATCCTCAACCTCAAAAACTAATCATCAATATTGATTTGATAGATCCACATAAGAATCTACTCTACCATGTTGTTATTCTTCACTGTTCTACCAGGAACTACCATACAAATCCTCATAACTTGAACACAAAATAAAATTAGACTTCACAAATCTAGAATGTGATAGATTATACCTTCATGAATCTTCTACTAGGTTTTTACCTTAAAATAGTTAACTAGGTGTACACACCAAATCATATATCAAAAAGTTTTAAGTTCTTTGTTTGCTGCCAGACTTAGCCAAATCCTCACTTTGACTTCATTTTGATCAAATAATGATATGAAAATATGTACAATGATGTTAGTTTCCACCAATGACAACATTTGAATCATCTGAGCAGTGTCTCTTGCCAACATTCTCCCCCTTTGACATTGATGACAAGACTTAGTGAAAAATGACTAAGTGTCAGAAATTATTGTCAAACACTAACTCCGTAAAATCCTAAATTTTGTGCTCCCACTCCACTGTATATACATTTTTCATTGCACTTCTCTCCCCCTTTAACATTAATGGAAAAGCTAGGGATCCACAAGCCAAAATTCTATATAAAATTTAGATGTGTGTGTGTGTGTGTGTGTGTGTGTGTGTGTGTGTGTGTGTGTGTGATATAAAAAAGGACTTTACAAAATTACATAAGCTTGAATATGTCTGCAAAAACATTCTTTAGTGAACACAAATCTTTCTCCCAACCCTTTTTGAGACTCTCCAAAATATGGATATGTCCACACAATACATAGGAAAGCATCTCAACTTTATAAAGATAAGAAAGATCACTTGTATTCATTGTTGCTTCTGCCTCCTTTAGTCAAAGGAGTGAAGTTGGATTGTTGTGGCAATAAGCTTAATGAAGAATGATGATGCAAAAATAGTACTTACATCCTTCGACTTTAGCTTTGGCGCTATTTGGGCAAAGGGGTTTTTAGTGAATTCTAGGAGTAAAGGAAAAAAGAGGACACATTAATTATTGGCATGAATGAGGAGGGACACAACATCTCTCAAGTAATTAAAGTAATATTATGAGGTAAGATTTGGGGCTATTTGGGAGTTAATGCAACATGAGGGATGCGGCTATATAGCCACAAAATTTTGGCAAGATGTGTCACAAATATTAATTGATGCATACAATACACTTGGAGAGAATGTACATCCCAGTTTGTTTGGAGGCTTCTATCAACATGTTAGATTTGTTGGGAGAGATCACAGACAAGAGCCTATTATAGATGCTTAATCTATGACATCCTTTTATTCTGCATGTAGTTAAGGAGGTTTTTGGGAAAGAATACATCTATACCCATCATAGGTATAGGGTGAATACCGACATCACAGGGATGTTCTTGGCTTTGGCACTCAAGCGTAGGATACCTAAGGGCAACACCAATAATTTGTGCCAAAGAGTCTTCAAACATAAGTGCCTGGGTGAGATTGATGCAGTGTTGGATAATTTGTATGGGGAGGAGAAGATTCAAGTGGCGGCGTAGTTCTATCTTGGAATAGAGAAAGGCTACTACAGTGAAGTAAGGAGATTCCCTCTCGTCTTCTCTATTGAATTGGAGAAGCTACATAACCATTCGGGGATCTTGGCTAGGAACTTAATATTCCTCCAGATGGTGGACTCCCTCCTTATTGGCTTCAAGCTTACCATGTGTGTGAAGGCCTTTCTCTCTAGATGGTGAAAATTTGGCACTGGAGGATCTGGGTTTCCTGACTTTTCCTAATTATGTGGAGGATTGATGTGGGGAGGATACAAGGGACATGGAAGATATTTCTCAATGAATGACACACAAGAGATGCAAAAGTGATTATGTGGTTAAGTCACGATTGGTGTATGCAAAATTTATAAAGGAAGATCTATCAAAAGGGATTTTCTTACCTGCCACAATGTCCTATTCAGGGACCTATCCCAAGAACAAGAGGAGTTAGAGGCTCTCTTATCCACTGGTAGAGGTGATGAAAGATTCCATGGGTTCCCTATTCCTTTCTTTCTTTTGTCTATGCTACTTGATTATTTCAAATTAACCAGCTTATTTATTTTTGTTAGGTTTTGCATAGGGTTAGTATAGAATATATATAGACCAACATATGTATAGGATGTCAATTATGTATACCGTAGATCTTTTTGGGTTGTGGGTTAAAATCAAAGGATTTTTGTTTTTTATTCCTTTACAATTTTTGGGTAGCAAAATGGTCTAGTTTTATAATGGTTCTCTGTTACAAGGGTCATATAGTAATTACAAGAAAATATTTATAATTAGTATTCTTTTAGATTTAATATAAAAGGAGTTGACCCTAACTAGCTAATGACTTATCTAAAAAAATACTAACCAATATATAAATTTTAACTATAATCCTAAAGTTATAATCGTAAACTTAAAACTAAAACTTTGTAATCCTATTCATAAATAAAACCATAAATTACACAAATATTTAAACCCTAACCATGAGAATAAACCTAATCTTATACCCTTATACTTATCATAACCCTACCCCTAATCAAAACCCTAATTCTATCCATAATACTAAAATCCTAACTATAATGATAATCCAAATCCTAAATCCTAAACCCTAATACTAATCCTAAACTAAACATTAAACCCTAACCCTAACCATAATTATAATATGAAACAAGTTCATAATATAAACCCTAAATCTAACCCTAATCGTAAATACTAAGCTAAACAAAACCCTAACATAACAATATAATTACAACTATGATATAAACCTTAAGTCTAACCATAATCATAATTTTAAACCTTAAACCTTGACCCTAATCATAGACCTAGCCCTAAACCTAACCATGGAATAAAGCTAAGCTCATATCCTAACCCTAATAAAAACCCTAACCCTAATCATAATTACAATCATGATATAAACCTTAAACCAAACTATAATTATATTCCCAAATCTTGATCCTAACCCAAATAATAATAGTAACCATGATGTATAAACCCTAACCTAAAAATAATCCTTATTAAAATCCCAATCCTAAAACCTAAATCCTAAACCATAATCCTAACCCTAAAATTAAATCCTAATCCTAATCAAAACCCTACTAATATAAACCCTATCCCTGATAATAATTATAATTCTAAATCTTAAACCCTAATTGTAATACAAACCCTAGCCATAACCATATCATAATTGTAATCTTAACCCTAACCCTAATGATTACTCTAATCATAATCCTAACCCTAACCTTGACCTTAATAAAAATGCTAACCCCAACCATAATAAATTTAATCCTATATCCTTACGCTAATCATAACCCTAACACTAATCAAAACACTAATTCTATCCATAATACTAATCATGATGTAAACCATAAATGTAATGATAATCCTAATCCTAAACCCTAATACTAATCCTAGTCCAAACATTAAACCCTAACCATAATTATAATATATAATAAGATCATAAACCAAGCCCTAAATCCAACCTTAACCCTAAACACGAACCCAGATAAAAACCCTAACCCTAATCTTAATAATAATTACAACTATGATATAAACCTTAAGCATAACCATAATCTTGATCCTAAACCCTAACCCTAACCCTAAACCCAATCCTAACCCTAACTATAACACAAAAATAAATGTATATCCTAACCCTAATCATAATTACAACCATGTGATAAACCTTAACCCTAACCATAATTTTGTAATCCCCAATCCTAATCCTAACCCAAATAATAATACTAACCATGATGTACAAACCCTAACCTAAGAATAATCTTAATTATAATCATAATTCTAAACCCTAAACTATAATCCTAACCCTAAGACTAAACCCTTATCGAAATCAAAACCTTAACTTTAGCCATGATATAAAGCCTAAACTTGACAATAATTCTCATCCTAAATGTTAAACCCTAATCCTAATTCTAACCCTAATACAAACCCTAGCCCTAACTATATCATAATTGTATTCCTAACCATAATACTACCATGATGTAAACCCTAACCCTAACAATTACTCTAATCATAATCATAATCGTAACCTTGACCCTAATGAAAACCCTAACCCCAACCATAATAAACCTAATTATATACCCTTACACTTATCATAACATTAGCCCTAATCAAAACCCTAATTCTATCCATAATACTAACCATGATGTAAACCCTAAATATAATGATAATCATATTCCTAAACTCTAATAATAATCCTAGCCCAAACATTAAACCCTAACCATTATTATAATATATAATAAGATCATAAACCAAATCCTAAATCCAACCCTAACCCTAACATAAACCCAAATAAAAATCCTCACCCTAACCCTAACGATAATTACAGCTATAATATAAACCATAAGCATAACCATAATCTTGATATTAAACCCTAAACCTTGACCCTAACCCTAACCATGGCATAAACCTAAACTCGTATCCTAAGCCTAATCATAATTGCAACCATGATATAAACCTTAAGCCTAACCATGTAATTATAATGCCTGATCGTAACCCAAATAATAATTTACTAATCATGATGTACAAACCCTAACCTAAAAAAAATCCTAATAATAATGCCAACCCTAAACCCTAAACTATAATCCTAATCAAAACCTTAACTTTAACCATGATATAAACCCTAACCTTGCTAATAATTCTAATCCTAAATCTTAAACCCTAATCCTAATACAAACCCTAGCTCGGGCAATATCATAATTGTAATCCTAACCCATCCTTTGTACAATGCCCTTACATTGTGACTGGTACAAGTGATGAATATTTAATCCAATGTTTCAGACATTTTCTGCTTTCTTCAAATGAATTAATAATTAAGATTTTGAAAAGGATGCCTCCATATATTAATAATTAATAATAAAAATGAGAGGTAACGTGCAATTGCCGAGCAAAGACAAGATTACAGTCAGATGATTAGTTGGTGAAAGATTACATTCACATTGACAAAATTAAAATGCTATTTCATATGGATTAGGTATTAATAAAATAGTAATGAACTTTCAATCATCTCAATAATGCCAGCAATGACCAATGAGCACCATATGTTGAACCGAGCAAAGTGAGAACATGACTTATTGAAATATTATCCACTTGCATAACTCGGGAATATTTTCAGAACATGGGAAGGGCATTTTATTTTATTCAAACAAATCAATAATTCTAATTTTGAAAGCTATTCTTGTATATAATAATAATAATAATAATCAGAAGTAACATGCCCTAAACTGATTCACAGCAATTGCCGAGAGTTTAGAAAAATAATTAATTAATAATAATAATAATAATATTGAGAAGTAATCAGAATTTCAGTTTGCAGTCACCGGGAGACATGGGTAACATATTCCGGTGTTTCAGAAGGCTTTCTCGTTCTGCTGTCATGAGCTCTTCCCATGACGAAGGATCCAATTAATCTTAATACTTATGTTAAGGATGATGTAATTCCTTAAAGACAGTGAATAAAAATTGTTATTGCTATGATCAACGGGCGCATATTTAATAGAGTCAAGTCTGACAATGAGTTGGCGAAAGCTTACAATCATATAATATATGGATATTATGTTAATTCTACAGTGGCCTTTCTTTGTCACTGGCACAAGTGATGAATTTTTAATCCCACATAGAAAGGACATTTTTTTAATTTTTTTATAGCAAACTAATTAATAATTCTGATTTTGAGAAGGATGCGTCCATATAATAATAGCAATGATATTGAGAGGTAAGGTGCAATTGCCGACCGAAGAGAAGATGTTTTCATCAATTTCAAAAAGTTCAGTTTCATGGGGACCATCGGCAACGCTTTCCTTACCTGCTTCTACTGCAAGTGACGAGCATTCACATTACAACCGTGTTGACTGGAAATTGCTTTGAACAAGTAGTAGTTACTGGCAGGGTCGAACACGTAAAACCAAACCAAATATAATTAAACTTTGGTCTTTGTTTCTGTGTAGAGGAAGATGGGATGCACTTCACCATTGTTAATGAAACTGTGACTAATACGTTTTAATTTTAAACTTGAATATGCAAATCCCACCCAATCCATTGAAAGGAGCAACACGAGGATTTATTCGACAGGATTAAACATCGCAAACACTAGAGTTGCGGGTGTAAATGGGTCAGCCTCAGATTTGTTGACGTTTGGGACATGATTTTTTTTTTTTTTTTTTTTTTTTTTTGGGGGGGGGGGGGGGGTTTAAGATAGGGTTATCAATTTAAAATTATATGAAGACTTACTAGAAATAGATAATAGTTAAATTTTCACACTATTGACATCATTTACAACATATTAAAACATTTAAATTATAAATTAAATATGAGGTATAATTTTAATAATTAAATTTTTTATTTTATTCTTTATTGATAATTATTATCTAACTCTTAAATTGAATTCAATCATTTATTTATTTGATTGACTTTCATTCAATTAATTTAAATATTTATGTGAAGGATGTTACATGAATAAAAAACTAAATGATTATTTTATAAGAATTAAAGTATTAATAAAATAATTATTATTATTTTAAAAATCTAAATAATGCTAAATATGATTAATTAATGAGTACATGTTGAAGGGAGAAAAGTGATAAGATGAGTTGGTCAAAGATTATAGAATATAGATATTATAGTAAATGTACAATAGAAAGACATAATAATAATAATAACAAGTGACACGTAGTGGCTAGTACTTGCCTTTTAATTAAAAGTAATCAAGTGTAATTAGAATGTGAAATATATAATTAAAATTTTAATAAATGAATCATATTTTATAAAATATAATTCTTTTTTTTTGTTAAAACAAGCTCTACCTAGGGGACAATACCCATTATATTGCAAAAATAAAGAAATACAAAGGGAGATGGAGATGCAACTCCATATTAGAACAAATAGCAAGGATCAATGATACAGATACATGATCTGGTTGTCAATAGACATCAGCCTAACACCTACTTCCTCGGGAAAGAGATTCTCATTTGCTTGCAGTAGAGTCTCAAATTTGGCCATATCATATTCTTTCAAGTTATGCCTGCCTTATAGGTTGACCAAGCCTTCTGCATAAGCTTTTTCTTGCCTTCTGCCCGAAGACAGAAATGTCCTAGCAAACATCCATTTGTCAGCTTGGTCTCAATACCATCTAATGTTGTGACCACATCTAAGTACATGTTATCTGCCACCATCATGTGCACCATACCAACTGCGGGCAACATATTTCCAAAGACTTGTATGATAGGTTGGAAGAGATCTGCTATCAACCTCCCATCATGAATATGCCCTCCCGACCAATACTCTACCCCAAAATAACCACCATGGTCGCCTGCTCATGCTCGTTAGCCAGTTTGAATATCCTCTATAACTATGCCTTTGACAATTCCACCAGTGCCTCCACTTTGTGGCAATGGCAACTAATACCCAAATGAATCACCATAGTCTCTCTGTTGTGGATAGGTTCCACGAAGACCATTTATGGATAAGAATTTGTCCCTCTACTGACAACTCTTTGCTCAAAATGGCTCTTCAAATCTAAATGTCTGGTGCGAAGGGTCACTGCGGACTAGAATCTAAGTAACCACAAGAGCCATGTGATGAGTACTCTCACAGCAAGTGCACTGACTAACATCCCATCCCCCTCCGTTAGTGTCATCAAAATGCCAAAAGCTATCCTACTCTGTCCCTCGGGAGAGAATCTAGATCTGCAGAAATGATGTCTTGTAATCCACGCAACATCGGATCATCCTAACCAATCTCTAAGTCAGACTCTTTATCGATCCCCAAATTTTCCAAGTGATCTGCCACTCTGTTGCCTTCATAGAACACATGTTGAATATGGAAGTTGCCCATATTTTTTAAAAGCTCATCGATCTTGGGAAGCCAACTAGCCAACCTCCAATTATGAAATTCAGATTTCAAAATACCATTGACTATAACTTGGGAGTCTCCTTCTATAATGAGTTTGTCTATACTGTTAAAGACACACCAGCTAAGCTCGATCTCCAAAGCAGAAATCTCAGCCACATTATTAGTGGTGACTCCTACACTCCTTGCTATAGGTCGCACCACTTCTCCCTTTGCATTCCTAACTAAAGCTCCTAGGCCACTCCTACTCAGATTGCCTCTACTAGCTCCATCGAAATTCAACTTCTTCCATCCGATCGGTGGAGCCTACCAAATAGCATGTTTCCTTTCAGCCTTCTTTTCATTGAGTTTATGGTCCCCAGGTTGCTTGAACATCCATAGCTTCTCCATATCATAGTCCCATTTTGACTAAAATTTATAATTCATCCCAAGAATCCTGTTGTTTACTACTTCCTCTATGGAAAATTAATCTTTTCCTTGAGCATACTAACCTCCAAAGCTTCTTCCTTGAATATCCTTCTGTTGTGTTCTTTCCAAACATGCCAAACCACCAAAGAAGGGCACACTATCCAAAGTAATCCCCATTTTGAGTGTCTTCTGTCAGTAGGCCATGAAGATAGGAAATCTTTGAGCATAGAATTTTTGATAGCATACCAATGTAGCCTGCCTAGAAACCAATCCCAACATTCACAAGCAATTAGGCACCAAAATAACAAATGATCTATCATATCCTCTCCCTATTTGCACATGATACACCATTTAGGGCCAAAGATCCCAATTGTCTTTAATCTACTACCTCTCAGAATCTGACCATGTAGAGAAATCCATAGGAAGGCCCTTGCCTTTGGTAATGGCCATTTACCCCAGCAAAGGTGTTAGGAATGGGAACACTGAGAGGGGGGGGGGGGGGTGAATCAGTGCTCACTATATTTAATCTTAAATTACTTTACTCTTGAAACTTAACTTGAATGCTTAAGTACTGAATTGAACATCAACATAAACAAGATACATAAACACAACACATAACACCAATATGGTTATGGGGAAACCCAAATAGGTAAAAATCCCAGTGGGAATTGACACCCACTAAGAATTGCACTAGTGTCTTGTGATCCTTGTTAGAAGATCTGCAACCCTGTTAGGAGTTGTTCTTTACAATACTTTTAGTACAATGACCTAGTCAAGGGTTGGACCCTGTTAGGAGTCTTTTACAATAACCTTTTTAGGGGTGGGGACACACTGTCCTAGAGCTCACTACTCAAGTGGTGAAGGCTACAACCTTCTGATCTCAGATACACACTATATCTTTTGGATGAACTGGTGTTGTGACACTTCTTGTCAGATCAGTTCCTTTGATGCATTGATGCTTTGACCTCTTGCAAAGCTCTAATACATCCTTACTACTCTTCGCACACTTCTTCTCTACTTATCTTATCTCTATTTCAACTTCCATATTTTATTACAAAGGCACATCTACTATTTATATGCACTACCAAAACAATTAGCTAGGTCGGTCTATAACAGATTACATACAATGCTTCCAAGTGAATTGGCTCAAGCATTTTTACAAAAAAACATAATTACATGTCTACAACTTAATTACAATAGGCACATAGCCTTTACAAAACAATAATATCATCGCTAATCAAATTACCAATAGTTGGTTGCATACTCTGTTCTATTCTGGCATTCACTATTTGTGCTACTTCAACTGTCTGTATCTTCACCATACTGTATCTTCTGATCATGCGCTCTTAGACTTAGCATGAATACACTCTTACCAACTTATCTTCTAGGGCACATATCATAACTCTATCGTATGCACGTGCGCTGATGCTCTGATCTACTAGTGCTCTATTAACTATCCAGTCTTCTATACTTAACCAAATTCTGATCTTCTGATAATGTGTGTTGACTCCAAAACATTATATGACTTTGTTTCCATAATGACAGCACTATATCTGGTCATATACAACAGTATAGTCAACTTTCCAACAATCTCCCCCTTTGTCATTAATGGCAACAAAGGATATGGAAAAGTTATTAACTGTACCCTTATACAATTTTTTTTTAATATACTCTAACTTATATCTCCCTTATACTCTTTACTATGCATCTTCTTTACATATATATATATAAGACTCCATATTCTATAAAATACTCCCCCTTTGACATTAATGACAAAGGTGCTCCAAAAATGTATCGACAAGTACTTACAAAGTTAGGACATCCGGATATGCTATTTGCAAATTTTGGATCTCTTGTTTCTAGAATGCTATCAGTGCATTGACAATCTGTAGATGGGCCCATAAGGCATATTGTAGCTTCTCCTTCTTCTCCAAGTCTTTACTATGACCTTTATCATATGTCACCATAGTGGCATCGATCTCCTTGATGTTCTGATTTAGTATATCTAGAGAGGGCGCAAGAGCATTCCTGAGTTGTGTCTGCCTTGCCCTTATCTTAGAAATCTCTTTCTCTTCCTTTTCTATCTTGTTTATCTACCCCTAGTATACATTATTGCACATGTTCACATCAGTGGAGGGGTCTTCTACTAATTTCCTTACTTTGTCAATCATTGCTTCTGCTTCTTGGATTCTCTTGTAGTGATCAGCAGTTAGCTTATCTTGATTCATACAATCTGCAATAATCTTCCTTCCCTTTGCAGCAAACTCCTTCAAAGATGCTTGACCAACCTTTAATGAACTTAGGTCAAGTGAAAAGTTAGTAACCAGTTCACTCAATCTCTTTTTCATGTATTTTTCTTCTACTACTTGAGATGCAGATTCTTTCAAGCTAGAGAAGTTAGTCTTGAAGGCTGTAAGGATGGTGCTAACATCATCAACTGTATGGACCTTAGACACTTTCTTGTCTGAAGGTAATAGGTTGTTCAAAATGTTGAATGATTCAAAAAATGAAGGGTTCCTCATTACCTATTTCTCTTTTACTTTTTCCATAGCTAAGACACTGATCTTGATCAGGTCTTCTTCTCCCCAATAGTCCAAACTAGTGGTGTTTGGTGTCAAACTTGACAACAATGATGTTGAGGACCTAATAGAGTGATAGCAGTGATATCCATCACTTCTTGTTTTATCTTCATAGGTATTTCAATAGATGGCTCATCTGTTGGTTCACTTCCTTTTACCTCTTCTTCTCCTTCCTCCTCTTCTACCTTTTCTTCCTCTTTTTTTGTCTCTTTTCCAGTCTCCTTCTCTTCTTCTTCGCCTATTAGATCTTCTATTAGTACTTCTTCTTGTAGCTTGGGTGAATTGTCACTGCATAGAGTTTCAACCTCTTGTGTGCTCACAAAGGCTTCCTCAAACTTATCCAAGTTAGTGTCTGTGGCTGCCATTGCAATCTCAACATTATCAATAAATATTGTATCATCTTTTTGTGTCTCTATCATGAACACAGACTTTTCTGCCTCTGCATGTGTTACAACTGTAGACGCTGAGTCCTAGGGACCTGTCACTAGTACATTTGTGGTCTCTGCCACCTTTTCTTCCTTGGAGGGAACTTGCGTTGTGGGCACAGTAGGTGGATACATATGCCTATTCAGGAAAACTTTCTCAAAAGCTTTGGCTGCCAACTCAAAGTTCTTATCCATTATGTGTAGTGTTCTCAACATTGTTCTTAAGTGCAGCTTCACCATATCTAACAATAGTGTTTTCTCTTCTAAGGAACACACCGGTAGGCTTTCATCTAGAGTCTTTTCCCTTATTCTAATATCTTCTTCAATAGCTTGTTTCTTCAAAGATTCCATGATATTCTAAACACTATCTAGGATGACTATCTTAAGTTCCAATATTGTCTTCTTGAACTTAATCATATGTTTTATGATCATGCCATGAATCTCTAATTTGTCAATTTCACTGGACTTCTCATAACACTTCCCTATCTAATCTAATCTACCTTCATCAACAATCCTTGTTCTCAAAACTTGAAGACTAGGTCTGAAACCTACCTTTGAAGGTGCTTGAGCATTTTTCTTACTTCTGGTTGCCCGTGAGGATGGGTGACTTGTGTTGGTTTCCTTCTTCATCTTGGCCATTGGCTTATACTCAGGAGGTGATGTAAGATCAATTGTTTCCTTGGGCGCAGGAGGGATAACATCTATTTTTCCATGTTTGTCCTTTGGATCATCTGTCTTTTCAATCTTGATCTTCTTCAACTTAGGATCATCTTCCTTAGCTTCTATTGTAGATGTGCTCTCAATCTCCAAAGCAATCTTTTCTTCTCTTGCTTTGTCAAGATCTGCCTGTGTTACTCCATGAATCCTGGGTATCTCAGAAGTAATCTTTGATGCTTTCCTTTTTGTTGTTGCACTATTAAGAAATGCATCAACTTCTCTTGTCTTCTCTTCATAAGTCCCCCATCTAGGTTCATTAGGGTCCTTAGGCACTGATAGTAGCACTTGTGCATAGGCTTCCAAGATTGGTTCCTCAACTTCATACCCAAGTGGATGGATCCACTTTGTTCTTGGCTCAACTGCTTCCATACAAGTTATATCAGTTTCTACCACAAAGCAAATGTTGTCCTTGTAATTCTCTACAATACTCTTTGGTATCTTGTACCTCATCTGCATTTTGACCCTGAATGTCTTTAATTCTAGCGTTATGTAATCCTTCAATGTGCTCTCAGTAGATGCCTTGAGAGATATTTGAGGCATTGTAGACATACTCTTGTCTAAGTACAAATCTGAGACCTTTCCAACTATATGGAGGTACATGTAGATAATCAAAGACACAAACCTGAATATTTTGGTCTTATCATACTTGATGGCTCTAATATTATCTATCAATTGTGCACGCAAGATTTCGCACAGATTGAACTCACCATTTTCTCTGACAAGTCTTATTGCTGCAAGAATAGTGGTCGCGGACACACTATTCACCCTGTTGGTGTGCTGAAACCGATAACCTAATATCATGGACATCAATTTGATGTCTTTCTCCTCTATAGGCTCAATTGTCATTTTGCGCCTATCACTTCTTGACTTACATGCATGTTCTACTAGTTTTCTCACATCCTTGCCTGCTGGAAGAACGACGCCATTCTTAGAGAGGCATGTCATCTCATGAATGAGATCTCTTGTGATTCTTACTGGGACTTCACCTATCCAAAATAGGTCATCATGAATTATGCTTAACAAGATCTTGATCCACTCCAATTCATAGAATTCATATGTCATAGCATACTCAACAATGGGATGGTCTTCTAGATGTGTGAACTCATCTAGGAAGGTTTTGTCTGGCTTTATCATAGATTCAATGGCACCTACGATCTAAGTCAACTTATGTCATGCTAATAACCCCCCTCTAGGAACTAACTAGGTAGAAGACCTTTATTAGGTATAAAACATTATTTGCGCCAAAACCCTACCTTAAGTACAACTAAGGGAGGAGCAAAAAATAAGGCAAATATGAAGTATATGGGTCCCGATAACAAAGTTTGATGAGCTTCGTGCAAGAGGAAATCTATTGTGTAGAAGTTAGCAATAGTATTGGATATTTTGGAGCATCATTAGGAAATGAAAGGATTGATTTAATGGATTATTAAGAAAGCGTATTTTCATTTTACATTTTTTTACTATTTTCTACTAGGGGTGAAAGCATCACCAACTACATATGTTAAAAGAACTATGTCAATGAAAAATGTATCGTCAACCATAGATAAATTATCACAAATATGGTGAAAACATAATCTCATTAATGAATAAGCGGTGAGTTAATCACATTTAGGAAAATAAATGGAATGTGATGGGTTTGACCAATTGATTTTATCTTTTAAGCATTATGAAGCATGTTTAGGTGTCACTATAGTCCTAAGTGATTTGTAATAAATAGTTGCATAACATATACAATGTTTGTCTCTCTTCCTACCCTCTCTATAGTCTTTGTTTATAGGTTTTGACACTAGAAAACTTGGGTTTAGAATTGTAGAGTACATCATTTTAGAGTTTGAATGAGAAATAACATGATGACTAGCTTACAAATGTTGAATACTTAAAAAAATGTACTTTGATGATGAATATTGGCTTGAAGGTCATCTTCCTCACTCTTACTAGATTTCTTCCCCTTTTACTATTTATTAGGTGTAATATTTGTGTTTTCTACCTTTGTATATTAATTTAATTATATTTATCACCACTATTCTTGTGTTTCTATGATCTTAACATACCATAAACTATGTTACATGACTATTAGTGTTAATTTTTGATAGTTTAGATTATTTTAAAAATCTTAAAGAAGATATTTTAGCAAGAAATTTATATAAAAACATCACACGTTAGAATATTCTAATGGAAAAGCATACCAAATTTTAAAAAATAGATCACAACACTAATCAACTAAAATTTCATTTCTTTAAAAACTAATTTTAAAAAAAATTAATTGAAAAGTTTAAACTAAAATCTCATATTCTGAAATATAAAGAAATACTAAACAGCTGGCACGAGGCAAATGCATAGTTACAGATGTGACCATCATATCCTATATAGGATCCCATTTACGATTGAAACATTATGATTTCTACCACATTTATAGCTGGAAACTCCTCTTAGCCATGTGCTTTCTCGTCTTAGTATGCCTTTTTCCCTGACCGTCGTCGTCTTCTGGATAACAAGTCATAAAGAACGCCAAGGAAGTATGACTTTTAAGAAAAAGATTGGAAAATTTGTGACAGGAAGAAAGCATCTTGAATATGAGATAAAGCTTTTTACATTCTAAATTTTTGAGGCTTAATGGTGTTTGTAATAAAGAATTTTGAATTTCACACAAAATCATTTTCTATGTCGATAGAGCTTGTGATATCAAATTTAAGATTGCGTATATTGTGTATTATTTTTTTATTATAGAAAAAATATTTAGTAAAATTTAATCATAATAAAAAATTTATTTGTATAGACTGTTAAATGTATAGATATTAGATAGTAGGTTGGGTTAGTATTTTGAAAATTTGTGAATTTTTTTCTATTTGAATAGTCTTTGTGTTCTTACGTGTTCTATTAGTTAAAATATCATATGACAAATCCTGTATTTAAAGTTAAATTTTGGATGCCTTGCTATTTTTTAACTTCCTTTAGAAGATAATTTTTAATAAGACTCCTATGCTTTGTTTGTGCACACATGCATTAATGTGTTCAACCCTCATATACATGAATATGTATACTTGCATAAGCCCCTTTAGTGCAACCTTTAGTCTTTGTTGACATTGTATTATCTCATCATTTTTAAGCCTCGTCAATTTGTCTCATAGTTGGTGTTTAGTTGCTTTTCCTGGTAGTTGTGCTTAGGTGGTCATTGAAGCTTTGGTTACAAGGCCATATTCCTTTTTCATAGATGCATTGATGGCATCACTTATCCTTCCATGTATCAACATAGTTACGTATTCTTTGTATATGCTATATAGAATGACCTAGATACTAAAATGTGACTAGGATGGACCATATCAAATAAACAACGAAATGTGCATTCTTTGTACATCCAAAGTCACGTATAATTATTTTTTTTTATTGAACTTCTTTTATGAGTCTTATGCTAGCTTTCTCAAATCATATCTCAAATTTGAATTATTATTGATGATATGTCGATTTCATTTTCCTACACTTAAGCCTTGCCTTCACGTTATCTCTGGGGGGGTTACCCTTTCCAAAAAAGCAAGGTAGCACAAGTTCTCATATTTTGCCACTTGGTGGGTACTCTGACACAGTCAAGACTGGAGAAATCCCCAAAGGAGATGTCCAATCTTGCAGAAAGAGTCAACACAATGGAAACAATAAAATACAAAAAGATGTGACACCACAACAGATTTATTATCAGGAAACATCCAATCACATCAAATATGTCGGGTTGTAAGGCCTTCCTAGTTACAACCATATACAATGAAAACAAGACTTAGATCATTAACTTGATCTGTCAAACCCCACAACTATCCTCTCTTAGGTATGCTACCCTCAACACTCCCAAGAGCTCCCCTATTACAATTGCAAATCCTAAATTTATACCTACTAGCTACCATAGGTCGACATTCGAGATATTACATATCCCAAGACAAATATAATAGACCGAGTTGGCCTAGATCCCAAATAAATTACAACATTTAATAAATTTATCAAGCATGATCTAATCACCAAGTCGAACACACAAATGTCTGTGTGTGTGAAAATTGTACCTAGCTATGGACACAACACTTTAGTAAAACATTAGAAGTTAGCAAATTAAAAAAATCTATAAATAAATGAAACTAAGCTAACTAGGCAATTTACTACCTTCTAGTAGGTGCGAGTATGGTATTCTTAGATTAGACTGAGATCAATGACAATGAAACACCTAAATGAAGGATTTAAAATGATGAAAGTAATGAAATATGAATGCAAATTAATCTATTTTTTTAGATTTTTGATGCAATAAAATGAAAAACTGTATGAATCTAATCTAGAATGAATTGAAATGATATGCAAGTAATCTAACAATGCTATGAAGATGAATGCAAAAGTATGTAAAAGCTATGAAAAACTATGAAATGATCTCACAAAATTGCTTGTCTCAAAAGCTTTGTTCTTCAGTTGTAAATTCGCCAGAGTAATTGTGCAAATTAGAGAGATATAATTTCACCAGAGTAAGTATGCAAATTCAAGGGATATCTTTGTGAAGAGCTGAGCCTTGTTTTTATAGAAATCTAGGGCTTGAGGATGCATTGAGAAAAGCCATAAATCACTCTTGATAAACTCGGGTTGATTTTTGAGTCAACAAGAAATTAGAAACAGATTAACTCACAAAATCATGCAAAAATAGTTTTTAACTCAAAATAGAGTTTTAGATCAATTTCCAGCTCACAATCACATGTTGAGTTTAAATTTAAAATTGGTTGTTAATTTCTAGTTGCCTGCTTTTCTGATTGTGCATGATTTATTTTGAATTAATTTAATAAATAAAGTGATTTATTTTCCACTTTACTGATTTTAAATTTAAAATAACTGATTTATGGGTTAATCAATTAATTTTAATCAAACTTTTATTCAAAACTATATTATTAAATATTGACAACTTGGATTTAATCAATTAAATAAATATTTAATCAATTATTCGTAGGAGATTTGATTTATCGTCAAAATTAAATAATATAATTAGGAATAAATAGAATTAAATCTAATTAAATAATTAAGTGGCAGAATCAAATTTAATTAATTAAATATTCATCATATTTAATTAATCAAATTTAGGATAAATATGATTTATCACCAAGTAATATTTAAAATATGTTTAAAATAACCGATTTATGGGTTAAACAATTATTTTAATCAAACTTTATTCCAAAACTATATTATTAAATTTGACAATTTAATTTAATCAATTAAATAAGAATTCAAGTGATTATTTTTAGCAAATTTGATTTATTGTCAAATAAAATAATATTAATTAGGAATAAATAGAATTAAATCTAATTAAATAATTAAGTGGCAAAATTAAATTAATTAATTAAATATTCATCATATTCAATTAATCAACTTTAGGATAAATAATGACATTTATCGCCAAATAATATTGAATTAAAGATAATTATGATAAATTAGGAATATTCTTCGATGCAGAATTAAGATAAAATTAATTAGGATTTTGATGTGCAGATGTGCCTTAGGTTAGGACTTTGATGTCAATTTTGATCAAATTGTTGATGTAAGAGGTTAATGAACCTATAGCCCATTTTTGGGGTATTACATTTTGCCCCTCGTTGAATCACTGTGCAAAGCATAGTGGTTCAAAGAATAGTCTATGTCTGATAAAGATGTGGACTCAATTATGTGGTGGAGAAACTGATCTTGAGAGACTAACCGATTTTGAGATAGAAATCGATTGAAAGATTTGAAGATGCTAGGTCCTGATTGACCAAAGATGATGTTAACTATAATAGCAATGAACCTATGATTTTGAGGAAGTATCAAAATGCATGATTCTGAACCTTATGATTACAAAGAAGTGAGTGACCTGATTCTAGACCTAATTGTCCAAAGGAATCATAATTGGTATCACATTTGAACCCTTCAGTTATGAAGAAATAAGGAAATAACACTAATGAACCGATGGTTACGAAAAGATGATACAATTTACAAGATAGATTAGGATACTAGATTGATATGGATCTCGATGAATCTGATATGCCCCAAGCGACGTGCCCCAAGCGATGAGGTCTTTAGATGAATCAACAACTAGATGTGGTTGTTATCTTGATTACTAAGAGAAGATTTGTCCCTTTGGGATGAAAATCAAAATCTGACAAGAAAGTCAACATTGAATGGTTCAGAAGCATGTTAATTGATTGAAGAAGTGATTGTACACGTTTGGAAACACATTCTACATCGTTTGGAGGTCATGAAGATCAAGTTTGACTAGGTTTGACCATGAGTTGACCATGGTTGACCAAGTTGAAATTTCAATGGTTTGATGTTAGGTAATTAATTAAGTTGAATTCTAGATTTTTGTGATGATTGAAGGTCGATTATGCAAGCAGTCGACTGCACTGGGTCTGAAAATTTTAAATCATGATTTTGACAAAGTAAATGATCTCAGATTTTGATTTTGATCCCGAAAATGGGTTCAGAACGTCAAAATTAGCTAGGGGTACCTACTTGGTGATCTGTGAAGAGACCTCTGTGTGATACTCAGTCCTTATGATGTGTTTAGCATAGTTTTGAAGAATCGTTTGAGTGCCAAGCTAATTTAGGCAATTATGAGATAAATGCAATCATACAAAGTGCAAAATGAGATGCAAACCTAAGAACTAGGACCTAGTCACTGATCATGTGTCAGTCATTTTCATCATTGAATTTTTATTAGGTAACTGGATAAATTAATACAACATCCACTAGTTAGGAAACTATGAATATTGATTTGTATGTGCAAGAATCAATACAATGCCCACTGGCTAGACAACCATGGACATATGAATGTTGATTTTGTTTTTGGAATGTCAGATTAGATATAAGCACCAAGGCACAAATGCAAGGATGACCTAAATATCATGTCCATTTTGATATAGCAATTTGTATAAGCATCAAAACATAGACGTCGTGATGACCAGAATACGTCTTGTGGAACAAACACATCAAGCAGTCAAGAGATCATTCTAAATCCAGTGTGAATTACTCATATATAGTGACCCTTTATTGTTCACATCCTTAGGTAAGATCATGTTTCACAGTAGGAGTAAGAACTTTCTCAAAAAGACAATAGTTAGATCAAACTTCCTTGAATTTTCCAGGTATTAATGGTCGAGGTACACATGGCCATCCAATACGAGATAGAGGCTCTTACAGACGGACACCATTTCAATCCAGAATTTCCAAAGTTGTTATATTTTCACATACAAGAAGAATACAAAGAAAAGATTTTGCCCCCAATCATCACTCTCTAAATGACAATAAAGGACATCATCGAAGAGCTTGAGGGAACAAAATATGCAAAAATCTCAATGCGAATCAGTAAGCATACAAGGAAATAAAAGCATGCGAAGCACATATTGTTTTCATTTTGTTTTGATGTTTGATTGCGTTGTTGTAGATGCAAAATCCTTTCTGGAGAGGAGACTGATTGACTTACTCGGATGTAGCTTGAAAGGACCCTAAATGGATATGACACGTCTGAGATACTGAGGACTGTAGGATATGACTTTGATTGCCCCCTAGTTTGAACATTGATAGGCTATAGACGTTTGAGCTGATTGGTGTACAGACTGACTTTATTGAAAACAAGAATGCGGAAACAAACTAGGAGGTATGTACAAACTAAAGCAAGATTGAAAGCTGGGAGAGACCAAGATTGTGCTGATAGATGGAGCATTTTGAAACAAGTGGCACCCATTTGTTGGGTTTTTACCATCTTTGCAGAGATTCTATTTTTGCTACCAAGGCGCCTGTTTCCAAGTTTTCACCAAGGCACGTTTTCTTTCTCTTCTTTTTCTGTATTTTTCATTTTTTTCAATTTTTTTGTACTTTTGATATTTTTTTATTTTTTTGTGAATCATCAAGGCACCTATTGCTAGGTTTTCACCAAGATGTTCATTTTTTCAAGACTTTTTCTTATTTTTATGATTTTTTCAGGATATTTTGCCATAGACTGAATGCCTTAGGCATAGAATTTCTTTAGATGGAGAACGTTGATTGGTTCTTAGAGCTATTCTCCTTCATTCGTTGAGAGTTGATAGGCTCTAGAGCCAAAAGTAGCAGTGATTACAAAGGGACCCAACCAGTTGGGTTCAAACTTCCCCTTTCCTTCTCTATGTGATTGATTTTTAGGATTCTTTCTCAAGACTAGATCGCCAACCTAAAATTCTTTGGGTTTGACTTTCTTTTTGTAACCTCTAGACATTCTCTTCTGATATACTCTGAGATGATCATACGATGCTTGTCTGTGCTCATCTAGTAATTCAAGTTCTTGCAACATAGACACTTTGTAGTCATCATCACTTACTAGACCATGCATTTTGATTCTTAGTGATGAGATTTCAACCTCAATAGGTAGTACTACTTCAGACCCATAAACTAAAGCAAATGGTGTAGCCCCAGTGGGTGTTCTGATACTTGTTCTATAGGCTCAAAGAGCTGAATTGATCATGATATGCCAGTCTCTTCCTATTTTATTAACTATTTGATGCAAAATTTTCAATAGATTCTTGTTTGAAGCCTTTGCTTGTCCATTCCCTTGAGGATAGTAGATTGATGACCAATGTTGTGTAATCTTGAATTTGGCACATAGATCATCTAAGTCTCTATTCTTGAATTGTCCACCATTATCTATGACTATAGAATGTGGAATACCATACCGACATATGATGTAGTTCAAGATGAACATTGAAATTTTTTTGCCGGTTGCTTGAGTCAAAGGGACTACTTCTACCCATTTTGTAAAATAGTCTGTAGCTGTAATAATATGGGTATGTCTATTAGAAGAATGAGGATGTATGGCTCCTGTAAGATCAAATGCTCATTGGTGAAAAGGCCATTGTGTAGTAAAGGGAATTAGATCTCTCCCTGGTGCATGAATTAAGTTACCATGTACTTGACACTTTTGACAGTTCTTAGCAAGCTTGATAGCCTCTTTTTCCATTTCAAGTCAATAGTACCCAACCCTAATAAGTTTTCAAGCTAGTGTTAAACCATTCGAATGTGAGCCACATATACCTTCATGGAATTCCTCTAATGCATGTTGAGACTCTTCCCGTTCTAAACATCTAAGGAGTGTACCATCTAGACCTCGTTTGTATAAATCGTGACCAATGATGACATACCAGGATGCATTTTAGATAAGGTATCATTTCTCATGGAAGTTGAAGGTATCAAGAATGATTTGATATTGGAGATAGGAGAAAAGGTTTTTGCATCGGGATGAATCATGACCAACAATAGTGCAGATTATGCAGGTTTCAGGGGAATCATATGTGGGACAAGATAGTGCTTCCACCAGGAACTCATAGCGTAGCTCATGTTCGGGATACTGTAATAAAGTAGAGAGCGTTGCCATAGCATCAGCAGCCCTGTTCTCCATTCTAAGAATTTTTTCAAAGGTGATAGATATGAAATATTTCTTTAGCTCATCTACTATTCTCTTGTATGGGATTAGCTTTCCATCTTTCATTTGATACACATCATTGAATTGGTGTATTACAAGTTGTGAGTCTCCATGAATGTATAGTTTTGTTACTCTCCACTCAATTGCTATCTTTATGCCGTTAAGAAGGGCTTCATATTCAGCAATATTATGTGTGCAAGGAAACTTGATTCTAAATGCTTTAGGGATTGAGAATCCTTGAGGAGTGATGAACAATATGCATGCTCTAGATCCATTCTATATATAGGAGTCGTCAAAGAATAACTTCCATGCTTTAGAAGAAAGATTCATGATAGAGGAATCTGGGAATTCCATTTGCATTGGTGTATCGTCAAACAAAGGTGTGTCAGCTAGTTGATCTATAATTACTTGGCCCTTGATAACTTTTCTTTCAACATATTCGATGTCAAATTCACTTAATAGCATCATCCATTTAGCTACCCTACCTATGAGGGCAGATTTTCTTAGGAGGTACTTTAGTGGATCAATCTTAGCTACCAAATGTGTGGTATGAGCTAACATGTAGTGTCTCAGTTTCTGTGATGCAAAGATCATAGCTAGACAGGCTTTCTCAATCATTGAATAGTTCTTCTCATATGCTACCAATGTTCTACTGATATAGTATATAGCTCTTTCCTTCTTGTTCTCATCATGTTGTGCTAGTAATGCCCCCAGTGATGTATCTGTGGAGGAGACATATAAGATCAATGGCTTCCCTTGTATAGGAGGCATCAAAATAGAAGGATCTAATAGATATTTCTTGATATGGTTAAAGTTCTTTTCACATTCCTCATTCCATGCAAAGGTCACACCTTTATGTAATGTCTTTGTGAAAGGTTGTGATATGTCTGTTAGCTAAGATATGAAGTGTCTAATAGATTTTACTCTCCCTTGTAATGTTCTCATTTGACTGATATTCTTGGGAGGTTACATCTCCATGATAGCTTTGACCTTAGCTGGTTCAACTTCAATACCTTTCTTTGAAACAGTGTAGCCTAAGAGCTTTCCAGAAGTGACACCAAAAGCACACTTCTTAGGGTTCTGCCTAAGACTAAACTTCTCCATTCGATCTAGTATTTTTCTCAAATCATTTAGATGTTCAGATCTTATCATAGATTTTGCCAAAGTATTATCAACATAATCCTCCATAGTTCGATGCATCATGTCATAAAATATAGATTTCATAGCTCGTTGATATGTAGCACCATCATTCTTAAGCCCAAATGGCATGACATTCCAATAGAAGGTACCCCACGCACATGTGAAAGCATTTTTATCTTGATCTTTTGGAGCAATTTTTACTTGGTTGTATCCATAAAAACCATCCATCAAAGATTACATCTCAAAGCCCCCAGTCATGTCCACTATCATGTCAATATTAGGTAATGGAAAATCATCCTTAGGGCATGCTTTGTTTACATCTTTGAAATCTGTGCACACTCTGATTGATTTATCTGGTTTTAAAATAGGTGGAATATTAGAGATCCATTCGGTATAGTCAATAACATGGATGAATCTAGCTTTTAGTAGTTCCTCTAATTCAGCTTTGACCAAGAGTGCAACATGTGGATGCATCTTTCTTACTTTTTTCTTAATGGGTTTGACCCCTGGAGCTATAGATAAATGGTGCATTATAAGATTAGGATCCAACCTTGGCATATATGAAGATTTCCATGCAAAGTTGATCTTCTTTTCTATTAATAATGTGGTAAATTTTTGCTTTTCTTCTTCTGATAAGGATTGTGCTACATGGATCAACTGTGGTTCTTCTATTGTTTCCAAGTTGATGGATTGAGTGGGCTCAATTAGAACTAGAGATCTATCCTATAAATGACTCGGAAGAACATCAAATATCTTATCGTTAGGCACCTCAGAGAGGTTTTCACCTTTGGATACATCTTTTATTTTTACTTTTGTAGGTTCTGAGACTGCCACAAAGTGGTTTTCACCCTCAAAACTCCTTTTTTTTAATTTGTATTTCTATTCTTTTGACTAAGATACTTGATGTCCAACTCCATCATGCTAACACTTGGTTCACTGATGGAACTCATCATAGGTTGAACTACATTGAGGTAGCAAGCAAGGGCATAGTCGTTTGGAAAGGTATAGATACCTTGGCTCGGATTCGTGGAGGTTTGGTCAAGAAGTTTGGGATGTTGGATAGTCAAAGTGGTGAAAGATTGGGAAATAGTGTTTACGGATATGGATATGTCATCATTGGTCCTAACCCAACTCTCAAGTTCAAAGGTGATATTACAACTCAAAATGTTCAATTCGTGAATAGGCTCAATGTCATTATGGGAGTCCACTTCAGCCATTGGTGGATCAGACTCATTAAGTTCATTATTTCACTCTAGACTTATGTTGGGTTTGGGTGCATATTGATGAACAACATGAATATGTTTTTCTGTGATAAGCTCATCTTCCTCTGGAATGGCTCCCCATTCATAGTCATTTGATTCCTCATCTATGCCTCTAGGAAATTTGAGAATGTGTGTAAAGTTAGGATGAATACCCCAAGAAGGGTTACCCTCATATTCTGATTTGAATTCATACTCATGGGAATCTATTTTAGAATAACTACCACCTTCTTCTTTGTCTGTTTGATTTCCTTCGAGATTAGCTGGTTCTTGTGGTGCAATTGTCTCTTGTTCTATAGTAGGTTCTTGTGTTTCTACTACATTGATTCCTTTTACTAGATCATCTTCAACTTCAAGGAGGTCTTTTATTTCTTTAGGAAAATGCTCATAAGGAATGAGCTCATCAATGGTGTCTGAATCATCACTGTTAGATTGTTCTATTTCTTCCTTTAGTTGAATTATTGTGGATGGTTTGATCTGTTCTAATACATGTGGGGAGTTTTTGCTAAGATAGAAAGGCTTCTTCTTATATCCTAGACCTTTTGTATTCTTGTTGGTTTAGCCACGATGATCAAGAGGTGATAGAAGACCCTTAACCTATAGTCCTAGAGGTCCATTTCCAGTTGTATTATCTTAAAATGGAAGCACTTCCATGTTAAGAGCATTTAGCCCTCTGCATAAGTGGTTTGGGGTCATCTCGAATGCCTTGAATTGATCTTTGCTTTGATCTAGCTTTCTCCCCACTTTCCACTTCTTTTCTGCATAATTCTGGCATCCTAAACTGAAATTCTTAAATTCTTAACTTTTGGGTCAAAGGCTACATTTTGGGTCAAAGACTACATTTTTGGGTCAAAGACTACATTTTGGGTCAAAGACTACATTTTTGGGTCAAAGAATACATTTTTGGGTCAAAGTTGACCTTGACCTTGACCTAGTCAGGATCGAGCTCATCTTTGACCCTAGGTTCAAATTTCAAGGTCCTGGGATCTCCGGTTGTCAGGTTTCAGAAATAATTATTTTCCCACTTCCAAATCCACTGTTTTGGTCTCCGAAATGGTAAACCCTTAAATTATATTTAATTTAGGTCCATTCCTAAAGGTTTGAGGCCTAATTGGAATTTAATTCCCCAAGGTGGCCCCTCTAGAGGATTGTGCCCTAGATCACTATAAAAGAAGGCCTTCCTCTCTCATTTTCTCCATCAAGTTTTCATGCTCAAGCACTCTCAAGCAAGGTGATCAAGCAAGCATCCATTCAAGAAATCATCCATTCAAGAATTCAAGTCTTCTTCTCCATACAAGTTCTCTATTGAAGATCAAGGATTCAAGCATTCAAGCCATTGAAGGAATTTGGCTCAAGCATTCAAGATTCATAATTCAAACCCTAGATCTAGCCATCATGATGGTGTGATCTTCCTTCAAGATAATTTGTTCATCTTCAAGATCCATTTCATTCTTCCCTCAAGGTGGATTCCAAGAATACAATCATGGAGGTTTGATTTACATTTATTGATGTTATGTTCAAGCTTTCATATCAACATACTTGATTACATTTCAAATACAATTGCATATTTATTGAATGTCATAGCTTCATTGTTAGATCTACTTATACTACTTGCTAGCATTCTCCATTTTAATTTCAATATTAAGGTTGATTTCAAACCAAGGTTTGACCAAGGAAAACCCCCCAAACAAACAAACAAAACCTTCTTTTTTTCCAGGTCTAGGTGTGGAATTTCATATCTAAGATCAGATTCGGATACTCTTTTTGGTGAACTTTGGAATAAAAATGTAGCCTTTGACCTTTTATGAGGATCAAAGAGGACCTCCCTTATAATTGAAAAATATTTTTGCGTTTTGTAGATCTCAAAGTTTCAATTTAAGAGCGCAAAAATTAGCAGTTTCTGAGACTGTTTGACAGGGTTTTCAGCAGGTTCTTTTTCTGAGGTAAGTACCTTTATCTCTTCATTTCAACATTAGTCATCTACATTTACTTCCCATATCAATATAATTCAAATATAAGTGTAAAATATTAGTTTTTGGGTCTCCTTTATGTGCAAACCATTGTTCTAGGACCCCATCCATATTTTATCCTTTACATTTTGGTGAACCCGACATACTTACTCTCCTTTCTTTTGTGGATTTAGATGCCCTATTGTGTTAGATTTGTGGTTAATATTTTCTCGCATTAAGATTAGGTTTATTTATGCTCTTGCATTTACATTTCAAAAATACAACAAAAAAAAATTGCAAAATTCCTTTAAAAATACAAAAACATTTACATTTTCATGCTTTTAGTATTCAACATGTATGATTCTTGTTTTGAGTACTTTGATGAGGCTTTTTTTGTTCAAGATGATAGATACCTTAACGAGGTACATGGAAGTGAAGATGAAAATTGTTTGAATGAGATCTCCATCAATCCTATTCCTATTTCATCTTCCTCCACAACCTCTTCAATTGACCTTTACAAAGATAAGTTAGGGATTGATGTTAATTCTTCTCCTAATCTATGTCTTTTCTATGAACCTACTTTAGAATACAATTTACCTTCTTTCCCCTCTAGGGATCAAGCTTCAATGACTTATGACAGTCCTATAATGTGTTTAATGGATAGGGATGATAATCCTCCTATTTGGGATGAACCTTTGGATTTCGATGTTGATTACTCTCTTCCTCATGAAACCATTGTGGATAATCCTACTATTTGGGATCAACCTTTGGATTTTGATGTTGATTAATCTCTTCCTCATGAAACCATTGTGGATAATCCTACTATTTTGGATGAACCTTTGGATTTTGATGTTGATTACTCTCTTCCTCATGAAACCATTGTGGATAATCCTATTATTTGGGATGAACCTTTGGATTTTGATGTTGATTACTCTGTTCCTCGGGAAACCATTATGGATAATCCTCCTATTTGGGATGAACCTTTGGATTTGGATGTTGATTACTCTCTTCCTTATGAAGCCATTGTGGATAATTCTACTTTTTGGGATGAACCCTTGGATAAATACATTGATTTATCCACTCCTTGTGATGAATTTTTGATACAAAAGGATGACATATTCTCTAAAACACACTTCCCTTATGCGAAAGAAGATGATATTATAGATCCTTCACCTCAATTTAGGATTCCTTCTAGTGATGAGGCATTAGCAGAGAAAGATAATAATTCCCTTAATGCTCTTCCTCTTAGTAGTGATCTTATGGGAAATCACAATCCTACCTCACAACCTTCTTACCATAATATTACTTGTATCTATTCAAACCCTTTTCTAATGGTGGTTCCAAGTGTTCCTCCGGTGGTATCTTCCATTCATATCACTTCATACAATTTTACTAGCTCTCCTAATCTTCCTAATCCTAATCCTATCTTTCCTAATCTGATTCCTAATTCTCCATCTGCTATTCCTAGTTCTTCCCACACTTATGTTGAGGTTCAAACTATGGTTCATGATTTTTATGGGCAAAGATTCTTCAAAGTACCTTCCCCTTATTATCTGATCCATAAAGATAGAGAAAAGAAACTTCTCCTTTGAGATTTATTCATAATTTTACCCCTTATTCTGATATAACATAGATCTTTTATCCTCTAGACTGGGGGTCAAGGGGTATATTTCTTACAATCTTTTAGAATCCATTATGTTCCTATTTTGAGCTTAATTGGTTATTCTCGATGGTTTGTATTATGATGTTTTTTCATCCATTGCTCTCTTCTATTATTCAATATATCTTTTCTAGGACATGTGTTTTCCAAAGGTATCCCTTGTCTCTATCCCTGGGGGGCAAGGTTCTTCCTTCTTTCTCTTTGTCTAGGGAATTGCTTTCCTTAGCTTAATGGTATTTGTTTATATTGCAATATTATTTCATCATATTGACAAATGTTTTGACTATGGATAACCTTCTTATATGAGAAGTTGTTTTCCTAAGTCATCACTTCTTCTCTGTGTTGCAAATTATATTTTTTTTATAAAATCTTGCCCTTGCTTTAGTGTTAGAGTTATTTCCCTCATTTCAAAGATTCCTCTTCCTCTTCCTTGTAGGGGCTTGATGATTGAATCTTTGTTCCTGCCTTTTGAAAGATGATATTTTATCTAAAGCACTCCTCTTTGGTGGGGGTCTTGTTGATAAGATCTCTTTCATTTGAGGATCCTTCTCCGTGAGTGACATATCCTTTTCATGATTATCTATATTATTGGATGTGGGGGTTAATATCCCTCTCTAAGGATATGGTGTACATTGTTGTAAATAGGATATCTCCTTGCATTGTGAAGTAGGTATCCTCTTCCATCTTTGTTCCTACACTTGGGGGACAAGGATGTCATCTCCTTCTTTTTTGTCTTTCTAGGATTCACCTCTTTCCTTGGTTAAGTAGTATCTATCTATTATGTGATATCCAATCATACATGAAAATTTTGGTTTGCATTAAGGATCTTTGTCCTTGATCACAACCTATTTCATTGTTTGACATTGGGTTTCCATGGTTGATATATCTCTCACCTTGGAAATGGAATAGTGTGCTATCCCTCATAAGGGTTACTTTCTTTTCACTTCTTGCATGATATCTCTTTACATTTGTCCCTTCCATGGCCTCATAGGAGCTGTGACCTTCATGGCTTGGACTAGGTGTTGTTTGTGGATATTGTCTTGATGTTGAAGAAGGCTTTATCCTTGTTCTTTCTTTTCCTTAACATGTCAAAATAGTATGTTTTTGCCATCTTAAGGAGGGGGGAATATATAGGATCTCCCTTGTACTATAGTTTTTTATTTTTACATTCTAAATCTTGGAAGGTAACGCACATAAGTTGCTAAATCCTGAAAAGACACGCATCCATATGCTAAATCTTTCGACAGTAACACACATAAGTTGCTAAATCCTGAGGAGACATGCATTTTTCAAAATTTTCAACATGCTAAGTCTTGGAAGGTAACGCACATAAGTTGCTAAATCCTGAAGGGACACGCATTTCCAATTCTCAATATGCTAAATCCTGGAAGGTAATGCACATAAGTTGCTAAATCCTAAATGGACACACATTTTCAATTTTCAATATGCTAAATTTTCCAAAGGTAATGCACATAAGTTCCTAAATCCTGAGGAGACATGCATTTCATATTCATAGTGATACAAGGTGGATCTATGAGTATTCTAGAAGTCGTCAGAAGATGCATTATAATTCCAAGCACAGTTTATGGGTGAACCTATTGGGCTCTCTCTCCAAGGTGATTCATGGTAAGGTGGGCATCTTACTAGGCGAGGTAATCACTCTTTTCCCTTTCTCTCTTTTCACTTTCATGCTAGTAGGACTAGATCATGAAGCTATGTTATTTATAGTGTTGCTCTTGTCTTTCTTATGTAATCATTTATGCTTTTATGATAGCTTTCCAAATATGATATTAGTATGAGAAATATTTCTTAGCAAGGTTTCTTATGCTAATTGATTTGGGTTGTTTATGCTAACCCTTGTTCTTTTCGCACCCTCATGTGTGTATGTTGAGTTAGAAACCTTAGCTTGTGGGCTTGTGTCCTTAGCTAAGTGTTATTTTATCTCTTTGCGAATCCACTTGCATCTCTTCTTCCTTTTTCTTTACCAAGATTTTGCATCGAGTCCACACTCTTGCTAAAGTGGGGGCTTAATGTATCATCTTAAGATGGAATCACTTCCATGTTAAGAGCATTTAGCCCTCCGAGTAAGTGGTTTGGGGTCATCTCGAATGCCTTGAATTGATCTTTTCTTTGATCTAGCTTTCTCCCCGCTTTCCACTTCTTTTCTGCATAATTATGGCATCCTAAACTAAAATTTTGATATTCTTGACTTTTGGCTCAAAGACTACATTTTTAGGTCAAAGACTACATTTTGGGTCAAAGACTACATTTTTGGGTCAAAGACTATATTTTTGGGTCAAGGACTACATTTTTGAGTCAAGGACTACATTTTTAGGTCAAAGTCGACCTCAACCCTGACCTAGTCAGGATCAAGCTTGTCTTTGACCCTGGGTTCAAATTTCAAGGTCCTGAAATCTCTGGCTGTCTGGTTTTGGAAATAATTATTTTTCCACTTTCGGGTCTGCTGTTTTGGTCTCTGAAATGGTAAACCCTTAAATTATATTTAATTTAGGTCCATTCCTAAAGGTTTGAGGCCTAATTAGAATTTAATTCCCCAAGGTGGCCCCTCTAGAGGATTGTACCCTAGATCACTATAAAAGGAGGCCTTCCTCTCTCATTTTCTCCATCAAGTTTTCATGCGCAAGCACTCTCAAGCAAGGTGATCAAGCAAGCATCCATTCAAGCATTCAAGTCTTCTTCTCCATCCAAGTTCTCCATTGAAGATCAAGGATTCAAGCATTCAATCCATTGAAGGAATTTGGCTCAAGCATTCAAGATTCATCATTCAAACCCTAGTTCTAGCCATCACGATGGTGTGATCTTCCTTCAAGATCCTTTGTTCATCTTCAAGATCCATTTCATTCTTCCCTCAAGGTGGATTCCAAGCATATAATCATGGAGATTTGATTTACATTTATTGATGTTATGGTTAAGCTTTCATATCAACATACTTGATTACATTTCAAATACAATTGCATATATATTGAATGTCATAGCTTCATTGTTAGATCTACTTATACTACTTGCTAGCATTCTCCATTTCATTTTCAATATTAAGGTTGATTCCAAACCAGGGTTTGACCAAGGTAAACCCCCCAAACAAATAAACAAAACCTTCTTTTTTCTTGCAAGTGCAGGTGCAAAATTTTAGATCTAAGATCGGATTTGGATACCCTTTTCAGTGAACTTCTGGGATCTGCTAACAAAGTCAAAATTGACCTTCAAAACAAAAATGTAGCCTTTGACCTTTTATGAGGGTCAAAGATGACCTCCCTTAGAATTGGAAAATATTTTTGGGTTTTGTAGATATCACAGTTTCAGTTTAAGTGCATGAAAATCAAAAGTTTCTGAGACTGTTTGACAGGGTTTTCAGCAGGTTCTTTTTCAGAGGTAAGTACCTTTATCTCTTCATTTGAACATTAGTCATCTACATTTACTTTCCATATCAATACATTTCAAATGTAAGTGTAAAATATTAGTTTTTGGGTCTCTTTAATGTGCAAGCCATTGTTCTAGGACCCGATCCATAATTTATCATTTACACCAGTATATCCCATTTTTGTGATCAATTTATCCCCTAGTCTGTATGACTTCTGAGGAATTTTTCTTGAAGTGGAGTCACATTTATGGACTGATTGGGATTGAGGCTCATCCTTGTATAACCATGCAAGCATGACTTTTTATTCCTCAAACTCTTGTTTAGATACTTGTTATGTGACAAAGCTTACATTGAATATGACCTGGGATTCTTTAGCTATAGGTTTCACTCTGTCAGAAGGTTGTCCATAAGATTTAGGGGACAACGGGAGAGATGTGAGAGATAAAATAGGTTCCATTGTGTATTCTCCCGTACCATTGTCTTTGATTTTGACTTCTTTAGTAATGTCTTCCATTTTGTATGCTGAAGCAATGTTTATCTGCTTAGTGGAAGATTCTCTATTATTAGGAACAAGTTTATCAACACTTTCTTTCAATGCATTGCAAGTTGTGTATAGGTCCGCTGGAATCATCACCTCTACTCCTTCATAAGGAAATTTCACACATTGATGGTATGTGGAAGGAATAGCTCTCATTTCATGTATCTAGGGTCTTCCTAGAAGGATGTTGTAAGCCAAAGGTAGATCAATAACTTGACATATGGTATCTCTGATAACAGGTCTTGTTCTGATAGGTAAGACAGTAGTTCCCTTGGAAGATCTTTCTTGCTCATCATATGCTTTGATAGTTATCTTCTTCTTAGGATCAATGGTAGCTTTAGAGAATCCCAATTGTGTGATCAAGTTGTAAGAACAAATGTTGACACCAGCACCTCCATCTATCAACACGCATTTGACATGATGGTTTTGGATCAAGACTTCAATGTGCAAGGGCTGGTTACAAATGACTCAAGGAATTATCATCTTCCTCTGAAAAGGATATATACTATGGAGACGTGAGATGACCAACCATAGTCTGGAATCTGTCTAAATCAAGGTTGTCAAGAACATTGGATCCAACTAGAGCTTTGTCTAGAATTGCTCTATGAGCTGGAGATATCCGAAGCAACTCAAACATGGAGATTTTTGCATTTGTATGCTGGAGTTGTTGGACAATATTGTATGATGTTGGCCTTGTGTCTTTAGGATTTGATGATTTAGAGGCAGCCATCTATTTAGAAGTAGATGAAAGATTGAAAGGTATCTTATGGACATTGGATGAATCTGGGATTTTTCCTTGCAGATGTGCCTAAGCTTGTGATCGAGTAACTGCATTTGTTGATTGATTTTCTCAATCTTTTCTTACAATTGTGATGACATTGCAACGCTCAGATAGGCATGGTTCAACCATATTGATGACAGCATTGTTTCCAAAGTAGGCATAATTGACTTTAGCACCCACATTAGGCTGAGAAGATGAATCTCCTTGACCATGTTTCGAAAATGGCTCTGTGAATGTTCTATGATCATTATTGCTTTTATGATTGTCAATTACAATTTCTCCATTATCAATTTTGTCTTGTATGATATGTTTCAGGCGTATGCAGTTATTAGTCTTATGACCCTTATTGTGATGGAAGTCACATAAATCATTCTCTCTCCACCATTTTGGTTTAGGTTCAGGATCAAATACCTTTATCTCAGGCAAGGAGATGATGTTTTTGGCCAACAGAGTCTTCATGGCGGATTCCAAGGATTCTCCAAGAGGAGTAAACTTACGTTTAGGATCTGTATCCTAAGGTTTATAGTCATATGGCTTCTTGTTAGATTCTGTTGCTTTAGCTTCGGAAGCTTTGATGGCTTGGGTGCCAACAGTGAGATTGAAAGCGGGTGCTTTAGATGGGGCATAGATAGTATCAACAATGCCATCTGTGACGATGCCCTTATTCTTGTTCCATTTTTTGCCTTTGTCTTTAGAATTAGATCTAGATTCATACTTGTCCTTTTGAAGTGAGATGTCTCCTTTTTACACAAGTACTTTCTCAATTTTGATTGCATTTTCTACCATTTTATCAAAGGATGTATGATTTTGCATTTGCAAATGGTAGTTGAGTTCTGGAATAAGATTGTTGATGAAAATTTTCAACTTCTCGATTTCTGGAATTGGTCTAGCATATAGAGAAAACTTCTTCCTCCATCGTTTGAGAAAATTTAGGAATGGTTCTCCTGAGTTCTATTTCAGATTGCAGATGTCAATCATAGTGACCAGATGTTGGATGTTGTAGGAGTATTGTCGATAGAACAGTTTGATTAACTCCTCGGAAGTTTTGATGGTAGGGGGCATTTTGTAGAGCCAATGAATAGCCGACCCTCTCGGAGATCGAGGGAAAATATGCATTAGGTAGGTTGGTTCATGCATGAACTCCATAGATTGAGTACACAATTCTCTGACATGATCTTGAGGATTAGAGTTTCCATCATACTTATCATATTTAGGTATTTCCACTCGCTTAGGGAATGGCGGCATGTACAAGTCTTTATCAAATGGAAAAGGGCGTAGAGCTTCCATGGAGAACTCTTTAGGTTCCTTTTATTTTTCAAGTTTGTTAAGTTTGACTTGCATGGCATGCATCTATTTCATCATAGCAGTGATTGGAGTTTCTTTCTCATGCGTAATGGGGTAAAAGCACAATAAGTTGTCACCCTTTTACAAAGGAAGAGGCTAACAACACCAAAACTAAAAAACTTCAAGGGCATAAAAGTCACATTTCTATTTAGAATTTGAAGATGATGTAAATTGATGAAATGTGTGAAATAGGATGAATTTTATGCCTATAATTTTTAAAAATTATTTTGGACATAAATTAATATTTTTTTTAATTTTTAAAGTCTATTTTTCATGTTCTGAAAATATAGCAAATCAGGGGATTTACCTCCCATCAAATAATTATAAGTAAACAATATTTTTTCCTCCAATTTCAAAATATGTTTTAAATGACATGTATACCTAGTGCAGGAAAAAGGAAAGAAGTGTTTTCGATCTATAATTTGCCCGTTATAAGTATTCAAAGTACAACTTACACAAAATCAATAGTTTTTGTCTCTCGCCACTTTTCACCTATCAAAATTATTCCAAAATCCAAATAAATTATATATTCTTGAAGAAGATTCTCTTCTATAGTGCCTCATATGATTTAAATAAAAAAATTAATTGATTTACTATTTTTTTTAATTTATCGAATCGGCGACTTCTCAAAGCTTTTTATACCTACATGTAGTTTTTTAAAAATTTGTTTAACATTTTCTAATTGAAATTATATAAAATTTATATGTCCAGAATTGTAGTTCTGAGATCTAAAAAAGGGTAGTTTTAGTTTTTTGAAATTTTTAATTTGCATAAGAGAAAAAAAGCCAGAAGTGCAAATTGTGCTTTTTTGGTGTTTTTGAAGTTTTGGCTGCCAAGTTGGCATGCCACTTAGGATGACTTGGTCGAGTCCCCTAAGAGGTCGGCCCCTTGCGATCGGTCATGTGGGCGACCCATCCTTTCAATCTAAAGGGTATATATATGTGTGATATTTTTTAAAATATATATATCAATTGCGAATTTGTATCTTATTTTTAGATATAAGGATATTTTGAAGCAAGGAGTCATTTTTTTGGTGAAGTTACAAAGAAATTTTGATTTCGAAGGAGTTTGAAGACAATTTTTTCAATGATGAGATAGTAAAACAATAAAAAAATTCTTGCTTAGATATTTGAGCAATGGGAAATAAAAGGACTAGAACAAGGAAGTATGATCATAAAAGGGATGACCAAATGAAAGGTCATACGAAACATGTCCAAGAGCAACCAGTCGATGTTGAAGAAGAACCTATCATTGTAAAAGGTGTAACTCAACTAGGGGAGGATATTGGTAGTAGTCGAAGTATACATTTTTTTCCTACAATGCAAAATTTGATGGACATGAATGAGGAATCACTTATTAGTCAAATTGAGTCGGAACACCTGGTACCTGAAAGCACTATTAAATTGCATCTCAAAAACATGTGGATGGAATATTTTGAGAGTAAATCTTTGGTGGGAAAAGCACAATTGTTTGCAAAGTTATTCAAGAAAAAAGAAATGACTCTAGTTTTGGAGTTGTTGGATATTGATAATAGGAAAGTTGGAGGTAAAGTAAAAGAGAAAATAATTCAAAATTTACAAGATGCACTGAACGTTGTTAAAAGGGCAGATCATAAAGGTCCAGATTCAAATGCAGCTAGAAGAGCCTTGATGACTATGATAACTAGTAAGAAATTGACACATGAAAATCAAGTTCGAGAAATTTTTGATTTACTCAACATATCTCGAAGAACTATAGAGAGATATATTAGGAAGAGAAATATGTTGGATATGGATATTGAAAAGAATTGGGTACAGATTTGTAGACTTCCCCGTAAAGACATAATTTTTGAAGATGTAAGAAGATGGTCATTGATTTTTGGACCAACCACTCTCGTGTTTCTTCCAATAGAAAGGACACTATACTAATGGACAATGAAGAGACCGGTATGAAGATTTTACATCCAAAACATTTTTTCAATACTACACAAAGTGAATTGTTTGAAGCATTCAAGCATGAATTTTTAGATGTGAAAATAGGTCAGAGAATGTTTGAGATGTTTCATCCTTGCTTTGTACACATAAATAAAGTTCGTGAAACATGTTGTCGAAATCATGTTGAGTTTCACTTATACTTGCAATCATATAAAAGGGTTATGACAATACTTAATCTAGATATGGTTACTGGAAGTACAACAGAATTTGTAAAGTCCATTTTATGTGATAAATCAGAAGATTCAAATGAATTCAATGTCCAGTGTATAAAAAATGAATACAATAATTATGGAAATTTGTAGCAACTTCCTTTACAATTTGATAATATTGATGTTACAACACCAGTCCAATGGAAGAGATTTGAATATGAGATATACCAAACGAAGACAGGAGGTGAATAAAAAAAAATTACATTAAAGGAGAGTGAATTACCATACCTCCAGTTTATGGACAAATTTTGATCTATGATTTATCCACATATCCAACATTGTCATGGTGCATGATGGCAAGCTAAATAGTTTTGTGATTCAAAAAATTGTTTCCCACCTAGTTGTATTCTTTTAGTTGTAGAGTTTGCGAAGAACTATACATTTTCCCCTCAAAAGGAGCTCTAGGCTCAATATTATCATTATGATCAAGTTGCAATATTTGTGCATGTGACCTATAGACATGCACAATACGATTTGGATGAGATAGAATCTAGTATAGATCAAAATGAATGCATTATCATCAAGGAGGTTCATTTCTTTATTAGTGATGACAGGGTTCATGATAGGAGCTACATGGCTCATTGTTTCAACATGTTTTTCAAAAATCTTGTGAGTCGTGGGATAAATGCTTCACAACATTGGATCTGGTCTGATGGGTGTGCAGGTAAGTACGTACATGCATTATAAATTTTTTTTTAAATTTTCTCAATTCTAGATATATTTATGTGTCACATTTAAATACATTTTTGTATTTATTTGAATTGTTGGTCAATTTAATTTTGCAAAAGCCTTTAATTGGTTAGCCATGCAACATGCTAGACACAACGTTAAGTTTTTTTCGAACTTCTTTGAAAGTGGACATGGAAAAGGAGAGCATGATGGAGTAGGAGCATGTGTGAAGTGTGCACTTCGACAACATGAACTTCAAGGTATGTGTACATACATTTGATATTCAACTTGTTTACTTGACTAGACTATTTAAAACTTTACATTACACGTACACATGTATATATATATATGCTAAATTGTTAAAAATATATCTCTCTAGGTAACATGATAGTATATTCAAAGAAAATTGTTGAATGATGTCAAAATCATTTCACTGCTCGAGACACGAAATACAACAAATGTTACTTTTGGGAAGTGATAGGTATTTATTTAATTTACTTTTATTTTTCAAACTCAAATTCAAAAAACTATATATAGGTCTATCACATGTGTGTTTTAACTTGTTGTGTGTGTGTGTGTGTGTGTGTGTATATATATATATATATAATATATATATATCTATATATACATATATACATATATACATATGTATATATGTATATACATATGTGTATATATATATATACATATGTGTATATATATATATACATATGTGTATATATATATATACATATGTGTATATATATATATATATATATATATGTATATATATATATATATATATATATATATATATATATATATATATGTATACATATGTATATATATATATATATATATATGTATACATATGTATATATATATATATACATATACATATACATATATATATACATATACATATACATATATATATACATATACATATACATATATATATACATATACATATATATATATATATATACATATACATATAGATATATACATATACATATAGATATATACATATACATATATATATATATATATATATATATATATATATATATATATATATATATATATATATATATATATATATATATATATATATATATAGCTCATGTGAACTACACAATGTATGAATGTGTATATATTGCATTTCACATTTTTCATGTTTTCAAATTGAGATCTATATATCAATCCATCCAATCCAGATATCAATCGATCGAATCCCTACAATTGTCAATCAATTATTGGAATTAGAAGTTTGCATCAAGTGATGACTACGGGACAACACAAGCCTCCACTGATTCAACTAAGAGATAAATCATGCTTTTGTTAAGATTGTCTTAACAACAACACAATGAGTTAATGTGTTAATATTGCAAATGGATATGTTTCAAAATGGGATCATAAAGTGTTAATTAGAATGCCTCCTTATGAAGATGATGGCAATGTCATAGACATCCATGATCCTAAATATTTAGCTGACTATGAACATGTTTCTGATTTAGTTGTTACAGGTGCGTATTTTTTATTTCTAGGTATATTTGTGATATATATATTATATTCTTGAGGTTTAAATTTAACATTTACTTGTACACATAAATATAAATTGTGCAGGTGATATTTTTGTTGTGGTTGCAGATCCTGAGAATATAGAAGGTGTAGATTATTATCTACTAAGATGCACCAAGGAAAAACATAAATTTCTTGAAGAAGTTGTCGATGATGATGGACAAAAATATCCAACCGGTTCAGTTGTTATTGAAGGAACCTATTATCAACAAACTAAGATCGACAAAAATGGATTTAAATTTGTTGAATACATGTGTGGAGAGAGAGTTCTACATTATAGTCACTTGGTTATAGCGAAAAATTGTAGTTTGAAACTATGTCAAAAAAAAGGGTCTAAAAACCAAAAGTGGAAATTGCCTATTGAAGAGCATGATAAACTTTTGGAGATAATAAGGATAGAGGAGGATCCAGACTACATGTAACAAGAGCTTTAGGTTGAAGGATTTTAATTTGTGCATACTTAATTTTAAATCCTATTTGAAACTTATATGTAGACTTTAAATTTGATTTGAAATTTATGATTAGATTGAATTTATGGATCAAGATTAAACCGTAATTGAATTTTAATTGGACTCTCTCTCTCTCTCTCTCTCTCTCTCTAGAACTTTCAATTTACTTTCTACTTGATTAGATTGATTATCTATAGGTTTAAACTAATTTAAAAATGATTCTAGAACTTTCAATTTACTTTCTACTTGAATTTTAATTTCAATTTATTGATTAGATTGATTAGATAGGTCTATATTTCTATTTTTTTTTAGATTGATTAGATTGATTAGACTAGGTCTATATTTAAATTGAATTTAAATTGAAATTAGATTGATTCTTTTTTCAATTGATTAGAATAGATTGATTTCCTAAATTGAATACCTTTCTAGTCTATAAATTTCTATTTATTGATTAGATTGATTAGATAGGCAAATTGAATTTTAATTGATTAGATAGAACTTTCAATTTACTTTCTACTTGAATTTTAGGTCTTAATCTATATCATGTATCAGGTCTTTTAATAGTTGAATGTTAGGTCTTAAGCAGTCCTATTAGGTCATGTGTTAGGGCTTAAGAGGTCCTATTAGGTCATGTGTTAGGGCTTTAAGGGGTCCTATTAGGTCATATTAGGTCTTTTTGGTCTTATAAGGTCTTAAGGGATCATATTAGGTCATATTAGGTCAGGTAGGTCTTATTAGATCATGTTAGGTCTTCAAGGTTCCTATTAGGTCTTAAGGGTTCCTATTAGGTCATGTGAGGTCATATTAGGTCTTAAGGGGTCATGTTAGGTCATGTAAGGTCTTTTAGGGCTTAAGGGGTCATATTAGGTCTTAAGGGGTCATGGATTAAGGGGTTAAGGCATCATGGCTTAAGGTCTTAAGGGGTTAGGGCTTAAGGGTTCATGGCTTAAGGTCTTAAGGGGTTAGGGCTTAAGGGGTCATGGCTTAAAGGGTTAGGGCTTAAGGGCTTAAGGGGTCATGTTCGGCTCCTTAAGGGCTTAAGGGGGTCATGTTAGGTCATGTTAGGTCATGTTAGGTCTTATTAGGTCATATTAGGGGATGAAGGGTGCTCCCCTTAATACCACAAATACATAATAGAAATAGAGAAACAACAACAACAACAATATGCAAGAACAAAAAATTGGCTTCTTATTATCTCCACAAATGTGGAATTACAATATGCAAAGCCACATGGGCATTCCCTTACAATATTCAGTAGGAAAAAGTCTCAAATCAATACCCAGATCTACTACCCAGCAACTGCCCTAGACAACACTACGGGCCTTCTTTATATAGGCATTTTCCACCGCCCGAGAAGGTTCCAAAAATTTAGCCCTTAAGGCCAACCAAACTTAGAAATATTTTATTTTTCCATTTATTACATCAAATTCGACTCAAAATAACTTTTGAAACCCAAACAGAAATTTTGAAGGAAAATTATTTTCTGCCATTTCAGGTGTCTCGACTTCCAGAGACCATAAGTCATCACCAGTTGACCTGATTGACTATTATAACCCCATTTTTGAAAAGGCCACAAAGTTCTCTACAAGCTTGACTCGTGCAAGCAACCCATCACCCAAATTTTTGATCTCATTCGAGGCCTCTAAAGCCTTCAAAATGAGTTCAATGCTTCTATACCCTGCTACCAATACTGAAAATCTTCATATCTTCAAAACTAGACCTAATCTAGCCATGAAACTTTACTAGCAAGCTGAAATGACTGAGATGAACCTCCACATGTGAAATCAGAACATTCTGAGATCATATGACCAACTTACTAAAAATAGCAAGTTCCCATAAATAGCAGCTCTGCACAAGATAGCCCTTATTGAATACAAAAATAGAAATATTTTTAGGTGATGCAAGATTGCTCTTACACCCAGGATGCTCCTACATCAGACACCTGGGGTAATTTAAGAAGTGACCCTATCACGACTCAGGTGTGCAAAGGAAAACCAAGATGGTTAACCTCCTCCTTTGTTAGCCATGATGAATCTCCAACAGGTCATCCTTTCCATTTGACCAAATACTCTTCATATGTCTTGTTCCTTGTGCTTCTACCAACATGACTATCTAGTATGTCTTCAATCTCCTTGATATCTGAACTAGTTGCTGGAATACTCCATTGTGCTATTGTAACATCATCTTCAACACCTCCTTCATGATACTCTATCAGATCTAAAATATTAAATACCGGTGAAACATTTAGCTCACTAGGCAACTCAACCTCATATGCATTTCCTGAATCATGCTTCTTCAATATCTTACATGGACCGAACTTCTTCATTTTAACTTGTTATATGTACCAACCAGAAATCGCTCCTTTCGCAAATGAATCATGACTTCATCTCCAACTTGAAATTCCTTATGCCTCATTTTCTCATCTGCCTTAGCCTTATACTGCGCGTCATCTTGGTAATGTGCTTCCTCACCTCCTCATGGATGTTCTCAAATGTTCTGCAAAATCCTCAGCTTCAACACTACTTATTTCTCCTTTATCTATCTTTCTCAACTCAGATGCATTTTTTGGACTACTCCTATATACAATCTGGAATGGTGATTTACTAGTGCTCTTGTTGATAGAATTATTGTATGCAAATTCTGCCTGTGGTAAAATCAAATCCCATCCTGTTGGCTTATCTCCAACCAAACATCTCAAAAAAATTCAAACTCCTATTCACCACCTCTATCTATCCATTAGTCTATGAATGATGTGATGAACTAAACTTCAAATTTGTCTTCAACTTCTTCCACAATGTACACAGAAATATCCAATGAACTTAGTGTCCCTATCTGAAACTATACTCTTTGGCAAACCATGTAGTCTCACCACTTCTCTAAAAAATAATTTTGCTACATGAACAGCATGATTAGTCTTCTTGCAAGAAACAAATTGTGCCATCTTTGAAAATCTACCAACTACCACAAAAATTGAATCATGTCCCCGCTGTGTCCTTGGTAAACCAAGAATAAAGTCCATACTGATATCCTCCCAAGGCTTCTCTGGTACAGGTAATGGCTGATACAACCTTATATTCTACTTCACTCCTTTCACCATCAGACATACTCTACAACTCTGTACAAACTTCTTGACATCTTGCTACAACTGTGGCCAATAATAATTCTCAATAACCAAATCAAGGGTTTTATCATGACCAAAATGTCCAGCCAATCCTCCGCTATGCTTCTCTTTGATGAGATTCTCCCTCATAGAACTTCTTGGAATGCACAATTGCCTCCCTCTGATAGCATATCATCCTGAATGATGAAATCCAGCCACTTCATTATGTCTAGAGTAACAAGTTCTTCACAAGCTTTCCAAGCTTCACCCAAAATTAGAATCCTCTAGATACAAATTCTTGAGTTCTTTAAACCCAACCACCTCAATCTACATCTCTGTCAGCAATGAGTTGCCTTCTACTAAGCACATCTGCAGCCCTATTAGACTTTCCACTTCTGTGTTTCAAAACAAATGTATAACTCTGCAAAAACTCAACCCATTTCAAATGCCTTTGATTCAACTTTCCTTGACTATTCAGATATTACAAATCTTGATGATCAGTATACAAAACAAACTCTTTAGGAAGTAGATAGTGTCTCCACTTCTTCAATGCATGAACTATAGCATAAAATTCTTGATCATAAATAGAATATTTTCTATTGGCATCATTTAACTTCTCACTGAAATAAGCAATAGGTTTACCTTCTTGGCTCATAACAACTCCTATTGTAGTACCACTAGCATCATAGTCTACTTGAAACACCTTATTAAATCTGGAAGTGCTAAAATAGGTTGTTCTGTAACTTTTTGTTTCAACAATTGAAAAATCTTTTCTACCCCGTTAGTCCACTTAAACTCTTTTCTATCCCCTCTTATTATTTCAGTCAAGGGACCACAAATACAACTAAAATTTTTGATAAACTTTCTATAAAAGATAGCCAAACCATGAAAAGACCTGACCTCAATAGCACTCCTTAGAGTAGGCCATTCAAGGATATCCTATACCTTCTCTGAGTCCATTTTTAGACCTTCTGCTAAAACTACAAATCCCAAATACACTAACTCTTTCTTCACAAAACTGTACTTCTTCAAATTAATCAATAATTTCTCATCTCTTAACTTCTCAACACACCCTATGAATATGAATCATCTATGCTTCCAATGTCTTACTAAAGATCAAAATATCATCTAGGTACATAATGACAAACTTACCCTGAAATTCTTTCAGAACCTCGTTCATGAGCTGCATGAAAGTGCTCGGTGCATTGGTTAGCCCAAAATGCATGACTAACCACTCATATAGTCCTTCCTTTATCTTGAAGGTAGTCTTCCATTCATCTCCTTCTCTGATTTGAATCTGGTGATATCCACTCTTCATATCTATCTTTGAGGAATACACAGCTCCACTCAAACAATCTATAATATCATCCATTCGTGGCAATGGAAACCTATACTTGATTATGATCTTGTTTATTGCTCTAGAATCTATACACATCCTCCATTCTCCATTCTTCTTTGGTGCTAATACCACTGGTATAGCACATGGACTCAGGCTCTCCCGAATCAATCCCTTTTATAACAACTCATGTACTTGTCTGTTCAACTCTTCACTTTCTGCTAGTGTCATTCTTTGTGCTGCCTTGTTTGGAAAACTATCTCTTGGAATCAAATCCATCTGATGACTGATCTTCCTTACCAGTGGTAATCCATCAGGTACATTATCAGATACAATATCTTGAAACTCATTCAATAAATTTGCAACCTCTATAGGTACATCCTTTACTTCCTCTTTACCAACTTTTGGAATTAAAGCAAAACACACATGCTCATGCCTCATACCATCTAGGAATTTTCTTCCGTCAACAAAAGTTATTCTCACATTACCACATACCTTTTCTTCAATCTCCTTCAATGGCTTTAGCTTATGTCGCACTCCATCCTTTGTCAGGGAATAGGTATTTGCACGACCATCATGTACAACACATCTGTCAAACTGCCATGGTCTACCCAACAACATATGACATGCATCCATATATATGATATCACATAGTACCTCATCTTGATACCCACCGATCTTGAACTTTACTAGGCACTGTTCACTGACCATGACCTTGTGGTCATCCTGCACCCAGGCAATCCGATATGGATGTGGGTGTTTCTATCTCTTGAGCTTGAAATTTGTCACCATCTCTTCTAACACCAAATTGTCAGTGCTTCCACTATCAAATCACATCACAACATTTACCCTCACACTTGCATCAAGTGTGAAACAGGCTCCTCCTTTGTTCAGGTTCATTCTCACCACTCAGCAGGACTCTTCTGTTGATCAATGTTTCTCCTCTTTCAGTATCTTTAGAATTTGAAGATCTGGCATCTTCATCTACACGTGCTACTCTGGCCTGGCCTTCATTCCTCCTATACATCCTTCCTTGGCATTGAGGACATTCAAATTCCTTATGACCTTCTTCTCCACAGTGAAAACATGTTCCACAGAAGCCTCCTCTTCTTGACCCTTGTCCTCTTCCTCTTCCTCGCTGATCTCTATTGTTCTGATCTTGGAAATGATTGGAATTGTTTCCTCTCTGATTTTGACTGCTACTTGGCCTCGTCCTCTTTTTTGGATCTTCATTTCAGCCTCCATATGATCATCCTCCAGATTGTCCACTGTGACCTCTTCCATTTTGTCTACTCTCAAACTTTTTGTTTAGCTTTTCCTCTACTTTTAGGGCAAATTGGTATGCTTCTTCAATACTAGTCATTCGAACTAGATTCAGCTCCTCTTGAATGCTTGGCCTCAACCCATTAAGGTAACGTGCAACTTTCTCCTTATTAGCTTCCGCATGGCCTATTTTGATGAGGATTCAATAGAACTCCTCTGTATACTCCTGAACAGATCATCCCGCTTGCTTCAAACTTTGCATTTTCTTTAGTAGGTCAAGCTCATAATCAACAGGGATGAATTGTCACTTCAATTTATCCACCATCTGATCCCATCTTGTGATTTTATCTTTCCGTCTTCTATTTCACTCCAATTGAATCTCTTGCCACCAGATCTTTGCATGACCTTTCAGTCTGGTCTTCGCAAATTTGACCCTATTAGGATCCTTAATATCTTTATACTCAAAATATTCTTCACATTCATTAATCCAATTGATCAACTCCTCTGGGTTAAGATTTCTTGAAAATGCAAGAACCTTAATCTTAGGTCTTTTGCCAATCTTGGAAATGGCCCCGAAAAAGTCTTTCTTCCTCTTGGTTCACAACTTCAACTTCCCTTCTTGATCTTCTTCTTTGGATTCATCCTCATTTTTGTCTCTGACATTAAGATTCATTCCTCTACGAATCTCTTCTTGCAATGCTCGCACTTGTCTCTGGAGCGCTCTAACCTCAGGTGTTACAACACCAGCTCTTCCACCATGTTTCTTTCATGGGAGGCATTTTCACGATGCACGTTGAAACCCTAACCACGGTCCTGGTGCAAACTACCTCATAGTCAGTGATCTATTTACATGCTCAGGAACTCCTGCTCTGATACCACTTGATGAAGGGTGCTCCCTTTAATACCACAAATACATAACAAAAATAAAGAAACAACAACAACAATATGCAAGAACAAAAAAATTGGCTTCTTATTATCTCCACAAATGTGGAATTACAAAATTTTAGAATTACAATATGCAAAGCCACATGGGCATTCCCTTACAATATTCTATAGGACAAAGTCTTGAATCAATACCCAGATCTACTACCTAGAACTGCCCTAGACAACACTACGGCCTTCTTTATATAGGCATTTTCCACTGTCGAGAAGGTTCCAAAAATTTAGCCCTTAGGGCCGACCAAACTTAGAATTATTTTATTTTTCCATTTATTACATCAAAGTCAGCTCAAAATAACTTTTGAAACCTGAACATAAATTTTGAAGGAAAATTATTTTCTGCCATTTCAGGTGGCCCGACTTCCAGAGACCATAAGTCATCACCAGTTGACCTGATTGACTATTATAACCCCATTTCAAAAAGGCCACTAAGCACTCTACAAGCTTGACTCACGCAAGCACCTGTTACCCAAATTTTCAACCTCATACAAGGCCTCTAAAGCTTTTAAAACTATGTTTAAAGTTTCTGTACCCTGCTACCAATACCGAAAATCTTCAATATCTTCAAAACTAGACCTAATCTAGCCATGAAACTTTACTGGCAGGCTGATATGACTGAGATGAACCTCCACATGTGAAATCAAAATATTCTGAGATCATATGACCAACTTACTAAAAATAGAAAGTTCCCATAAATAGCAACTCTGCACAAGATAGCCCTTATTGAATACAAAAATAGAAATATTTTTGGGTGATGCAAGATTGCTCTTACACCCAGGATGCTCCTACATCATTAGGTCATGTTCGGTCCTTAAGGGCTCATGTGAGGTCATGCTAGGTCATATTAGGTCTTATTAGATTGTGTTAGGGCTTAAGGGGTCATTTTAGGTCTTAAGGGATCATTTTAGGTCTTAGGGGTCATGTTAGGTCTTATTAGATCATATTAGGTTTGTTTAGGTCATATAGGTCTTTTCAAATAAATGCTTAAGGGGTCATGGCTTAAGGTCTTAAGGGGTTAGGGCTTAAGGGGTCATGGCTTAAGGGGTCATGTTAGGTCATGTTAGGTCATTCTAGGTCATGCTAGGTCATGCTAGGTCATATTAGGTCTTATTAGGTCATATTAGGTCATGTTCGGTCCTTTAAGGGCTCATGTGAGGTCATGCTAGGTCATATTAGGTCTTATTAGATTGTGTTAGGGCTTAAGGGGTCATGTTAGGTCTTAAGGGGTCATGTTAGGGCTTAAGGGGTCATGTTAGGTCTTATTAGATCATATTAGGTCTTTTTGGGTCATATTAGGTCTTTTAGGTCATATTAGGTCTTAAGGGGT